>VZTY01028247.1:0-53146 GCA_013400935.1 Turnix velox
TTGTATGATGTATGTTCTGTACCATTCTTTATACATATTTAGGAAGTCCTTTTCTGTAAGGCAGGATTCATATTAACATACGTATATGTTAAATTCTTTAGCAACATTTAGTTCTAGTCACTGTGAAAAAAAAAAAGGGCTTAGTATGAGAAAATATTTTGTGGTTGAGTGTAACCCAAAAAGCATATTAACCGTTGTCTATTGTGTCACTATGTTCAGTAATGTGAAAAAAAAAAAGAAACATGACAATAATATATAATAATATATGTGCAGTTACAGTGTATGCAGCAAAATAGGGATAGATTTTGTAAGGGAAAATGCCTTGTATTTCCCACCTTCTTGAAGAGGTAAATAGGGCTTTAACAGAACCAGGTCACATCATGTGGCTCTAAACAGATTTAGAAAGCTGTGAAAGTTTTCATAGAGTTTTGATGTACTTTCCTCGGAGCACATGCAGATGTGTCTTCTAAGAGTGAAGATACTATCATTCATAATAAGTCTGTTTCAACTGTTGTGTTGCGTAGGTGTTTGAAAGTCTTTGAAAGATCCAAAATTAATGACTGATACGGTGGCCACAAAGTCCTTAGTAGGCTAGAAAGTTAGGAAGAAGAGATTGTATAACTGGTGTGGAGTATGTGCAGAAAGACAAAAAGCAACTAAAAAACCATATGCACTGCCCTGATTGCTGTGCCTTCTTGGTATTAACTACCTGGTCTGAATGGTGATTTTTTGGTTAGTGGGACTTGTAAAAGGCTTTACAATGGAAATTATTTTAATACCTTTGCTTAGAAGGCAAGAGCACAAGAAACTTGATTTTTTGCAAACTACTGCAGGTTCTCAAGAAAAAGAAATCTAACTTCCACATCTGATGAAAGATCTTCAGGGATGCAAGAAATCATACAATTATTCTCAGGCTTATTGTAAGACTACAGCAGCTAGAATTACTGTTTGTGCTGTATAATTTTGTGTGAGAGGGTTGTCTTCTATATGGAGCCATTAAGATGCAGCAAAGATAGTAGAAGTAAATTTATCTGTTACCACAACACGCAGAAGGTGATGTTTCAGGAACTGCTTCAAAGTCTTGCTTTATAAATGCTGTGATAGAAAGTCAGTTGAGCAGACTTTGCAATGGCGAGACTGAACAGTCTGCTCAAGTGCTCTGATAACTTCTGGGTTGTATTGTCACATTTTATAATTGCATTGGATAAGATAGAATATGACTTTTTCAGTAGATGGACACCCTGGAGGTTGTTTGGCTTGTCATGCTAGATAAGATATGTCCTATGCCTCTGTATTAAAGTTCATCTATATTTGTTCAATTCAGATAAAATTAGACAAGGACACTTTAAAAAGTAAACCAAATTCAAATTCTGCATCAATGAAAAGCTATGCCAAGTGCCTAAGTGGATAATAATAGTTGATAATCATGTAAAAATGCTTGTTTTTAATATTAAATTGAAAACACTGTGAATATAGATGCAGTGATAAAGACAGTAACTTTCTTTTCCTTCACTCTGATCCTGTAACACTGATCTGCTTCTGTCATACACTTTAAGCAATTGATGGAGATAGTGAAAATGCAAAAGTGAGTTTTAAGCATCACAACTTTTCCCTTCTTGTCTTGCATAGATATAAGCAGCACTCAGGAGCTGTGGTCTGGTAGTGTATTGAATATTGTAAAGTTTTTGTTTTATTTTCTTTTTCCTTGTCATAAAGTGTCAAAAACCCTTTCTCTAAACATCCTATAGATTTAACACTTGTGCCCTGCCTTAAATCAATGTTTGGCAGATTATGCATTCCTTTAAAAAGCCATAGTTTCCTTTTCACTGGGAATTAGAGTTCAGCATTCTCTGGTGGCTTTCATTTGTAGGAGCAATGATCTATTGTACTAGTTTGATGTTTTTTCTAATTTTAGTTGTACTTCCTAATTTCAGGGTATTCTTTTGGTCTCTGTCTCCATGTGGGCCTTTCCTCATGTTTTTTTATTTGCATATGTAATTCCACAGTGAACCAGTGCTGTTTAATATCTTCTGAGATGACATAGGCAGTGGAGTTGAGTGCACTCTCAGCAAGTTTGCAGATGACACCAGGCTAAGTGGTGTTGTCAACAAGCCAGAGGGATGGAATGTCATCCAAATGGTCCTGGACAATCTAGAGAGGTGGCCTGTGCAAATCTCATGAAGTTCAACAAGGACAGGTGCAGGGTGTTACACTTGGGTAAGCCAATCCTCATTACAGACATTACAGACTGGAGATGCTGTGATAGAGAGCAGCCCTACAGATAAGGGCTTGGGGGTAGTGGTGGCTGAAAAGCTGGACATGTACCAATGGTGTTCATTCCCAGCCCAGAAGGCCAATCACATCCTCTGCTGGATCAGAAGAGCAGTGTCCTGCAGATCAAGAGAGGTGATTCTGTCCCTTTGCTCTGTTTTTGTGGGACCTCCGCGTAGAGTTCCTATGTCCATCTCTGGAGCTCTCAGCATGAAAAGGATATGGACCTGCTGGAGAAAGTCCCAAAGAGGGTCATGAGGATGATATGAGGGCTGGAGCACCTCTCCTGTGAGAACAGGCTGAGAGACCTGGGGCTGATCTGCCTAGGAAAGGCAGATCATAGTGGCTTACCATAGAACCATAGAATAGTTTGGGTTGGAAGGGACCTTAAAGATCATTGAGTTCCAACCCACCTGCCATAGGCAGGGACACCTCCCACTACATCAGGCTGCTCAGTGCCTTGTCCAGCCTGGCCTTGAACACCTCCAGAGAGGGGTTGTCCATAACCTCTCTGGGCAACCTGTTCCAGTATTTCACCACCCCCACTGTAAAGAATTTCTTATGTGGAGCCTGAATCTACCCCCTTCCAATTTACATCCATTATTTCTGGTCCTCCCATCAGATTTCTTATTAAAAAGTCCTTCCCCTGCCTTTCTGTAGGACCCCCTCAGGTACTGATAAGTTACTCTGAGGTCCCCTCTGAGCCTTCTCTTCTCCAGGCTGACCAACCCCAACTCCTTCAGCCTGTCTTCATAGGGCAGTTGCTCCAGCCCTTTGACCAGCTTCATTATTGAGTGATAGGATGTAGGGCATCGATTTTAAACTGGAGTGGGCATGTTTAGACTGGATGTCACACAGAAATTGTTAACAATGAGGGTGGTGAGGCACTGTAACAGTTTGTCTAGAGAGGTGGTGGAGGCCTCATTCCTGCAGATACTCAAGACCAGGCTGGCTGAGGCTCTGAGTAACCTGATCTAGTGCAAGATGTCCCTGCTCACTGTAGGGGGTTGGGCTAGATGATCTTTGAAGGTCATTTCCAACTCTGTGATTCTATGATTAAAAGCTGTGATTATTGTAGGCTTTATACCACCTGTCTACCTTCACGCAGTAGGAATTTTTAACAATTTAGAACACTGTAGCCTAAATCAATAATTCTGATATTTAGCACTAGATGATTTTTCTAAAGAAACAGGAAGCTTCTCACATATTAGATTATTGCGTATTATTCCTTATAGATTTTTTTTTTAATTATAGTTTTAAATGAAAAATGCCCAGTATATATGATAATTGATGATACATGCACATTCTGCTTGCAATCCCAGTTGATTGAGAATAATGCCTTTCTGGTTTTCTAGGTGAACAAAAACATTTTCATAAATAATATGCTATATGTGCATGGAATTTAGTGTCACACTTTTTAATGGCTGGATTTCAATGCTACTTTAAAAAATAATGTTTAGATGATACCCATCAAGTGCAATTCAATGCCCTTTTTTAAACATAGAGCTGGGGGATATTTGGAGTGATACTGTTTACTCAAGTTTTTTTCCTCAGCACATTGCTATTATTTTTACACTGGCACTTCCACAAAGCACTAGGTTTTGTGGTGCTGTCATTAGAAGAATCATCCTTCCTCCAGAAAGCCTGATGTGAGGGAAAGTGATTACTATTTCCTAGAACACATTACAGAGAAAAGAAAATCTAATTGCTTCAGACTGGAAAGTTAACCATAACAAATGTTGTCATTATTTATCAATGATAACAACAGATGAAGTAAAGAAGAATGAGAAGCATTTTCTTGAGATTATGCACTGTGTATAGTAATTGTCTGTGACAGGCTGAACCTGAGGCTGGTCCTGACCCTATTAAATCTATTTACTCCTAGGAAACAAGCAAATACAAGCCATGACTTTCCTGTATTGGTGCCACGTGCTTTGGGACAGTCTGGTTTTGTTTCACTTGGCTCATGAATAAATTTTCCTCATGAAACAGCTCTATCAGGTTCAGACACAAACATTTATTTGCTAATGATCTGGTGTGCTACTGTATAAAAATCAACTCATATTAGTTTAGAGATGAAGTATATTTGTGTGGTAAAGTAATTATGTCCATGGACAGATACAGTATAAGAAAGTGCATTTTGTATGCTTTTTTGAAGGGTAGCTGAGTGATGTGGAAGAGATGATTTATGAGCTTTATGCAATAAGCAGTGCCTTGAAGGCTTAAGACACTAAATAATGCATGCATGATGAAAAATACCATTTGGAGGGAGGAAGAGAAGAAATTACTTTCAATTTTTGTATATCTTCAAGTAACACACTAATCTTGCATTATAAATTACTTTCATTTGCCATGGTTATGTCATCCTAGACAAACTTTTCAATGTATAAATTCAAGAAAAAGGTTGAGAAATTCCATAACAATATTGTAGTGGTGTTTCTCACTCTTCCTTGCTAGAAAGCTGGTGTTAATGGGATAGCTGAAGTTTTATACAGTTGTCTAGTCTGGCCTCTATTTGTATTAGCCAAATACCAGATGTCCTAGATACCAGTCACCTCCTGCGGAGTAAATCATTATTGTCTTAATTTCTGAAAATATTCCTGTATTCCCAATGGTTTCATTTTTAGAAAACCTTTGTTTTTACCCATCCACAACTTTCCAAAATGGGTAGTATTTAAGATGTTATTTCACTTTACTCAGCTTTTGACGTTATGTGTACTTGCCATTCATTAAGGTAAATTTTACCTACTTTGAGCATTTTTTTTTTTAATTAGGACAGCTGTAGTGCTAATATGGCTGGAGAAAACATAAAATAGTAGAATAGATTGGATTGGAAGGGATATTTTAAGATACTCTACTCCAGCTCTCCCTGAATATCATGTGCAGAGTCATGAAATGCCCTGAACAGGTATCTGTGAATGGAAGAGAGAGGTTAGTGTATGGCTTTTGCTATCATCATAATACTCATGGCTTTTTGGAATAGATTATATTAAAATCATTAACCAAAAGACTTTATTTCAAAAGTCTTTATTTTAGGCAGCATTGTCAGGGAAAATATAGATTTAAGGAGGTCCAGTGTTTCTCTGTAATAATTGTTTGAGACAAAACAACTCTTTTTCCACTGGTTTAAGTTTTCTTCTTATGAAAACTGATATGAGAACAAGTGTGTATAATATAAGAAGTATGAATAATAAATACATTGTCCAAGTAGTTGTTATGCTAACTACAGAATGCTTACTGTCTTTCCCTAATGCATGAAAAATCTATGCAATTTACTGGTTAACTCAAGCATTTTGTAGCAGATTGTTTTGAGTTTCTTTCCCCCTGTAAATTCAGACAGTGCTTCAATTTGGAAATTTTTTAGACAGTATCATCTGGTTTGAGCCTGCTGCTTGATCTGCTATGTTTTATTTTGATAGAGCACTATCATGTATAGTATGTAATTTGAACAGTGCTATAAAGGCTTGTTCAGTCAGAGATAAAGACAGTTGGAAAAAATGCAGAGAGCACAATAAAGCAGACTTACTTCCATCTTCAGGTTTATGATACTGATAAATTTGAACAACATTGAAGTGATTTGTAGATTCTGCATTAACATTCAAGCAAATTAAGTTAAATGTGGAACTTCTGAGGAAGACAAACTATGGTTGCATATAAAACTCTGTACTTGACTGCAGGAATTCCTTAGTAGTCTTTGAAATACTTACTGGTGTCTATCTTGCACTTTCTTTCTCTGGCTGAAACAGATGCTGTGGGTTAGCCGCAGCTAACAGCTAGAACAACATAGCCCCTTTTTGGTTTCCCTCCATAAGAAGGATGTGGGGGAAAAACAAGGGAGAGAAAAGAGGGGAAGAAAACTTGCAGGTTGAGATAAGAAGAGTGTGATAGATCAATAACAATGATAATAATGAAACAGATCAGTCTTATTGCCTTGTGAATTGGCACAGTCTGGAACAGTGACTGCAGATTCCCATCCTCCAACTAATAGCTATTTTTGCACTGAGCATGATGGCTGTGGTTTGGAATATTTGCTATTGCATTGTTTGGAACATTTGCTATTGCATTGTTCTGTCTATGGTTCTATAGGAAACTGAAAAAATCCCTTGAATAGCGTAAGCATAATCTAGTAACAACTACAGCCAATAGCTATTATTGACATTCCTTGCACAGAAAAAATAACTCCCAGCTGAAAGCAGGACAACAGATTTATTCAATCAAGGAGTATGGTAACTATTTGTTCTAATATTGAAGCCTTTTCAGTTATCCAGTATGTTATCTTAGATAAATATGGCAAAATGTAAGCTCCAAGCACAGGTGTTTTGCTGTTTTCTAGCTGCCTTTCTGTTACACAGGTGGGGAACTACAAAGAAAAATCTGAGAACTTGCTGAAGATGAAACATGTCTGGTTCCCAGTATCTGATGAGATTATCTACCATTTGGAAGCTGAGGTAGCCAGCAGCATCTTTAGGGATCTGTGCTTTTACTGTTGGTACTCAGTGAAGCAGGAAAGAGTGAATATTTTGATGGTCTAGCTTTCTGTCTTCCCAGTTAGTCAAAGCTGACACTATCAGCAAATGCATCAACCTTTACAGCTGTGGGAGATAGAGCAGTAATATGACAGAGTAAATTTGAAATTCATGATATCGCACAAAGACACAGTCTGCAACAACAGGCTCTAATTTAGATATTAAAATGAGAAACTGATTGTGAGAATGTTATCTCACTTAGCAGCAGTAAAACAGCAAGATAAAAATCCTAAAAGATATGGGGGAAACACTTTGTTGGAAACTATACTAGATGTTACACAAATTAAAACTGCACAAGTTTATCCAATAATTGCAAGACTGGATTTTCAAGTCCTTTTTTTTCTTGATAAACTGTTCAGGAAAAACTATATGCCCACAAAAACTTCTTATTTTTCTGTTGACACAAATTTAAGAAGTATCTCTACTTATCTATCAGCTAAACTCATGTTCTTCATTCTGAGCTATGAAAATATCAGAAGAAAGATTGCTCAGAATCAATGAGCATTAGAATCCAAAGCTGGGTTACCATCTTTTCTGTTAAAGTCATATCTAAAATGAAAAAATGAAGTAAAATATCTGTAGTCATCACATAAATGATACTACTGCAGCTGGATTCCTAATGCAAAGAAAGAAGGAAAGTGATTTGGGTTTGCAGTCAGTGAGGTGTGTTTTCTCTTCTAAAATGGAAAATATTTTTTTTTAGGATTCTAGGAGGCATTTCTGTCTTTCTCACAATACCCTGTGCTACTCCTTTGAGCATCAATGGGTATTACTGCTTGCTAGACAGCAGAGCAGTTTCTGGCTTTGCTTCCTTTGCCATTACAATTGTTTTTTTTCTTTTCATATTTTTGAATGTGAATGAGAAAATAGATAAAAAAAGAAACAGAGTATTTGTAACTTTAGACCTAGCACATTGAGCTACACTGAGTACTTCAAGTGTGATAAATGGCACTGCCTGAAGTTTTGCTTTCATTGCCTGCCATTTTCCCTCCTCACAAGGATACTACAGAGTGTTTTTGTTTATAGGTGCTATCCAAGCCAGGGTTTATAAAATGATAGCTAATGTAGATAATTCCACTGTTTGAAGGGAAAAATGTGAGCAGAATAGACTGTTGCTGTGCAAAAGTGCAATAATGCACAAAGCAGTGATAACTAGTTAGGTAAAAATGAATCTGTAGAGAACTGGCCATACAAATTCATGACTTCAGTAACATTGATTCTCCTGAGAAGGAAGCATAAGTGGGATCCTTAGAAGAATATAAGGGTTGGAAGTTCTGCAAGGATTTAAATAGTCCTGCAGGTCTAGAAAGCAGACTGAAAACACTAAACAAACTGGTAGATGTCCAGTCCTAGATGAATGCACAATAGAATATTCTAGACTAAAGAAGTCTAGAATTCCCAAAGTTGTCCTCAGCCCTTAAGTTTTCATATGAGCACTGTGAGGAGAGTTTTCAGATGGCATCTTGTTATAGTTAATTGTAATTTAAAAGTGAAATGTAAAAGTTCTAGGGAATTTTTCTACTGCTTGCACTGTTATTCAGATAGGGCCAGGTTTCTCCAACTTAGCTAATTCTATTTATTCTCACTAAATACTTCTCCTTCCCTTAGAATGAGAGGTAATGATATTATTTCTGAGCAACAGTGAACCTAGGACCAGATTTTCCATGTTAGATGTGTAAGCAGTACAGCAAGAACCTGGTAGACATTAAAAAAAATTAATTTCTTAACAGTTGTTTGTTTAATTTGGATTTAAACCTATTTTGAAAATTTGAACACTTTAATCTCCTTAATTCTCTAGGAAATTTGGCTTTGTAGCCTACCCTTTTGGGGTCATTTTGTGCACATCTGAATGTATCTGTGAAAAGAGAATTTGTGAGCAGAAGATTTAAACCAGAAGAGTATAATAGACTAATTTATTGGCTAACACATACAAAAGCCACTTAGGATTTAATGATCTTCTGAGCTGAGCATTAGTATGTTCACTGCCTGCTACAGATACCCAAAGAACCTTTTGTGGCAGGCATCAGTCAGGAGAGGAAAAGTTGGCCTCTGCTGCTTTCTGAAATTATTTTGTGATGTTGTTGACTTGCCCTTTTGTACCCACTACAGTTTTCATCCTGTACCATGTTGGTTTCCTGTTGAATGCCAGAGCTCTGCTCCACAGACCCCCTCCACTTTGCTCTATCTGGAGATGCCTCAGCCAAGACTTCTCCAAGGCCTTGGATCCTTGGAGATGGATGAATCTGGGGAATGTGGTACTTCCTGACAACTTTTTCCTGTCTGTAGTCAGAGCTACTATTCAAAGCATAGTGATTTGAGATGTTGGAAAAATCTGCAAGCTTTCATGTTTCTTAGATTGATTAGCAATGAGATTAAGGGTATAAAAATGAAGAATAAAGCAGTCCTTTTCACTTCCACAGGTATGTGAAGGTACGTGCAATATTGCATACTCAGAAACTATTGAGAAGATGGTGTCCTGAGGGGTGTTTATTGTATTTTTTTGAATTAGACTTTTTGGTTTTTTTGAATTAAACTGTTTGGTTTTTTTTAAATCTCTGGATTACAAGCCAATTTATTTTCCTTTATACTTGAATATCATTCAGTAACTCTTTGAAGGTGCTCTTCAAATAAAGAAGGTGCTTGAATTCATGTTAATTATTGTCTATACGTTCCTAAGAGCTCTAAGTCACAAATGTTGAAAACCATAGCAGGTATATAATTAGGCATCAGACCTTCCTGGTTACTTGTAGTAATAAATAAAATCCTGTGATTGTGTGGTTGAAAACTAATGATTCAGAACCTGTCAGGCTGATGCCTTAAGACTGATTCAATTCAGCAAGGCTGTTTAGGCTGTAAGACCCCCTGAATATATGATTGGTAGAGCTGGCCTCAGGCTTTGGGACAGTGTACAATTTCTTTGTTGTAGACTTTAGGAAAAAGCTACTGAAATTTCATTGCTGCCTCTCAGATTCATTTCTTGCTCTGAATGGGTGACTCCTCACTAGTGCAGGACATTTTCCCTCTTTTGTTTTGTGCTGCATCTGACCATTTTTCTTTGTTATACTCTTGGAAGCTTTAAAACCTCAGTGACTGCTTCTCTCTATTCAGTATTTCTACATTCAAGTTATGTAGTGCTTTCATATGGATATTATAACTTTTTTTAAAATCCTGAACTGCCTGGTTGACTAAAGAGTGGTTGTCCTACATATTGCAGTACTTTTTGATATGCAGTTGGCAGATACATTGAGGGAGCAGTAGACTGGTTACGTGAATTTCTGGGAGATGAGCACAGGGGAAAGGAAGCAAAGAAGGAGCTGTTGAGCAGGGCTTGCACCATAGGACAGAAAAGAACAGGAATGACAATAACAGAATATTTTGATAAATTTCAAATATGCACATCATTAGTAGAAGATTTTTGATCAATCTACTGACATCATTATAATGAGCTTATTAGCTCTTGCCTTTTCTGCTTTTGGAACACAATCACTCAAAGTATGAAGTGGACTGATATTTTCTAGTTCAGATTGTTCTTATTCAGTCTTTCCTGCATGTCAGAGTACAATAAACTTCTTGCCAAAATGTTTTTGATATTGATGTGTAACAGGTTTGGTGGAAGGAGAGGAATAGAATCAGATCAGAAGCATATTTTTGGATCTGATTGAAAGCTTGGAGAGAATCTCCCAAATAATTTTATTTTATCTAAAACTGAATGCTGAATGCCTAAGTCAGCAGTTTCCATAAGGTAGAATTTACAAAGACTCTCATATCTGCCAACTACTATTTCTGGTTCAGGACAATTAATAGACTAAGCTATAGAGAATATAAACTTACAGTGGAAGGTAGAAGGGGCCTCATGATTCCTCATATAACTAAGGAAGGTCACAGCTCTGCAGAATGTTCAGTGTAAGAATAAATATTTTTAAATGAGCCTGAAACTTTGTGAAATCAGTAGAGAGACTGAAGAAGGAGCAGCATGGCAGGGGCTTTTCTCTGTGTTGGTAATTAATCTTGCCACTGGCATTCTGTGCCAGCCACAGTTTTCCCAGCATGTTCTGAAAGAAATGGAGGAGGTCTATGATTCAGTTCCCAAAGTGACATACAGCCCCTAAAATATTAGGCATGGATGGGAATAATGGACTTTATTGCATAAGGATTATTTTTTTTCCTTCAAACCCTTGAAGAAAAGATTTTGAGTCTTGCTACTGTGGTTTTTTCAGAGGTTGATAGATAGAGTGTCTGAAAATCATTCTAATGTGATGTGATTAATAACCATGGGTAAACTTAATGACTAGCATCTGTTTTTCTGGAAGAACAACACTCTTGAAGATGAAGGATGCTCGTGCATGAGCAGCAATAGTAGTTGTTGTGAGCTAACACAGCTACAGTTTTCTTAAAAGGGGATTCTGTTTCATTGCAGGTTCACTAATAAAGAGTAGATTCTGTCATGAATGAGCAGAACCTGGTAGAAGAGGATCAACCTGATATTTGACATTATGATCACTTCAAATTTTACATATGGTTTCACTGACTGTTAATTGAGTGAAATAGTTGCCAGTTCTGTTACAGCACCATCATGATCAGAGTGTATTTAACAGCTTCCTGAGCTGCAATCTGAGATTCTACTTTGCTTGACAGCAGCTCAGACAGTCTCCCAACTCAGAAACACGGTGATATTGATAGCAGCTCTGAAATGCTGCATGAGGGGGACCAGGAGAGGAAAGCAAACGTATTCTGCCACTGAGTGGTGATGGAGATGTGCTGCAGCTATTGCCGCAGTTTTATTACTATAATTAGTGCCTGTGCTGAAACAGGGGTAGCTTATGACTATTCCAGGGTATAGTTGTTCCTGTTACTACTTTTTCCTTTTGAGATCACTTCTTTTGGTAGACAGTGCCTTTCTATTCTGGTTCCTTCCATCTTGCAGCTCTTTTTCCAGATATTCTCACATGTCTTTGAACCTGCAGGAGAAGTAGCCTTGTCTCATGTAATTTTCCTTTCACATCACACTGTGGGCATACTCCTTTTTGCATAAGTTGTTGGCATTTGCTTACGCTGCTTTGAAGCCAGATGCACATCCTCCTTTTTCTCTATTCTGTTAAACTACTTATGTAGTTTAACACAAAATACTGGCAAGAATCAAATGAGCAATCTCATCTGAGGCTATCGAGATATAAACTGGAATTATCTGCAGTGTGACTGCTGCAGACAAAGCACCTAAGTTCAGAAGCAGCCCATTTCTTCAAAGCATTGTGCATATTGGTAAGTCTTTCTTTCTAAATTAGAGATGGCTCAGGAGATGTGACCCCATCATTCTACCACTGTCTATTGCAAGTAATTAGGGAAACTTTCTTCTGCTCCAGTAATGTAAAATCTTCAATGTGAGTGAGAGAATATACTCTTTTCTTTATATACTGTCCTGCAGCAACACCTTCAAATCCTGTGTTTTATTAGAAACATAGATAAATAAAAATATAGTCTGGACCTAATCAATGGTATTCATTCCATCGTGGAACAGGAACAATACCCCTAACTAGTATTAGTCCACCTAAATAATAATTTAAAATATCTTTTTTATAGCAAACCCCAGTTTCTTTTGTTGCAAATTTGAAATGTATTTAATTCTTTAAAGTATGATGTCCAGTAAACAAGAGGAAATTTCCTCAGTGGTGAATACATTGGACTTACTGCCTTTCACCAGATGTTGCTACTAAATTGGAGTGTAAAACAGCAGCACATCCTCCTTTTTCTCTATGAAAAAGCATCAACCTTGTGTTTTATTAGTAACTTACAGTAATTTCCTAGACTGTTACATTTCAGTACTGTTACTAAACATACACTTATTCCTGCAGCCCTTCTGCATTTTGCATAGCATGTTTCCTGTATTTAAGGGGTTTCGTATTGTTTTGATGCTATTTCTCCAGCATGCCATGAAAATCCTTTCCCAGAAATCGTGACTTCCACTACAATAAATGTTTTAGAATCTACAATTCCTATGGATCATTTCTGTAGGTAGTGCCAGACTGAAAATGAGGAAAGCCTGAGAAACTCCTCTTCATGGGATTTTCCCTTGTGCTCTGAGAACTGTTGGGTGGCATTGTAACCATGGACACATTATGTTAATCATAGATTAGTTTTTACTATGTTTCAGCTCATCTTAATAAAATTTTCCATATCTCAGGCAAATTATTTAAATCCTGCGTATTAGTTCCATGATCCATTCAGATTACTAGCTTGAATTTCATAGCTTCTTCCTGAAATAACTGTACTCACAAATATGCCAAAATATGCATAATCATAAATAATATCTATTGAGTTGTAGAAATTACTTCATATCCTGGCTAGCTGCATCTAATAGTGGAGCTATATTTGTTTAGTGGTGTTTCATAAGGCTAGTCAAAACTTCTAATATAGTATATTCACTAAACTTCATCACTTATATAAATGTAGTGCTTTTTTATGGAAAATCCTCAATGAATGATTCAGTTCAAGCTGAAATTAGAAAGAAAAAAAAGGCAGGAGGGAAGGGTACAAGAAATAATAATGCTGGAACAAATCATGTAACAAACAGCTGATGAAAGGTGGATTTCTTTTTACATTAGCAACACCAAAGACAGAAGAGATACGAAGCCAGCCTGAATAGTGCTCTGAGTTGAGGGAATGCTGTCTGCCTTAGCAGAAAAGAAGATAAATTTCTCCAAGTTCCTCAAGGGTATAATGGGTAGGATCAGAGGAACATGGGGATCCTGGACCACAATCTGCAATCTGACTCCAGGGTTTTCTAGACTGTTCTACCTGAAAGTCTCAGTCTAAAGGTTGAGAAAGCCCAGGGGGGACCTTACTGTAGCTTCTCAATACATGAAGGGGGCCTACAGAAAGGCAGGGGTAGGAATTTTTAATACTTACAGAATGGCAGGACTAGTAATGGGTCCAAGTTGGAAGAGGGGAGATTTAGGCTGGAGATAAGAAAGAGACTCCTTACTGTGAGGGTGGTGAGACACTGGAACAGGTTGTTCAGAGAGCTTGTGGATGGCCCCTACCTAGAATTGTTGAAGGCCAGGCTGGATGAGGCATTGAGCAAACGGGTCTAGTGGGAGGTGTCCCTGCCTATGGAAGAGGGGTTGGAACTAGATGATCTTTAAAGTCCCTTCCAATCCAAACCATTCTATGATTTCAATTGCCAAAATCAGTTGCTAGGAATAAAACATTCTCATGTGCAGCATTCTGCAAGAAATGGAGCAAACACCCTGGAAAGCTTGTACAAAATGTGTACATGAACAGAAATAAACTATGGTGTTTTTAAAAGATATTGTTTATAAATTTATTACTGCTTAGTTTTAGTTGCAAAGAACAAAAAAGTCTAAATAAAACCTTGCATACACGTTATATACCTGAAAAAGAACATCATCAGAGGGACTTGAATCTAAACTTGTGAATAGACAAATATGTAACATATTGTGCATTTCCTGGATAGATGCTAATACAGTCCAGGAATTGAAGAGAGTCATGAAATAACCTTTTTTTTTTAAGATTAGTCTTTTACATTGGATATAGAAACATTCTAGTACTATATTTTATTCCAACATTCTTTGAACTGGAACTTCACAATTGTTTTCATTTGAACTACACAGATAATAGTCTCCTGCAAAATTTTATTTCAATAACTCAGGGCCTTATTTCAGACATCTCCATATAATTGGAATTTTTGTACTGGACCAGAAAGCAAGAAACTCTTGTGCTGGTGGGTAAAATGCTTTTCTATTAAACTGAATTATGAAGTATAGAATTTCTCATATCTTCTGATTAAGTATTTATCACACATTATTAAGTAGGTTTATGAAACAGTATTTTCACTGAGCACAATGGATTAAAAGCTTACAAGTAGGGAAGTAGCAATCAGGAAAGATTTGTTCATAATTTAAGTCCAGATCTTTAAAGAACGAGGGAAAATATTCCCAGCCTCTAACACCTGAAAAAGAGCATTCACTGAAGATGCAGGTTTTGAGACCATCATTTTGAGCTTGTGGAGAATGGCTCCTGCTGTTTTGGAGTTTCTTTCTTTCATGTTTTCCTTTCATTTAAAGAATTTGTTCATGCAAGAAACTGTGTTTATAGTTTCTGTCTATAGTAAAGGTGTTTGCATATTGAAGATACATAAATTTTTCACTTAATAGTTAATTCCTGGGTTTGTTGAAAGTGAGCAGCTGGCTTTACTAGTTAATGGCTTTTGATACATGAGTGAGGAAGTCTTAGCACTGAAGTGATGCCATAAACATAGATAACAGCTCTTAAGTTGGTAGAAAACTTCTTTGTTTAATGATAGAAATTGGCTTTAGATACAGCTATAATTCAAATGACTCTATCAAAACCCCATTAAGCCTGAAGAGGCAAAGCAGCGTATCAGCAACAGCTGCTTTTTGTGAGTTTTCTTTGTTAAGAGCTATTATTGGAAACAGAAGGTCAAGCAAAATAACTGTGTTCATTTGCTGTCACTTGTGTTATCTTCCCCGTGATATAAATGAAGGAGCTTTTCATGTCTATTGCTTTACAGAAAGTAAATAAATTTGTAATAACATTTAATAACATTATTTGCAGTTAGAATTTAGTAGTTGCCATGGGTTAGTATAATGGAATAAAATCTTTAAAAGAAGATTTACATTTGAAACTCAAGGTAAACTTATTTTGGCCTTTTTGCTGAGGATTGCAGGAGAAATAATAAGGGGTTAGGGAGGAAATAATGAGGCATTGTTGGTCTGGAAGGCAGTGACCACAGCAAAGCATCAACCTTGGCCAGAGAGATGAATGTGGAGGAGAGACTGGACAAGAGGGAAGTTTCAGTGGGGATAGTGAAAATCTCCATAGCAGGAAGGGTAGAGGGGAAAGCATATAAAGATGTGATTGCCAGTAAATGGCTCTAGTCACTCTGATGGAATTCAGAGTTGTTTATGGGAATGTCTCAAGATCCTGTGTTGCTTTGATAATCAGGATGCAAAATGTGTAAATAAATAATTTCTGAACTGACCTCAGGAAAAAAATGAAAATTAAAATAAAAGAGACAGATCCAAAAATCCAACAACTACCAATAAATAAATTTGCAGCCTGTTAAAGAGCAATGTAATTTGTGTGAAAGATCTGAAGTGTGACAGGTCTTTGGATAAACATCAAAAAGAGAGGAGCTTGTCTGTGGGAAGAAGAACAGACAGCAGCTCCTGTGACACCAGAAGTTAAATGCATTGACTGTAATTTCATTCCCAGTACAAAATAGTGTCCCTTCACATGAAACTGAAATGCTTCGGTCTGAAACCCTTCACAGGCAGGGTTTGGCTTGGCCTGTATTCACTTACCCTTGTTTGGAACAAAATTCAGAGCTTATTTACTCTCACAAAAGAGTTGTCAGTAAAAGGCAGGTAAGGTGTAGGTCATAGCTTTTTGTTTTGCAATACAGTGAAATAAATAAACCCTGATAAATATGTTGATCACTATGAAAAAACTATGAAACGCTATGAAAAAAACCCAACTGGTTTATTTCACAATATGAGGAGCATCTTTTTATGCCATTTTTTGAGAAGTTCTGTTTTCAGTTTAAGATGCATAAACATGTTTGTACAGCAAACGTGACCAGGGGCTTTGGCTTCTGATGCAATATTTTATTTATACATTTTGTCAATGACACCTTTCAATGGTTTTACAAAAATAAACTGAGCGACTTTACCTGTTCAAAAATTTTACAGATTATATAGTTAAAATTACAACAATCTTGTATCTAATTTTGATATGATATGCATGGTGTAGGCTCTAAATAAGAATGCCTGGATCTGATTATCTTGCAACTAAATTTAGTGTCAGGATTCAGCTTCAATAGTTTTATTGGTCTCCCTTCTCTTTTTCAGTTTTCCATTTCTGCTCATTAAGAGGTGCTTTAAATTGAAAGCTGGTTGTCTAGGACTGAGCTCCATTTACTGCTTGTTCTTTAATATGTACAAAAGTTGTCATTTGATATAATGAAAGAGGAAGACACAGACCACTGTGTATTGCAGTAGAATGCTGAAAACAAGCAGTTTCTGGATAGCATCCACCCCTCGTGGATCTGTGTGTGCTGCCAAAGATTCCTACCATTTCTGGTAAAGCAACACATTTGAGAAAGAAAAACAAAATCAACCACTGAGGTATTTGATATTACAGCAGTTTCCACTTGAAAAAAAAATGAGCACATTGATTATGGGATTAAGGGCTGGATCCTTTTGAAAGGTATCATGGGTAATCTACAAGGAAGCTGGGCTTTCTTCTTGGTGGCTCTGGATAGTGTTTCTTGCTTTGCTTCTGCCCTTCACCTTAGAATCATAGAATGGTTTGGGTTCAAAGGGACCCTCTAGTTCCAACCCCTCTGCCATAGGCAGGGACATCCTGCACTAGATCAGGTTGCTGAGAGCCTCAGCAAGCCTGGCCTTGGATGTCTCCAGGGACAAGGCCTCCACCACCCTCTCTGGGCACCCTGTTACGGTGTCTCACCCGCCAAATGGTGAACACTCAAGTCCTTCCATTTTTCCCCCCCAGTTTGCCTCTAGGTAGGTTCTACATACCTCTCTTTTCCTCCATCTCCTGCTTTTACCCTACACCAATCTTGCTGGTGCCCTGACCCATATGCCTGTGTATTTCTTCATAGCACAATTAGCATTTAATCCATGTACCACAGCTTTGAATTTTGCCTTATTTTTCTGACAAATAGACAACAGGAACACTGCATGTTCTTTGGGACCCTCCACCCTCGACTGGAATGTAAATCTTCCTTGAAGGAGAGTATTGACTACCACAGAGGAAATTATGTGGAGGTGATTGCAGTTCCTGGTACCTTTTGTTCTGGGTCTGAATAACTCACACAGCAAAACTCAATATGCAAATAAATTAGAGGAAGTTTAAAGAATTGCTTCTCTTAGTGTTAATATAATCAGGTTGATAATAGGTGTAGCTATAGCTCATTTGCTTACCTATTTTGCAAACTTAACTAATTGGCATAAAAGATACATACTGTGTATTTTTATATGCATGCATATTCACATGCATTGTATTTAGAAACCCACAAAACAGATAAACACTTGGATTCCTTTCTTCTGATCTGTTTACTCACAATCCCCTGTTTCATGAAGAAAATGTAATCATGTATGTTGAAAAAAATCAACAGGGGATTAGAATTAATTCTACTACCAACTGTGAATGTGATAGAATTGCGTGTTACAGTAGATTAAATGTGACAAGTACTTTGGCTACAGTGAGACATCTTCCACAGACAGGTTTGTTTTGTATACCAGATAGACACTGACTGTTAGTTCAACACAGACTTGGATATCTCACCAGTAGTTACCACTCAAACACTGTTTGGAAACAGTGGGGAAAGCTGTGATGGCTCTGAGTTCATATTCTGTTATTTGCACTTAGTACATTATTCTAGTGCATAAAGTGGAGTGAAAAGTTATTCTGAATATCTATCTTATACATAAAATGAAAGCAAAACGTTTTTTTGACAATTAGATGGCCAGAATGCACATGAAATAAACACAAAGGCTCTCTTTGTGTCTTCTCAGCTGTGGCAGTTGCAGTTAATTACTAAATTTCCCCAGAGGTGCATTGGCATGAGTACTCATTATGCTGCTGCATCAGCATTGGAATGTTCTGAAATGGGTATATTATCTTACAAGCTAGTGGGAAAAAATGGGGAAAAATGGAAGTCAGTGCAAACCAAGCATTCCAGATAGGGGAACATAAAATCCTGTAGGGAGGTTAGTGGTTGGCTTTCAGATTTCTAAGAGAATTTCATTATAGAAAAGGTTAAAAAGTAATTTCAAATTTTATTATGATTATAGTGAAGAGTATGAAAAATTATTTGAAAGCAAGGCAAGAACCAAGCATGGAGAAATACTAATTATGCAATAAATAGAATTATTGAGATGTGCAATAACCTCTTTCAAATCCAAGCAATTTAAGTTCAATACCTAAAATGAAGAAACTTACCAAGATTTCTAAGACACAACAAATTATTTCGGTTTTGCTATCACAATCTAGTCATACATACAGCAAAGATGTATTTTGCTGTGCCGGGAAACAAGCCTGTGTGGAGCTCTTATTTTTCTTCTTTTCCATCCCTGATAACTGGGTAGTTTGAATATTGTCCAAATTCACCATCTTGGAATCTGTTCTACAAGAAAATGAATGATGACCAAGTAACAAACATCCTGCAATTAAGCTGCTGTCAATAGATATTCCTATTGGTATTTTGTAGTCTTTCTTTTCTCCTTCTCTCACTGTGCAGCTGCATACCCTGCAGAGCCTGACCAAGGACAAGAGGTCTCTTCTGCTTTTAAAAATTATTTTTGAGAATGCTGAGGACATTCTATCAAAAAAAGAAAGGGACATCAATTTCTTTTGATCAATATAAATAAGACACATGGAATTAGCCTGGGAAAAAGCCTAAGGGTAAGAATGTATATATGGAAACAAAATGGATTGATGGATTTTTTTGGCATGTTTTCTGAACAGCTGGAAAGTATCCATGCTTTGCAAAAAATGCATTTATGGCTGTCCTTAATGATGGTATCTGAACAGCTCTTGGAAATAGTACTTAGATACTGTAAAGACAGCAAAAAACTCTTGCATTAGTTAATATGTTGTTCATACAAGTTTTACTTACAATTTTTTTTCTACCTTTCCCAAAGAGCAGTTCGAGGAGGCAGCTTGCATTGTTGCTAATTAATAAAAAAACAGTTAAGTATAAAATAAATCAAACCAAATGTGCATTTCAGCTTGAATGAGATGTTACAAGGCCGAGGTAGTAAAGTTCCAAAGCTGGAACTTGTAACTGTAGTCAGTTGTTTTATAATAATTTGCTGTTGAAATGTGTTATAAGATATAGTGTGTTAACTCAAGTGGACTAAGATGGCTTAGTTATAATACTTATTCAAGGAAATTACATACCTGATCTACACAGATATAAATATACAACTGCAAGACTTTCTTCCCCTCTCTTAAGTGGGAAGGTGAAAATACCACTCTAGAACAGATCTTTGGGCATTAAAGTAGAAATCCAAGAAAATACATCATTTAAAGTGATGTACTGCTCTCTCTCCCTGTTCATGGTGAGGTGAGAGTGATCCTGTGAAGTATTCAAGCTGACAATGTGAAGTGTAAGGCATTTACTGTGTAATGATTACTTATGATAACCCACCATATGTCAGTGTCTTCTTTAAGAAAAGGTGAAAGCAGCTGGTAGAATACAAAGCACTGTGTGACGACCCATGAATCTCACTCCTGAGATTGGTCCCTTGTCAGATATTATTCATTCCTTAGAACCAATGAAGGTATGAATGCAATAATCCATGAATAATTAACGTAAAGATAAAAAATTTGGAACAATAATCAATCAAAAATTCACAGCCATTCTGAGATAATTGATGTCCCTATTGAAGTTCTTGTTGATAACCTTACACTACAGGATGTTCTGTAACAGATAATCCAGAGTGCAGTTAAGGAAGTTTAACAGTGCATCCCATTTCAAAGCTCTGCTACTTTTCTCTAAGATTTTTTTATTCATGCAGTCTATTACTGTAGCCTGATTATAGCTGTAATGCTCAGAGAAAAGCCAATAACATATGTAAAGTTACTTTCGTAAATGTAAATTTTCATAGAACCGCAATAGAAGCACAAGATTTTTAATACAAAACATACAATTAAACTTTTTTTTACTAGGAACAAGCGGTTTAGTTTTTTTCAAGCTTGGACATATATAATTAGGAGAAATTTGATACTCTTCCTTCATGTTATTTCACAGTTGTTAATTCTTAATGTTTCTTCACTATAAAATCAAGTCATTGTACTATTTGGAAAAGATATTTTCTACACTCAAACCTGAAGCAGAAAACAGCATCCTATGTTAAAGCTCAAAACATCTATCTGCAGTCCATGAGAATAACTGGTGCAGTGAATTTAACCTAGTGAACCAGAACACGCTGGGTTAGAAATAATGAGCTACAAGGCAAAATTTAATAATGGCATTTTGTTAGCAGCATGTAGTAATAATTGCTGGATAATATTTTTATATCCGATGTTATTTTACTCTGAAATTACTGCATCATTCATGTATGTCAGTTCAGATGTATACTCCCTCCCACTCTTGTTTCCTTTCCTTCACATCAGAGTAGATATAGCACATAAGTGTTCAAGAGGGCATGTGCAACTTGAGTTTCTACCAGTCATTTCAGATGACATCTCATATTTCACTACTTTGCTGGGTGCACATAGCAAAGAGTTGAGGATGTCATCAACAAGACTGTATTCTGAATTTTGAATTGTAGCTGAGAACATATAGACAACCAAATAACTACTCATTATCCTAGCAATTAAATGCTTTAGCCATTTGAAATCACTTCTCTGTTTGAATATAATATTTAATTCCTATGCATTCATGTGGGGTAGTCAGCTTTCATTAAAAAGGACAGGAGCACATCCTAGGTCAGTGTGTGCAACAAGACTCAGCTTCTGTATCAGGTGTTAGGATTGATGCTAAGTCAGGAGTTCTGTATGGCAGCTGTGTGGGGTCAGATGACACATCCCTGCCTCCTCTATATATTTTGGAACTACTTAGGAATCATATGATGAGACAACCAAATACTTCAAGTCAAGAAGTACTGGTAGAGAGCTGAGGCACAGAACTGTTTACACAAGTTTGGGATTTTTTTTTCTCTTTAACTACCAAGGCCTTCTGGGAGCCCTATGTCTGTTAATGTCTCATACAGCTTTGGGATTTTGGATCCTATGTGACAAGCAGAGAGGATGCCAAGTCTGACTAGATGGAATGACTTGTCCCCCACGTGCCATTGTGCCTTTCTATGTGTACTCATTAAATAGGAAAGGAAACACTGAATAGGAAAGAACCACATGGCTTTGACAAGCCCCAGTTTTTGTTAACACACCATCATTAAAATTGTGCAACAGTTGCCACAGAGTTCATAAGATCCTGAAGTTCTTTCCATGAGTACAGGTCTTAGAGACACGAGCTAATAGCACTTACAGATGGGAAGACTTGGATCATCATGCTTATATGCAGAAATAAATATAGACAGTCTTATGAAGTTCATGCTCTAGATTGTATGTTCAATTTACTAATTGTTCTCATCCTAGTAAGATGATAGTTCTGCCAAATATCCTCTAAGGTACAGTTGTATTTGTTCCATGGAAAGAATATAAAAATGCCAAAATAATTTTCTCTGTTAGTGTGGGGTATAATTAATGTTACCTTTCACCCTGTAGTAGTGTGGGGCATAATTAGTGTTACCTGTTTAACCATTTCCTTTTGCAATCTCCTTCTAACTATAAATGTGAATAGATGGAAAATCAATGCAACCTAATGGGCATGTTGACTCATTTACAGCCTAGCCAGATTTGCAAGCTGTCTGTGGCTTTTACTTCCTTCTGTTTGTGTTTGGAAGGCTAACTCAATCAGCTCACTGAAGGAAACATTGATCTCTTGGGGAGACTACTACGGGCCAGATAACTTCAGAAGAAAAAAACTCCAAGTCCTGAGTCTAAATGTGATTTTCAGAGTCCATCAAACCTGATCATACTGGAAATGTGGCTACACAAGAATGTTCTATTTAAACTCCAATGATAGGTGTTATTTCATTTTTTATATATTAATTTACTAGTTTTTAAATTTTTTAAAAATCTGCACAGCATCTTCCTTGACATTGAGAGTTAAAGAAACAACATGAGGGTGTGTGATATTGAATTTAGTCACTCTTTGTTGCTTTCTCTGGGTACACCTACAGTTAAAGGAAATTGAAAGACTTGATCATTCAAGATTAACATAGTAGATTACATTATCAGATGTATCTGCAGTATTCATAGATAAATACAGTAATTTACAAACTTTGTCCTGACAATTAATGTATTTATCGTTTCATAATTTTAAATTAGACTCCATTTCCAAGTTCAAATAGACTCCAGTTAAGGAGCTGGTGGAAGGGTTTTGGTTTAATGTCAGGGTTGCAATCCAAATAATATATAGAATATTACAATTATAGAATGGTTTGGATTGGAAGGGACCTTGAAGATTCCAACCCCCTGCCATAGATAGGGACACCTCCCAGTAGATCAGGTTGCTCAGAGCCTTGTCCATCCTGGCCTTAGACACCTCCACAACCTCTCTGGGCATCCTGCTCCAGTATTTCACCACCCTCACAGGAACGAATTTCTTTCTTATATTAAACCTGTATCTCCCCTCTTCCAATTTACATCCATAATTCCTAGTCTTGTCATCACATATCCTATTTAAAAGACCTACCCCGGCCTTTCTGTAGGCCCCCTTCAACTACTATGAGGTTCCCTCAAGCCTTCTCTTCAATTATATAAAGAGTTATATGCACACAAAATTGAAACATGCAACAAAAATAGATACCAATAACAACGTAAGAAAACAACCAAACAAACTAGTATGTATTCGATTGCAAAGTATTTATTACAGTGGCTTTGGCTGCTTAATGCAGGTGGTAACAAGAAAAAAGGGAAATTAGCTTTGTTAAGAGCATGGGTAGATTTCATGTTCTTGGTACTTTCTCTGGAGAGAAGTTCATTTCCACAATCCCAGCATTTATTACCATGAGTTATCTCACAGATACTTCTTAAAAAAACCTTCTAAACAACAAAATACAAAGAAATGTGGTCATTCCTGGTACTAGATGCAGAATCCAATTTCCAGAGACAGAGTTTTATAGATTTCTAGCATCCCATTTCTTAGAAACTTAGATCTCAGGCTGATATCAACATAGCCTTTTATAAATTAAACTTCTTCCTTATAGTCTTGTAGTTTAATGGTAAAGAACACTTTCCTGGGAAACTGCAGGGTGGCAGCCAACATTTCTCTGACTCTAGGGAGTCATTCAGTTTAAAAGAAAAATCCCTCAACTCAACATTAGTGTCCTATGGAGATTTCAGTAATAGGCTGTCAACATTTTCAGTTTCAGCAATTACCCAAGAGATGACTTCTTAATGAATTAACCAGGCTGCTAATTTACTGGAATTGTCTCATTGTCCATATGCTTCGTACTTCTTTCAAATGAAGAAGTTATACCTTTTTTTACTCCCCTTTTACTATCTGGCAAGCTTTAATCAAATTGAATTTAGATTTAATTTTATTTAACTTTGTTTGTGCTTCAGGAGATGTGGCTTTACTGAACTAATTTTCATTATGAAATTACCTTTTTTGAACATCTTCATTATTTTTTGTGTGAAAACTCCAAGACAAGTTCCAGAAAATCAAAGCACAATATGTTCCCTTTATTACCATTTATATGACTCCTATAATACATCAAAATTAAGTCTTCATTCAACTCAGTTGTATTTGCATAAGTATGTCACTGCAGGAAATATCAATATCTTTATACAAGAACTTTAAGTGACCTTTTAACAGACTCCAATGGCTAAAATTAAAACATGAGCCTCTTGCATCAAGGATTCTGCATGAAGAATAACAAGCTCATTCCCTTTCTAACATAGCTGCCCCTTCTAAGACAAAAAAATGTACTTCTTCAGCTATATCCTATTAGATCACATGCCAGTGTCACCTGCAATGAGCTACATTACTCAGAAGATCAGAATAGAAAAGAATACCTATTCTGGCTGACATTTTTATTGGGGAGAATTTTCAAAGTATATTTTAAAGTCCTGAGCAGATTCCTAAAACTAAGTAATACTTAATAAAAAAGATGTGGTTGGATATTCAAAAATAGTGATCAATAATAATGATCACCTAGGTTGGAAGGGACCTTTTAGGTCATCAAGTCCAAACATCAACCCAACTCTGACAAAATTTCGACCTGGACAGGGGCTTGAACTCTTGACCCTCAGATTAAGAGTCTGATGCTCTCCCACCTGAGCAGCACACCTAGGCCCTATCTAGCCAGCTTAGGCATCACCCAAATGCCCAAAGATCAGTGTCTATCAATGTCTGTCTAGTGTTTTTCCCCTTTAACTCTAGTTGTAGTTGTAACAATATTAAACTTATATACTCTTGGGCTGACAAAGGGCAATGTTTTGATCATATTAGTATCCACAACAAAGTAATCAAGTATCTTGACAAACTTTCTGAAGTTCTTAATGGAGAAAATATCCCCAGCTGTCCACATAGAAATACTTGAGAACAAAATGTGAAAGTGATTCCATGCTATTATGTGTGAGTGATGTTAACAAAGTATACCACTACAAAGGTCAGTCCAGGAAATAAAACTCAAGTAGAATATTTGAAAAAAAAAATTTTTTTCTTTATTTGTATCTCAAGTTTAAGAAAATTTGAAGAAAGCATGTTGCAGTTTTAATGAATGTAACAGCCAACAGTGGATGGCTCTGGAGCTGGACCACACAAAGAAGCTCTTTCTGAAGGAGCCCATTAGCAAAAAAAGAAAAGAAAATACAGGAAACAAATTTGTACAATTCCTTCTCTACAGATGAGAGTCTGAGGTTCATATACAGTACAAATCTTTATAAATACAGAACTTTTATTAAAAACTCCAAATGAACACAGACCTCTGTGTTTAGGTAATTAGCCATATTATCTCTGCTCATTTTTGGTTGTTTTTATCTTACAGGCAACAGCAGACTTTTATTTCTTTACTTCTAAAGGAAAACAAACAGAAAAAGGTTATAAAAAAAGAACACTGCTAGTCCTCAAAAAAATAAAACCCACCAAATTGAATTCAATTTTCTTAACATTATTAACTTGCAGACAAAGTGTCCTGTACACAGTACCATATTGAAATTTATAATTGCCAGTATAAATTTCTTCAATATCATCATTGCAATAAAAACTTCACTGCTATTAAGAGCATCATTTCCATATTACATACAAAGTCATCAGTTCTAATCATTGTCTAGCTGTCTGGGAAATGGAGGCTGTTAATATTCTCACTGAACAATAAGATTTTTGCATCAGCAGAAAAATTTATTGCAATGAATGTTTCAATAAGTGTGTGATACTGCTTTTCGCTGGCATTAAATTATTCAAATTCGTTGTAGTCAATATGACCTTAATTTATAATATTGCATTATCATAATGTAATTTCTTTCTGCATATTTTGTATATCTTTCAACTGCTGATTAAGTTCTGCAATACTGTACTGTGCATGGCATTCAGCTCAGGCAGGAAATGCAAGGGTTAATGCAGTGCTCTGGCCAGTGAGCAATGGGTGAAGAATTCAAGCCAAGTAAAACTCTCTTTTCAAGTCTTGGGACAGTAGAGGGGTGTTTTTCTCCTCTCTATTGTGTCCCTTTACCACAGGGGCAAAACTTCTCTTCCCTTGGGGTTATGATGACAAACTGAAAAATTTTTCATAGACATATAAAATAGAAGGACAACAGTCAACCTTCAAGTATCAGACAACTGAAAGAAACCTCCTGTCCTATAATTTGTTAAAAATCTGATAACATTACTCTGAACCAAACCTAAATGAAATTATTTAGGACTTGGATAATCAGACTCATCCCTTGCAATGTGCTTGAACTTTAGCTTATAGCAGTGCCCTGTCATGTAATTATGGCAGAACTGTGCTTCTACCTTCTATCTCCTCTGCTAGAAAAGAGCTTGCCCAAGGTAATTTATTAGACCAGATATCATATAATTCTGCAAAATTATGCTATTCTTATCCTCTTAAGCTTTCTGTAATAGATAGAATAATTGATAGTTATGTAAACAGAATATTAAACTTCATGCAAGAGTTTTTGGAATCAACTACAAAACATATTTACATGCATCTGGTCATATTTTAGAGTTATAAAAATCAAGTCAGAAAGTTAAACTCGCATTTTCATTGAAGACAAGAGCTGTTCTCTTTCATGTCTGCCAAGAACTTGATCCTTAAGATTGTTTTGTCATGGTCATACATTTTGCTAGTAACCTCATATCAGTTTATTTCTACTTAGTAAGTAACACACTTGTGTTTGCTACAAACTATTCCTCACACTGTAAACCCTTGTAATCACACAAAGGGGAATGTATTCTGAAAACTAAACAGGTTCCTTCCCCCAAAATGTACACACAAATAAAATACCCCATGTTCTTTTTGTACTTTCCCAATGTTCCTCCATTCCCACATTCTGTAACTTAAAACTGAGCCCATTATTTCCTAGGACTCCAGCTAAGCAATAATATTTTTCTCTGCTCACTCTATTTAAGGGAATATACAGAGCACAGGGATTGTAAATGAAAGTCACATAATTTAATATCTAACTGCTGTTTTTCCAGAAAACCACATTAACTGGTATTTGTTACAAAAATTAATCCTTTCTTAATATTGATTATAATTTTAAGAACTAAACCCACATATATAGAGGATAAAAAGTTAAGTGAACATGAACATTTCAAAAACAGGCTGTATATAGGCTTTGCTTCCCTGAAGCAAGGGTTACCTTGCCATTTATGTCTTCTAACAGTTTCTAACCTTTTTTGAGATGGCTGCTTTTTCCAAAGTACCTCAAATTTCTCTGCATATGAATGGCTTCTATTGGTTCTTAAATTCCATTTCCATTCTGGGTGTACTTTTGAGATTTTGTTCATTATCTAATTTGCCTCAAATTCTGATCCTGTGGGTTACTGGCAAGATACCAATCGCTCTTTATCTCTTTTACTATTAATTGCGTAGTTGGAAGTGAAGGGATAAAAAGTCACCATGAAATGAAGTTACACAGTGGTCAACCATAATGATGGCTTTTATCTTCCCATTGTATTTGTCCCAAGTTAACA
This sequence comes from Turnix velox, assembly GCA_013400935.1. Classification (NCBI taxonomy): domain Eukaryota; kingdom Metazoa; phylum Chordata; class Aves; order Charadriiformes; family Turnicidae; genus Turnix; species Turnix velox. The sequence continues at coordinate 27,574 of VZTY01028247.1, forward strand.
CTGATTAAACCAGAAGGTGATCTGAAGGCACTAGTAGACCTTGACACTGTTTACAGGTAGAGATAATCTCATATAGTCCATGTTCTTGAATTTAGTGATGTTGAGAGTAACAAGCCAAAGTGTTAATGATTTTTTTTTTGTTCTTTTCATTCATTCTAATGATTGAACTCCTAATGAAAGTTACCAAAGATCATTTTTCTGTTATTGAAAAACATGCATAAAGTACCAGAGAAGCAAAATCAATATTCCATAATATCAACAAAGTACATGAGAGTTGTTTGTTATAGTAGTTCAAAAATAAAGAGGAAAAAGGTATTTTTTAAAAGTTAATCTTAAAAGAAATATGAGCACTTCATAATATACTGAAAAGGTTTACATACTTTTAAAAGTATTTACATTTATAAATAGAAAACTATTTGTGAAAAGATTTTTCAATAGAAAATTTGTAAATTGGAAATGCTTAATGAATATTGCTTGCTATAAAGTATCCAAGCCAATTAAAGACAAAGATACTGTCTATCTGTTCATTTGTCAGTTTAGCAAATAAAAAAGTTTACATCCTTTTTCTCTTAAATTTTTTTAAGAGAGAAACTACTTGCTGCTCAAAGCACAACAAGTATGATAAGGATTACTTGCTGGAATCAACTGAGTTGCTTTGATTCCAGTTCACTGTGTAATGTGTGTCCATAATGTACTTATGGACAGAGAAATTCTACCAGGAAAGCTTAAATATGCTCATACTATAGAGATTCTCTTCCAATATTATGTTTTTAAATCTGTCAGTCATGTCCTAAAATACAAAATAAAATGGCAGAATAAGAAAAAACAAAGCCAAAGTGTTGTGCTAAATGCAACAGCATGCTTCTGTAATGCTTTAACGATAAATCGATAGCTATAGTTGTATTTTATTGTTAAACCTAAAAGTGAACAGACTCCATAGTGCTAGGCAGGAAATTACATTCCTGTCCTATGCAATTGAATTTCCCAGTGACCTCAGTACTAGCGTTGTTTCCCCACTATGGCTGTATTTTGTCTTGAGCTACACTTTGCACAGCAAGGTAACTGTCATGCAGGAATTTGGGGCTGAAGAAGCTACAAGAGCAGAACCACATCCTAGAATTTACTTGAACTGTAGTCTTTGCAGTGAACTCGAGTATTTTATCTTGCTTGGCTTTTGCAAGGTAGGAATTGATCCCTGGGCTTTCATGCTTTTAGTGTGTGGTGGTACTTCCCATGCTCCCAGCTCAGATTTTCTTTAAAAGCCAAGTGTATCCGTATGTGGGTAGTTTTTTCTCTCGTCACGTTGCTAATTTTTTTACAAGAGTTTACTTGGAGATATTTTATTAGAACATCATTGATCATCTGAAAACTCCAGTTAAGCAGACACATCCCAAAGCTTTCCCCACCCCCAGCACTTCCAAGGAAAAGCTTTGCTTCTGTACTGCTCATAATTTAAGTCTTTAAGCCAAAGCAGCATATTTATTAGGTAGTTTTTCATCCTACCAGAAGCAACTCCAGCTTTTCTCACATGGCCATTAGCACATGCAAGGCTCTTGCTGAGATCCAGCCAGGATCTTGTAATTCCTTTCATTTTGTTTCTGTGCCTCTGGGATTTTTGCCAATACTCTGTTCCTTCTGTGCTGAAACCTTAAAGGCTTTTTGCTGCTTCTTGTTTTTGAAGCTTTATGTAATCATTGTATTCTAGCACTTCCTCCTTTTTATGATGCTTCTATGATTTCATTCTTTTGCATTTATCTCTATTCTGAATTCTATATAACAACACAGAACATCAGTTTCTGGTAACTCAAAACAAAAGAGAAAGAATTGCACTTGTAAAACATCCCTGTCCCAAGTCAGAACCATAGGTGAGTCACAGCAAATGGAAGTATATCCATGGACACCTATCCAGGAGGGTCCACCAGACAGGAACAGGGACAATCAGCTCCATAATAGCAAGGCAAGAGAAAGCCTTTACTGTTCTTTCCATGAAATTCCATATTAGAAAGGATGATTTGCCTCTTCAACCTCAGAGACAATCTGCTTATCTTTATATAGAAATGATATACCTTCAGTAATGTTCTGTGAGGTCTCCTAACAGGGATAATGTATTCAAAAGAACAAATATTCAAGCCATCACAGTCAATGAAACAAACAAAAAAAATCCAGGCTCAGAAAGCTGTCTTGACAAACAAACTAGGGACAAGTCCATTCCTCACTTCTACCAATGCTTCACATATTTGTTATGTAAAATAACAGAGCAAATAAGAGACAGGAGGCCGATCAATATTTGACTTGCATAAACAGCCATTAAGTACAGATGTTTAGACCAGATTATATGAAGCAGGTATTCCTCTTCAAATTAAACTGAAAATTACACTCTGAAATAGACCTGTAATCCTCAAATCTATGAATTCTAATAACACTATGTTAATTACTCAATAGACTGTCTTCCAATTTAAGATATAGCACTTGGTATAGAATAGACTTGTCTAACCCAATGGAGGAGCTCAAAACTAGAGAATGAAGCAAAGCAAGATCTCACTTGAAAGATAAATAGTTAATATTTTTGAACTATTTCACCTACACTTCATTCTGGGTAATTGTAATAGTGTACAAATAGTGTACTGCAGAAAGGCTAACCAATGTAGGTGGTTGTCAGCATTTTCAAGTTCCCCGGCTCCATCAGGCTACCAGAATTATTTGACTAAGGTTAAACAAAGAAAATTTAGTTTTAGTCCATGTTAAATGGTTTGTATCAAAGTGATCATTATCTTCTTCACTCTCTAATACGTACTGCCATTTTTTTTTCCACTTCTCAATGGTTCTAAAAAGAAGGAAAAAAAAAAGAAAATAAAAAGCTCTTAACTCTAAAAACGCTCTCTGCCTACTACTGTCACCAGCCAAGCTGAACATTTGATCTCTTTGCAAATAACACATGATAGGTAGTTCTGCCCTTGAAACACAGATCAAATAACGTTGTAAATGCGTGCAGTATTTCTCCTTTTTAAGCACACCAGTGAACTCAGCAGAGAGCTTCAAAGGCACATTCTTTCTTACTATGACTTCAGCAGTCTCTCCCAGATCTTTCAATTTTAGTTTTCCATTTTCTTTCAGCAAGAGATGGAGGTGCCGGGTAAGTAGCAGGACATGATATTAACCATAACTTTGTGAGAAGGCAATTAAATGGCCACAGGCTTCCAAGTGAACTAATAATTGCACTCTTTTCAACATAAAAAGGAGGCAAAATATTTATATCTTACTTTCAGCTTACTGGGTTTTGGTATGAATGGCTTTACACTGCTCTTTTTACGTCTCCCCCTCATCTTTTTTTCTGTAGAAAAAAAAGTAGAATCCTCTTGAACACATAGGCATTATTTTCCCACATAAAGGAATTAGACTTGAAAATGTGACTTGTGTAAAGAAAGAATCCCCAAGTCAGTCACATTTTAGTATTTTAGTTGTTGGGACTGTGCAAAAGTGGTATGAATTGAATATGAATTAGGTTTTTCTGACCTGGCATAATAATATTTTGAGATGCATCCTATCTTTTTTTGTTCACAGACTTGTGTGTAGGGCTTTCTCTGTGCAAGTGAGGTTTGCCTTCAAATGCTGCTCCAAGTTAACCTCATGTAGCACAAAACATAACTGTAGACTCACTATACTTCAACGTTTGTGCTAGACTGCAATGGTCTTTCAGCTGCTACAGGTGCAGGATTTTGTTGTTTTATTTTGGTTTTTTGGTTTTTCCCTCAGGGCCAAGAAGCAACTCTTAGGGTTCTTCTCTTTATTTTTAAATTAAACAGAAATTCTCCTACTGGAATACAGTTTTACTCTGGTTTGCTCTATGGAAAATGCTACTAAAATACAAAAAATACTGTATTTAACTTTCAGCAGTTCAATATAGAACATCAGAGATCCACTAAAGTTTATTTTCTGACCTGATAAAAGCAATTGTCTTCAATTACTCAATGAACAACTGTATACAGCAAGGTATTGCATGGTCACAGCGAATGCACATTGTTCAAAGCAACTGCAGTTAAAAAAAGAAAAGGAAAAAGTTCTGATGTTTATCTTTTTTTCCACATTAAAAATAGCATTTGAAAGCTGATTCAAATCCTTTACAATGCAGTGGACCTCAGAGAATGCCTCTGGGGAAAGAAAGGGAAGATCAATGTATCCAAATGTTAGTTTTGATTAAGAATGAATTCTTCAAAAGGAAATTAAGACAAGAAAAATAGAGTACATTTACATCTATTTTGGCTCTAGTTCATATGAAATACAATACTGTCAAAAGGGAAAATAATAGTGAAAGGACATTTCAAAATATAATGGTTTGAAAGAACCTGGTTAAGAAATATCATTAAGGCTCTTCCTGTGGTGAACACCTGCTAGAGACTCTACACAGTGCCCTTCTGAGCACTTGAGTTTGGAAACCTGGGTTTGTGCTAATTAACAAACTTCACTTTAGGGCAGCAGGTGTGAAATTTGAGAATCTTGGCTTTGCTTTTTTAAGCAAATAATGTAAAACTTTACAGAGAATGAAAGTAAATTCAGTTTATGAGGCACCAGTTCCTCCAGTGGTGTTGAGAGAGGGGCTATTGGAAGGCCATGTAAATATGGAGAATAGTTCTATTTTATCATTTTCTTTTGGGTGCATGGACTAAGCAGATATATGTGGTAACGCCAAAAATATTAGCTGTACAGTACTGCCCTAATCTTCAGTTCCTTTCTTGACTACATGAACTTTTGTTAGACTGAGTAAAAACTACATTTAGATTTCAAGGCATTTAATTTCTTGAGAGAATAATTAATAGCCAAGCACAAAATACACCAAGTTCAAAGGAAATGTTCTGCATGAAGCAATTATTGCTGAGATGGAGAGCATGAGTGTGTATCAGAGTCTCTGTTCTTCTGCAGACAAGAGAGATGCAAGATTATCATAACAGTAGCTCCTTTAAATACTGAAGATATTTTTCTATTTTTCTTATAATAGTTGGTTTCTTTAGATTTGTTTAGATTAGAGATTTCAGGAAAAAAGAGTAGGTTAGTTTAGTTTACATTAAAGGTACTGAAAAAAGCCCGAGTATGATAGAAATGTTTTTACTTCCTACATTACAGTGACAGTTTTTCACTAGGTGTGAATACACATAACTTGACCTAGATGGATATTACGAGTTCTCACTATCATCTATAAAATCAGCACTACAAATTTCACTTGCCTGTTTTGTCATGAGAAGCTACTTCACAAATTGAGCAAATGGAAAACAAAGGGACTAGGGTTGAATTTCTGCCCTGAGCCTAAGGGTTTCTTCATGCTGCTGAGTTAGTCACTTAAAAAAATTACCCAAGAGATTGCAAATTATCATATGCTGCAAATTATCTATAAAAAGTATCTTCCATTTTTTGTGATCACAGTGATGACTATGTAACTTCTCTATCATTTCTCACAGTGCTGACTCTAATTTCTCAGCTTTCTGTCTGCTAGAGCAATGCTTTAGAAATTTTGAAGGAGCATCAAAAGCTAGGAGAATGAACAGAAGCACAGAGTGACTACAGCACAGGGTATATCCTCACCAGCTGACACCACCCAAAGAGCCTAAGGAGATTAACATGTCCCAGACATAGGGAAGGTACCAAGGTTGTCCAGGACTCCCAGCCAGAAGCAGTAGAAAGCAGGGCTAGTGACAAATTTACAGTCTAGGCCTGCAATCCATACAGGGGATAGAGATAGGCACACCTTTGACATGGAGCAAGAAAGGACCAGTGTCCCAGAACTGATCTCAAATGATTGCCCTAGATGAAGGGCAAGGTTTATGGAGGAAGGAGCAGATGACACTGGTTGGTGCATGTAAGCCCTGTTGCTGCTCTCATGGTCATAACAATACCCCTTAAAAGTCCAATTGAATATTTTTTGGAAATGAGTTAAACAGTTGCAATCTAGTCCAATTTGCTCTTTAGCAACATAAAAGAAAGCTGGCCCAATTGTCAGGCTGCCCAGGAGGCAGACAGTAATGAGATGACAAGAGCTTGGCTGGACAGAATCGAGCTCTGTTGGCAGAGGTGTATGAAAAAGCTTGTAGAGCACCTGCTCCCATCATGCCTGGCTACAGCTGCCAGGACCAGCTTCACAGGATTTTTTAGACACAATAGTTTTTCTCAAGAAAGGAATAGAACAATCACATGAAAAGGTGGTGGCTTTTTTTAAAAAAAATAAATATTTAAAGCAGAAGTAAGAACCTGTAGGATCAACAAGAAAATGAAACACATCCAATATACTGTTTAGATGCTAACTGTCCAACACAGCTAGGATAATATAATATTTTAGCAGAATAACAAAAAAAAGTTAAAATGTAAAAGACCTGCATTATCCTGGCACAGTCTGCAATGTCACAGCTGATTTGTTAGCAAATTTTATAGAAGCTGTGGAAAAGAATTAACAAACAATTCATGGAATTCATGGCATTTCATAGCCTCTCAAAATCCATGAGCAGCACATTCCCCTCCCCAAAAATAGGTTCTAGACTTGTATGGGTGACTTAAACTCAGCTTTAGTTACCTGCTTAAAATCTTGGCTCTTTGCTTATGGGTCTCCAGTTTACCTCACTACCTGTCACACTCTGTTTTGATTCATAAGTTCAATTTTCTGTTTCTTTTTCCAACATACCTCTGCCCCTTCAGGATCCTAGTACAAATAATCAACATGCAAATGTTTCAATGATTCTCACCCTTTTAAAAGCAAATGGGAAAGATTAAAAGGTGCCTTAGACAACAGAATTCAAAAGTAAGTATGTGTTTAGGCTGACAAATGAAGTGACAACTTTGCTGTGTTGATATATTCAAAAGTTTTGCTGGATTTTAAGAAATTGCTTCCATCTGACTGCATACAAGAGCACTCTGATAAGACAGTGCTGTCAGGGAGGTTGTAGCTTTGAAAATATATAGATTTTTTGGGGCTTGTAGAAGAAGGGCTGGAGCACCTCCCTTATGAAGACAGACTGAAGGAGTTGGGGTTGTTCAGTCTGGAGAAGAAAAGGATCAGGGCGAACCTCACAGTAGCTTCTCAATACCTGAAGGGGCTATAAAAAGGCTGGGGTAAGACTTTATTCTACATGCTAATCCAAGAATCTGGTGGAGAAGCCACATGTCTGTATTACTTACTACTTTGTGAACACATTGTGGAGAAAAAGAATATGGAATAAGTAAATAAGGAAAACTGTTTCACCAGTACTAGTCCTATCAGTATTCAATATAGATCTTAGGCAGACAAAGTATAATGGTTTATGAAAAAATTATTTTTCAATGTGGAAGGCAGAAGCAAATGGAATTTTACAGCCCTTTCTGTTGCAATAATAGGTCTAATTATTCAAACCCATTAAAATTTATCACTGACAAATTTAAGAGCAGTTTTTATAAGCTATTCATATTATATTATCTGTCCTCTCCAGGAAACACAATGAATTGTCACTCTCTCAGCTTTTGGGTACATGACAGAAGATGTGCTTAGCAGAGTAATATTACCATTAATTACTGTAATTAATGCAAATTATGAAAAACTAGAAAAAAAAAACCAATTACCAAGGAAATAATAACCTTTGAACTGAAAATGCAACACTAAATGCAGAAGTTCAGCTTGGAATGGCTTAATTGCGGCAGCAAGAATGGTAAAGCAGAGAGTTTAAATTTTAATTCCACGGGATAAAGCTGTTTGTAGAAATCTGCATAAATTTATAGAACACTACTATATGGAACATAATATAAGAAATAGGACTACATGCAATCATTCACATCTGGAAAATTTTAATAAATTGTTTTATGGGATTTGTTAGTGCTTATTATACCAGCTGTTTTGAAAAGTGGTGCATCATGGGCCTCTCACAGAAGAGAGCAGCTAACTGGATCCTTGTTTTGGTGGGTAAACTACATGTTATACTGTCTTAAATCAATAAACCTGATAATTTTTAGCTAGAGTTGCATCTCTACATGCCAGTATCTTGAGGTTTTTTCATACAGGAACATGTTTACAATCCAAACCTAAATTCATTAGAACCTTTAGTCTCGGTTAAGGGATCAGGAGTTTGTTGGGTTTAATACTTATATTATTTGTAATACAAGTACTATAATAAAGATAGAAGATTTGAAATGGCCTGTAAACCTGAATTGCTGAAGCAATTCACAGAGCTCATTAAAATCTACTGGTCACACATACTAAAAATCTGGTATTTATATCAAGTAATTAGAATTTCATCAACTGATGTACTCAGATTGAAGATGGTGTTTTAACCTTGCAGCTTTCAAAGCTACTCTCATGTCATAGCTCTTAATCCTGCAAATTTGTACCACATTGAATTAGCAAACTAACTACTTGAGAACATTTGAGAAGTTGGATCTTCATGGCAAAACATATTTGTACTTCTCAGCTATCAGCTATGTATGACCAGCTTAGGAGAAAAGTAAATTTTTAATTCCAAGCAGTGCATGATCTTGAGTGTGCAGGTTTATGTAAATGTCCTACAGCTAATGCACCTGTGGAAGTTCTCATGCAATTCTCTTATGAATCCTCCAGAGCTCCCCAATTCAATTACATTGTTCAGCAGTCTTGTCTCAAACATGACTTGTGTGTGGTATTAAAAAATGAAGTGTTTCATTTTAATTTGCTCTACTAATATGGTTTTCTTTGAAAGAAAGAATAGCAGGAGTGCTTCACATTAAGGTCTGTAGTTCAGGTTTTAAAATTAAGATTTGCTCTGGTGTTGGATATTTCATATGATTATATTGTGTCAAATGTGGGAAATTCAAGGTATTTCTCCAGAGAGAGCAGCATTAAAATTCACCTTGCAATCTATATGTTATACAGGGTGTTCCCCTGCAATTCAGGAGATAATGGCTCATGTCTATTAAAAATACAGCTGCTGTTTATTTGAAGATCAAAAGCTGTATTTTAAGAGATGTATTAAATGATCATCAAAATTTCTAAAACACCAGATGGCCTAAAACCCTGACACCTGTGACTATCATGGAACTTAGGAGAGCTAGTAAAATACATCTATATAAATGTTCAGATCAGGCATAATTTAAAATATGTTACACATAGATATATGTATTAAAAAAATGACAAGAAATTAACTATCATACAAGCACCCATTATGAAACATAAATAGCTAAATTATTGTCAAACACAGGCCAGACTTGGTGACAGGGTTTGTCAGCAGTAGGCTGCATGAAAATCCACCAATTTCATAGTTTGTTTTCATATATGAACTAAAAACTAGGGAAAGATAAAGACCTGATTCTGTAACTTTTCTGAAAGTTTGTTCCCCCTTCTTGGCCTTCTTTCCCCCGTTACATTGACTTCAAAGACCTTATATCAAGCTCTGCAGGTACAATTCCATAACACTTTGAAGTCAATTGGATCATTCACATCCCTAAATCCAGCATGTCTCTAAGTGTTTGTGAGATCATTGCAAGTCTCCTGCAAAATATTTCATACAGTATTTTTTTTTATCCTGACTCCTGTATTGTAGTCACAATGCAAAATGACTTTGATATGAAAAAAATGCTCGTTTTATAACATGCAGATTTTTGTAAACATCTCTGTACTGTTGGGTATTCATCACATCAGCTCTTAAAAACTTTTTGGAGGCTATTTTTTGGTTGGGTGGCTTTTTTCTCCCTCATTAAGAGAGGATTAAAAGCCATGAAAGAAAACTTATAAATGACTCATTTGAGAAAGAGAAGTGAAAGGCATCTCTGGCACTCCGAGCCCAGACACTGCCAGTGGTGTAAGTGAAAGTGGAAGCTGAGTAAATAAACAGGTAGAAAAAAGCTGAAGTGTTTGTTGGCCTGTAATGACAGGTGTTACTTTTTGTAACCAACTTGCAAAGTTGCTTCAGTGTATCCTGCTGTAGAACACAATTTTCTCCTTTCCTCCTACTGCATGTTTGAGCTTTGCCTTCCCTACTAATATAGGCAAGTTTCTGTATCTTCTGTATCCTTTTTAATAGGGTCCGTGATGGTAGGACTGGGAATAACAGATGTAAATGGGAGGAGGGGAGATTCAGGCTGGAGATAAAGAAATTCTTTATTGGGAGGGTGGTGAAGACTCAGGAACAGGTTGCCCAGAGCGGTTGGGGATGCCCCATTGCTGGAGGTGTTTAAGGCCAGGCTGGTCAAGGCACTGAGCAGCCTAATCTAGTGGGAGATGTGCCTGCTCATGGCAGTGGGGTTGGAACGAGATGAAGTTTAAGGTCCCTTCCAACCCAAACTATTCTAAGATCTTGAGCTATAATCACACAACAGAGAAAGGAGAAGCAGTTGTAGTCATGTGGGTAATAACAAAATCCACCAGACAAGTCCCATATAACCTGTCAAAAGAAAACAGCCCAAGCTGCCAGCCTGAAGCTTGATCAGCATCACCTTCACCACTGCTGCTAACTAACTAAACCAGCTACCACCACCTGGCATTCTTACACAGTTGCAGTTGCATTTTTAAGCTGAACTTCATGGCTGATAAAACATACAGAATGAGGTTCATTCACTCTTTTATGAGCCCACATGACAAAAACAACTCAATGCATTCCCAAAATCCTGAAGTCACCTTAGAAATGACTAAAAACATACTTTTTAATATTCTTAGGAATGCACTGTTTTTTAGTAATACATTTTTAAAGTCATTCTTAGTGTTTGCATATTGATATCGCTATTCTTTTACTAAATTTATGTCAAAGCACAATGTGAGATGTTCCTAGAACTGTGTTACGATTATGGCAGGAACAGGTCTTTGGAAAGGAAAAGTCAGGCTGGAAAACTGTTTCTATGGCCCCTGTAACAGCTTTGATTATGCATGCTCCCAGTGGCAATGCACACCAGCTGTTCAAGAAAGGTGATGTCCAAGCACCTGGTCTCATTTGGATCTTGCAAAATAATCCTCTTATAACATCTATTATCTTATAATAACTTTGCTCACCCTGGTGAGAGCTCTAAAACTTCACTTTACATATTCTTACAACTTTCAATCCCTGTCACAAATCCAGATCAGGTAATAGTAATGAATAAATAATGGAAAGTAAAGTTCATTCAATACAACCTACATCCTGATGCAGAGCTCCAATTCTGAGATGATTTAGGTTCAGAAAGACCATACAGGGATTCCATCTCTATTAGATCCTTTTATTCTTTTTACTAAATTAAAAGACACTTCTTTACTCACATGGAAGAGCATATTTGTATTTTAACTTTGCCTTCAATTGCCATTCTTTAGCAGCACAGACAAAACACTGAATTAGCTGGATGTTACCAACATGGTCACACTCTCTGGGACTAGGCCAGAGCTCTAAGTGTCTAACTTCTGCCACTGTCTACATTTATTGTCTTAATAAAATATTGCCTTGTCTCAGCTCCCATAACTCAGTGTGAATTAGAGAGTGAATTTGCTGCCCTCTGCAACCCATCATAGATAAAACTACCTGTTCCCAATGGACTGAGGGACTGAAAATTGTGATGAACACCCTTACTAACATGAACATTTATTTGTATATTTCTCCAATTGAACTGCAGCCATAGTTTGATTAATGTGAAACAACAAAAATTATGTTGAGCAGCCTCACTCAAGGAAATTAATGTGGGTTACGAAACAACAAAATATACTAATAATTTTTTTAATGGCTTAGATATAATCTTTTGAGGTTAGAGTGGTCCATAGATTATAACTATGTCCTTCATTTGATATTACTAAAAGTAAAATTTGGTATTTTAAGTACATTTTATTACAACAACAAATATGCATAATAGATACAAGTACTGTGAGTACCTGTTTAGGGTTAAGCCTTTCATTTACTTACTCAAGTAGAAAAGCTGTTCATCAAAACCAAACCTGCTGAACTAATAACAAATCTCCAAAATTTTCTGAGCAATTTATTTTAATTTTACTGAAGTGAGAACCAATTTGCAATGATCTAGTGTGAATAGGTTGACTCAAGCCAATCTAATTAAAACCAAGCTCAATTTGGGAGGGCCAAGCAAAATAGAAAAGTAAAATAGCAATTCTCTTCTTTTCCTGCTAAAGGAGCTGGGTTAAGTTTTTAAAATTTAATATTGCTACTGCACAGGATTTATTTCTTGTGAATACAGCTGTCAATGCAATAAAGTTTTCTCATTTTTCACCTAACTTGGATATTGTTATCTTTCTGCAAGAGACATGTAGATACTTAGTAGTAACACTAGTAATTTACTCCTACTCAAGTCTCAAAAAATGCATCTTACTCAGTCTGTTTACTTACACACTGAAAGAGTGGGGCAAAATTGCTACAGGAGTGTTTTACTATTGGAGCCCAATTAAAAATGAGTGTGACAGTAAATTCCAGTGGAGGTATCACATTTACTGTTTATTCCACTTTGCAATGTTTAATTCAAATAATAAATGTTTAACTGACATGATGTTCTGCTGTTTTTTGCCCATCCTGAGCTTTCAAACTGTGATAAACACAATACGACCACTAGAGGCCTGGCAGCTCTGTGGCTTTCCAGCAAGTGTTTCTTTCATTGGTTTTTCATACAAATTGCATAGTAATATTAATCTCTTTAACCAAGAAAGTGTTGTTGAAAGCAGGGTTTAAAAAAAAAAAAATCCTAACAAACTAGCAACCAATAACTTTTCAGAGTAAAGACATAGTAAAGCATGGGCAAAACTTGTTATAGTCAAATTTGTCTACAGTTATTTGCTCTCCCTGAAGAATTGGTGCATTTTGCTCACAAAATGAAATTTAATTAAAAGTAGCTCTATCTTTCAGATAAGTATTTTGCTAATGTGAAGAAATACACAGCTATTAGTGTTTGGGCAACTGATTTTCTGCTAGTTAAAGACAGTTGAAAATCCTATGTTACTTTGCATAAAGTATTATGAGATAACTCCTACTAATTTTGCCTTTTTTCTTCCTTGCCATTTGGTACTGAAATAGCCAAGATGCTACAAAGAGTAATATTCAAAACTTGTGATTGAAACAATGGTTCAAGAGCTCATCTAGTGAAAATCAGAGTCATTGTCCCTGCTTAGAACAAAATAATAAAATCACTGGCACCTTTAGAGCATTTCTAGTCAATTCTATGCCACATTCAGGTTGTCATAGAAACAAGAAGAGGTTCAGGATCATTTGGTATTTTATGAAGAAATTTTAAAGCTATTTTATATACAGACAAAATGTGACCTCTAAGGCATGTCTCCAATTTTCCAATTAAACAAGTAAACACCAGAAATGTAAAGATCTACTTCACAATTGTCTCTGAAAGTAAAGTAATAACTAAGGATGAGCAGACATCATTATCATCTGATGCTATTCCTGACTATTTAAATTCAGCTATAAAAGATATGTAACACAATAGAAAGAAATGGCTGGTTACTTCTTATACTAAGAAGCACTAAAAGAACCCGAAAACCAAACTATCTAGTAAAGGGAACATAAAATATTTTCAGATATAAGAATAAAATGCTGTACACATTCTTTTGAGAGTGATTTATATATTACTTTGAATTAACTATTAAAATCTTGGTAAACCCTAAAAAGATAGATGGAGGAAATAATTCTAGAGACAGATTTTTGTTAAGTTAGAATATTGCGTGGAAAGTGTGTAACTCACTCAGGGGCAAAACAATAAAATGAAAATAACATACAAATCTACTCTAATATTTGCTGCTAAAAGTAGAACTGGTGTGATATGATATAATGGTTCATGGTTTAGCAAGGACTGGTGCACTACTATTTCTTGACTGATTATAACTCACAAGTACAACCTTAAAACAACAGTATTTCATCTACTTGTGAGATAAGATGTAAGTAATGTACACGCACACAAATATTCAAGCACTGACACAGTGAAAAATAGAAGGAAATTTAATAGGAAAAAAATATTCCACCTCATATCTGTGTATAACACACTGAAGTATTAAAAAAAGATACTTGTATTGCAAATGAGACATTCAAAGGTACAAATATCTGTGCAAGAGAAAGAGTGAGTGCAAGATGCACACTTACTTGTGTCCTGAATAGATAGAAATACTCAACATTTGCATCAGAGTGACAATGGAATAGTGCTGCTTATCTCTGCTTAACATATCTTTTTCAGTACAAAGAAACTAGATTATGCAACCAAGATAGAGATTATTAAGCTCCGACAGTTTAAACCTCATAGGTTTAAAATATCTTTTTCTGACTAAAAATAGTTTGATTAAACAGAATCTTCCTCTTATTATAATTATAAGAATTCTTGCTACTTAAGTATGGCATTTTTCATTATCCATCATGTTCATGCAAGCAGAAGGAATGAAATACCACCTATGGAGACAATCTCAGACTCAAAAGATTTTTATTACACTTTTTTAAAGAAAAATCTTTCATCTTATTGCACAAGAATAGCTGCAGAATCACCAGACAGCCTAAAACAATGAAGTTTAAATGTGTAAAAAACAGGACCAAATATTGAAAGTTAGAAAGTTGTTTAAAGGATGAGAAAATGGTTTTATATTGCTTTGAAAAATTCAGAAGCAGGCAGATTAATAGGGCTTAAAATGGCAATTTTTCTTGTTCCTTTTCAGAGCATCTCCATTGTCACAGGATCAAGATAACACCATGCAAAATTTACAACATCACTTTACAATGTCCTTTTTCTTCAATGATACAAGATCTGTTAAATTCTACCAACTTCTTTTTGTTGGTATATGTAGCATAAGGATAAGTTTACCCTGAAGCAAGATATTAGATAAATTTATTCTATTAAATATTATATCTGCATATTAAATATCATACTATTTTCAAAACTCTCTTGTTTGTATTTACTGAAGGAAAATAATGTCATCTGTGTGTTAGGACGAACTTGTTCTCAAATTTTTTTGCAGTTGCTCCTTCTACTTGAATTTGAAAAGACTCCAGCAAGCATTAGCTTTTGTTGTAAAGCTCCAGAAACTCCTGCCCCTTTTTTTTTTTAAAATACCTCTCCCTCCTCTGCAGTAAACAGACTTATGTCCTTGTAATTTTCCTAGTCAAAAATGCACTGTATTTATTTTATTGAAAAAGCTGAATCTCAGGAAGTCCAAGGACATGCAAAAACTCAAGCAGATATAATTCTGGAGAAATAAATGAAGCAAAGAACACTGAACTCTGTGCTTCTGAGTATCCAAAACTTCTTTTGTAATTTTTCATACAGATAACTTCAATTCTGAGTTTTTATTTCCTTCATTTTATTAAAACATTACATCTGACAAAACTGAATGTGAGCTTATATACAACCTAAGCATCAGTTGAAATAAAAAGCTCTGGGATTTTCTTAGTCACACTTTTTTAATTTTTGCCCTTCAGAACTTTCTTTGACATTCTAAGGTCTCATTAGTGAACTCTGAATTTCCTGGATTTGCGCTTTACATCAAAACCAGAATAAATTTCAAGTTTATTGAATGGGACTTCCTATAACAGATATTGGGAATAATAACATTGGGTCTTTCCTGCCACTTTGTGCTCTGTTGAACTGAGGGGGAAACTGTTGTTGGGGGTTGTCTAAAATGTGCTGTAATTGATGTGTCCAGGCCAAATTTACTTAGCAATCAGACACTTTCTTTGCTGTTGCATTTCCACTTTGGTTGTTTTCTTTCATTTGGCTCTCTATAACACTAGCCTTTGTATCCATTTGTACTCATGGTCTTTAAAAAAAAAAAAACCAAACAAAAAAAATGGTCATCCATAAACAACATTGTGTCTTTAGTCCTGCTATCAGAGAAGGCATTTATTTTAGAATGAAACTTTTACTCCAAAAAAATATATTGGGACTAATGTATTTGTGCTCTGAGTCAATGTGCTTTCCTAAGTTTTGTTTCAAAGGACAACCCCAATGTAGTGACNATTTGGCTCTCTATAACACTGGCCTTCGTATCCATTTGTACTCGTGGTCTTTAAAAAAAAAAAAACAAACAAAACAAACGGTCATCCATAAACAACATTGTGTCTTTAGTCCTGCTATCAGAGAAGGCATTTATTTTAGAATGAAACTTTTACTCCAAAAAAATATATTGGGACTAATGTATTTGTGCTCTGAGCCAATGTGCTTTCCTAAGTTTTGTTTCAAAGGACAACCCCAATGTAGTGACTCCTCTGCCTTTTAATTTTTTTAATTAGAATTACTTTATTTCTCATGGAAATAAAATAAAGAATCATTTCACTACTTCTAGTTTGCATGTCAAAACATATCCATATTACCTTCATGGAGAAAAAGCAGAATGCACCCAAGAGCACTTCTATTGATGCTAATTTGGCCACATATTAAAGGCTTTAAAGAGTGTCAAATATATCAAATACAGTTAAAATTAATCTTTTTTATTAAAGGTTTAATGTAATTGGTTTTCTCTGACATAGCAAGAAAGCTCTAGCTGCAGGTAAGTCATGGAGACATTTGCTCTGTAAGTATGAAATGACAACAAATGCAGGGATTGAAATCCCCATGCTTTTACCTTAAGCATGCAGGATGTGAAGCATTTCCACATCTAAGAGAACTTCAAAAGCAACAAATCCTCTGTAGATGAGAATCTAAACAAAGGACTTATGACTAGCACAGCATGCTATATAATATTCTATTTAAGAGAGGAAGGATAACTTCTAGTCTTTCTTGTGAACTGTGTTTGAATGCAAAGTTACAGGACAGCAATATATGAAGAAAAACCAGAGGAGTAAAAGAGTAGGGTAGAAAGGCAGAATTTTCATAAACTTCAAACTTTACAAAGCTAAAGCTGTCCTACAGGACAGGTTATTAAACATCAGCAATTGTTTTCCTTTTTGTTCTGCCTCATTGTATCTCACAGAAGAGGTATAACTGCAAACAAGCATGAAGTAAGAACTTTGTACTCAGTATTACCATATTGCTTGCCGCTTCTTCAAAGCGCCAAAGAAAACCAGAAGTTTCATTGCAGTCCTGGTAAATATACCCAACTCCCTCCAATTTCAAGATATTCTTTTAGGTGTGCTGTTCATATTGATGAGTTTCATGTCTTTCAAGTACAGCTAATGATACCAAGCTATTTTTAAGAAATATTGAAGTGGGCAGTTAGGGAAAAGTCATGCTTTATTTTAACATCAAGGTGACCCATTATTTCTGTTTGCACTACACACTTGTATTAAATTTTATCTTGCCTCTGTTATGTTTGAGGAACTTCTTACAGATAGTTTTCATTGAAATTTGAGGGGTAACATATAAGGGGAATAGAAACAAATGTTTCTAGGATGTATGACAGAGTATAAAAGAAATGTTTAGTATCACTACTTTAAACTGTTAGAGGTTGCTAAACTTGTTACCTGTGATACCTTGCTTCCTGGTCACATTTACCAGATTACTGCTTGGTATTTTTGTTTCCTCATTACTTATTCTGTCACAATGAAATAACTGTTTGTTTTCTTTTTATTAATATAGATATGCAATATCCACAAAAGCAGTGTTTGGGAAAATGTTTAAGATTTCATAGATAACACCAGTTTTTAATGTAATGGATTCTGCAAGCACAGTACTATTTGCTGTTGGATTAGTTAATACCTAAATCACCAAATGGCCTGTACTTCTTCTCAAACAGATTTCCTTTAAGGACATAGTTCATTCTTGGACACTTGAAACTGCTGTTACATTTTGGTTATATTCAGTATATTTTATTCATAAAATGTTTAAAATGTTTGTTGCATATGTATATTCAATGATGTCAGTTTTCACTACAGATACAACAATTTTATTTGCAGTTTTATCTTTCTGGCAATCAAACCAAGAACACAAAGGTGGTTGATTAAAATAGATCTCTGCTATTCTGGCTATCCTGCTGTGAGAGTGACATTTGCTATCAACTGCTGTGTCATACATGCCTCATATTATGCAAAGGTAGCTGTTTATAGGAGCAAACACAGCTCCTGAAGTGTTCTCTATGCATTTACTGTAGCTTCAGATGACAAAGGAGTTCTTTGACTGAAGTGATTTCTATTCTGCCTGGTGATGCCTTAATCCTAATTATTAACTATAATCTTCCATGAGATAATAGTGACTTTATCCATCACAATTAGACACCCAAATATCTTCATGTCTAGACATATTGATGGAAGATAAAAGGTATAAGTAACTTCATGATGTTACAAATTCAGCCCAGGCATAAAGCAAAGAAGTGAGCCAAAGTTAGCTTTTGTATACTTCTTGGAAGAACAGGAAAAAGTAGAAAAAATTATGCTTGAAATAAGGTTTGATTTCTTAGAGTCTTGAACTGCTTCATTTTCATGAGGCTTATGGCACTAGAGAAAGTGAAGATTTTTAAACCTGATACTGGAATACAAGGGAATTTGCTTTGACTGACCATTTTTATAATTCATTATTTGGGCAACATATTGGGGTTAGTGATCCAATTTAAACTAGGTACCATGGGATCACAGTTGATACAGACCTTTTGAATTGATACAGACTAGCTGATCCAAAGGACAGCATAAACAGAGGCTCCCTAAAATTGCACTGAGATGGTAGATGAATACCTCAGGGAGCAATAATTTGATTCCTGCAATGATCAGTTATTGTCACACTTCTGATCATGGTTATTTTGGAGTATGCCCTGTCATGATAGCAGGATGCAGTGTCATTTGAGCTAGCTGCTGTAGATAGCTCAACAGTAATAAAGTGGGAGAAATGCAGATTGAAGAATACAAGTATTGGTATCAAAGATACCAGATGCAACCAGATGCAGGTTTCCTGTCTACACTAAATAGTCCCTCTGAGAGGAGAGATAGACTTGATTAGGTATGATTTGCTTTCCTGTAAAAATAAAAACCAATAAGGCATGCTGACTCTTGATTTTTCTTGATCTGAACTTTACCCATCACATTTTGATAACTCAACATCCTGCTCTATATACAAACAGTGAACAAAATATCATTCCTTCATTTGCAGGGCTATTCATAATGTAATGAAAAAAAAATCCTGGGACAGTAATCCAATTAAAGTAAGAATGCCATTGCACTTAGCATCTTTTAATTCTCCTGAATGGATTATCAGATGCCAATTGTATTACCCAGGCTTCCTATAGAAGCTAAGCAAGAAGAAAATTCATCTATTTTAATCCACAGTCAACACATTTTAATTCAAGGTTTAAACCTAGAAATTCAAGTTGTAGGGAAAAAAAATTGCCTAAGCAGATAAAGTGAGATATTTTTGATGGAAAATATTCTTTCTGTAAATATGAGGCAAATAAGACATAAAAATGGAAATGCTAACCCCATGACTCACCCTCAATGATTCTATAGAGGAAGTAACTATAGAACTCATGCCCCAAAACAAGCATGAATTACATGTTTATAACATCAAATAGGAAAAGTTCTGAATTTTGAGAGTGATATTCTATGTTGGATCCTTACAAAATTATTTCAAAATTCTGATTTGTTGATTCATTCTCCTTTGTCTTAATTTCTGAAAAGAAATAAGGAAAATCTATAGGAAGCAAAAAATCTCTGCATTCAGTGGAATTACTTTAATTATACCCCTTGAAGCATGCACTGACCTTGTTTCTTTTATAGAACCCCAAACAATTTTCATTTAATCCGTTGAATTAATGAAGGATTTTTCAAGAAAATGCAGCTTATTTCTGATTATAATTGAAGCAATAATTAATTTCTCATGTCATATAATTGATTTCTATAGAAGTCAGTCACAATGCTGCTCATACACATTTTCACACCAACAGTTCCTTTGACTTCCTACTTGGTTAGCACTTACCCATTAAGTCTCTTGTGCAACCACCCTTCTTGCCACAACTCCAGCTGTGGTTTTCTCATCTGTCACAAACTTCTCAAATTATTTCCTTTTGTCTTTGCAAACAAGAAAGCTTTCATACCACTTACATAGAGACTGAACTACATACAAACCCATTTGGCCAGCTCAACTCAGGACAACATAAAAACCCCACATCTGTCTAACTTTCAGAGAAACTTTTGGCATGTTGCAAATGAGCTTTTGTTTCCTAGAAACCTCTTTCAGCATGTTTTGGGAAATTCAGGTAAAAGCACCTACAGAAGCTTTAGGGATCTTTCCCAATTGCTTTGAGAGTTTTAGCACACCTCAGGGTGTGCAGAGTTTTCCTCACATACAAGCAGCCTGATGGCATCTAGAGCAGGCACTGTGCATTATATCTTTAGTAAAGCTCCTTGAATTTGAATCTGTTGCCTTTTCATCATGATTCTTTGCTTTAAATAGATAAGACAAAGAACAATCACATTTCTTTAATAAGGAAATAACTCTTCTCTCTATAAAACATGAAGTGGGATCACCCCTATCCTCCAGAAAAGCAAGTGGAGGGAACACTTTTCATGAATTTATGCATAAATTCTTAGAAACCATTAGTTTTATTTTATGGCATATTTTACCTTTATGGATTATGCAAGATTTTTTTCCCCTTCCACAACTGCAAAAGAGAGTATTCAATTAATGCTGGCTAGATGAATCATTTATTTATTCTTTTGCCATTTTTGCATTTTGCAGAAGCCTGCCTGCTAAACTCTAAATGGCAAGAAAAAAATAGTATTTCCAGCTGTGCTTCTTTGGTGGTTTACAGAAAAAGTGGCAAATAATTCTTTTCTCAAAGAGCCTTTGAAATATTGATCCTACATGTAATAATATATGACTACATTTCACATTTAGCCATTCTTAGCCCCAGGTACTTGACAGCTGACTTAAGGAGTGTAAAAACTGTTTCAAATTCCCAGCCACAGAGCAGCTGTTAGAAAATTATTTTTCCACAACTAAATCTACACTGAAGTAGAAATAATTCTATCCAAATTCTGTGCAATACATAAAATATTTGCACATTTAATTTATAAAGAAGGTTAATTACAATGTTCTGTTAGCATAACCTGCCAGAAAGCATTAATGATTTTAAAGAATGCATCAAGGGAGAGGACTTTTTCCTCTAGGGTTGCTTCTAAGTATTCTGTGCTCAGCCAGGCAGTAAGAGATGTACACATATCTGCTGTAATTATATTCAGAATCCCAAGAAGTTTGAACCTGAAGGAATGTCAAACAAAGCTCAATAATAAATGAATTTCTGATGCCAGAATCAGAACAAAAGATACAACAACATTTCTACATAAAACTCAAGTTAAACACACTTCTGGTAAACTGTAACTACACATCCTGTAGTGTAGTAGTAAGTTCATGCATTATTCAGGAAAATAATTTCCTAATAATTACAATTCAAAACAGTAGGGTAGATTTTTTTGGCAGAGAATGTTAATGCAGAGAAAATGATATGAGAATGTTCACTGTTTTTAAGATGCAGCTCATTCAGTCTGGATTTCTGGCTTGATTACATTGTTACTGCTAGCAAGTTATGACCATTTGAAGTGTACTGTAATCACATGATAAATATGTGAGACAGACAACAGTAATTCCAGCTGGCATTAGTGGGACTGCTGAGTAATTAGGAAATTATTTTTTCAGACCTCTTAAGTAGAGGGCAAGGTGCAACCATTAGATTTTCTTCCTTTAATATAAGGACATATATTGCTCCTGCATTCATGTCAGCTGGCTGCAGTCTTTCCAAACATAATCCAGAACTTTCACATACAGCAAAAACCTGAAAGAATTGGGGGTGGAATAGTTCTTGGTAACACTGATGGTTACTCTCTTAGCACACCTGTATCATAGCTCTGAATCTCACGAAGATTCTTCCTAAACTGGATAAAGGAATACAAAAACACAATTTTAGTACATAAGAGTTTTAAATCTGACTTTTTCCTAATTTAATGGCAGAAGGCAAAGAAGAAAACTGTTACAAACCTTTTATGCCCTACACATAACAGTGAGCATGAAGAGTTGCTCAGACTGTTACATCTGAAACCTGTAGACATCAGGTTCTCATCTCTCTGCGAGTCAGCAAAACGAACCTGTATTTGGGGGGAAAGCATATTAAATAGCTTGCTAAGGTTTGAGAGACATAAGTAGCCTTTCTCACTGGATCTTTTCCAGATTGAAACTTTAATGAGATTCCAGATGAGGATTAACACAGTAGATTAAGGGTAATACACTTTGTATCTGCAGTGCTTTTGAAATAGCCACCAAAGCCACTTACACATTGTAATCAAGTAAATAAACCTGCTCAAGAAAGTTCCCATTTTTTAAGCACTTCAGATTTTGTAAAAACTAATGTTCAAAAAACTCAGTCCAGCTGTTTGTAACTGAAGTAATTATTTACCAAGCTATTTATTAATAAATGATCTAACACCAAGGCTAATTAATGCTAGTAGCACGAGTTCTTTGCTTTTGATACAGAGCAACAGATGAGAGGAGGGAACTGCAAGGCCTGATCAAATTGGAGCAGCTTTATAATGTATTTTGTCATGTAGTTACTTACTTGAAATTGAGAAGCTGTATCTGATGCACAGAAACTAAACTGTTGAGGAAAACCACCAACAAGTGCAAATATTGGAGAGCTCACATAAAGCAAACAGAGCTATGATCTAAGCATATCTTTTATCCATGCACATGATTAAAATTGTTCAAAGCAATGACAAACTAGGCCCTAAAAGGATGCGAGTTGGTCCTTTAAAAGGCACTCACCAAAACAAAAACAAAGCCAGAGAGGCAATATTACTTCATACTTATATGAATTTGTTTGCTGTTTCTCTTGTGCTGATCTGACTGGTGGAATCTTTTGATTCTAGGAGTCCTATTGTAATGAAATTATTCATAACTCCTAAGAAAATATTACGAGAGGAAAAAGGTTAAAATTAAAACTATGAAATATCCATTTAATATCTCTACTCCTTTTTGAGTCACTGAGTTGTCTTTCCTTAAGTCTCCTTATCCTGATCTTCATTTCTGAAAAACCCTAGCTAAATTATAGCTTTGGCATGCACTGAGGGCTCAGTGAATATTGTTGTCCTGGATTTTGAGGAAGCATCCCTTTTGTGACACTATCATGAGCTACAGACAAGAATCTACAAAAAGGAGGTTTAACTAGCCTGAACAATACTTTGTTTCTATGGAGTGCCATGAGGTTCATGCCTCCCAAGTGCAGGCTAGGTAGGATTCCTCAGCTGGCTTCCCCAAGAAGTACACAGGACCAAAGCTTGTTTCTGCTTCCCCTGCAGCAGACAAGGAACTTTCAAGCAGCCTAGGAGAACACTTCTCTTCTTGGTTGTTATTTGTCACTTTGGTACCAAACCAAATTGATAGGAAACCCTGTTGCCATCAGACCACAAACATTGTCCTGAAGCATGGTTAGCCCAGGGCCTGTCCCAGCTGCTGGGTAATTTCTGATGTGAGTGCACAGGGAAGACAGACACAAACAACTGCTGCTTTTTAACAGCATTCACTTCAGCAGCTCACACAAGCGGGATCAAACGAAAGAGTGTTATCAGGATCTGAAGCCAGATGAGGTGGACACTTGGCTTCTTTCCTCTCATATAATCAGGAGCATCAGTCAGAATTAGCATCTCCTGTGCCTAAGTCAAAAGATGATCATCTCCTCCAATCCTCAGTCCTCATCTGACAGTATCTGTAATGTGTGCTTAACCACTTCATTAAACAGACCTAAAGTACTATTTACATACATTTGCACCTCCTATCTCTGAGATGTGGACTAATTCCAGAGTGACTGGAGATACAGTGAGGAGGTACCATGCTTTGAAATCAACATCTCATGCTGGTTCTTTTCAGCAGATAAAAAAAACCCCAGACAATGACATATTTACCGTGTTTCAAGCCTCCTTATGTTTTACTTTCCTTCCTCTACATATTCATGGGGTTTGAAGTAAGTTGAACATATGCAAAAGTGTAAAATGCTCTTTGAACCGTTTTAATGTTTCTAGTTAATGGAAATGAGAAAGATACAGAAAATTCAATTAATGTTATATTCATTTCCATAATTAAATATCTCTAATTGCATTTGAGAGTTTGAACTAGGCATTACTGTGGATGTTAGTACCAGGAAATATGGGACTTCTCACTAGTCAAAACATACATGAGTGATTATGAGCTACAGTTCTCATCAATTTCAACTGAAACTTAAATTTACTCTTCAGCAAATACCTTGCATGTTGAAAATGTATAAATAAACTTTCCTTATCTTGGTAAGTATAACTGGAGATGCAGATGACTGCATCTGCAGCACTTAGAATTACATCTTTGAAGTGCTATGCATGGCTTGTTTAGTTAATTGATTTTTACGCATTCTCACCGATTTATGTTCATTTCTCATCTTCATGGAATGCAAATAGTGACCATCACTTCCACACAGTGTTTGGAATTCACACAGGTTTCCCAGTTTGAAGGAAGTTTGGGGGATTATTGGTTACACTTCAGAGAATGAAAATGTATTTCCAGTCACACATGTTAAACCTTGATCATACAATTTTCAAAAAGCAAACAGCAATTATCTATCAGTGGCCTGGAAAGTCATAATTTGTTTGCTTAAAATTAGGTATGCCTTCAGCTTCTCTGAAATGGCACCACATAAAATGGAGCATAAAAATAAAACAAACAAAAAAATCAACCCCAAAGGTCTTTTTTCTTTTTTAACTTAAAACTCTCCTGCTAAAAGACCCACAACCTATTCTATTACTAATTCCTCCAAGCACAGAGAGGAGGATTCATTGAAGCTGAATTTTTTTTACTGCTTATTAATCTGTAGGATGTGCAAATTTTAGTGGAGAAACCATCAAACTGCTGGAAATCATTGGAACTGAGATCTTGACCAGCCATTTTTAAAAGCATCTTCTCCAGCATACTGTAAGGCTACACCTTCCATGTTACCCTCTTAACAAACATGTTTACAAATACAGTGTGCTATGCAGAAGGAAGACTGGTGGTTCTAGAAGGTCCAGCAGGGGAAAAATGTTAATTCCACTCAATATTCACATACACCTATCAATGAGGTCATACTATGAGTAGAAAATTTATAAGAGGAATGTGGATGGCTCCTCTCTGGAAGTTTTTAAGGCCAGGCTGGACAAGGCACTGAGCAGCCTGATCTAGTGGGAGGTGTCCCTGCCTATGGCCGGGGGGCTGGAACTTGATGATCTTTCAGGTCCCTTCCAACCTAAACTATTCTATGATTCTAATAACCAATTCTAGTAACAGGCCCTCTACCATTGAGTAAGAAGTAGAAAACAGGCTACTGCCACTGTGCACCAGAATATATGCAGACTCAAGTAAGATGTTTTATTTAGTATTTTATGCAAACAGTAGCACTTCACCATTAAATGGAAAGAATATTTCTTCTTTTTTTATTGTTAAACCTTTTACATTATTAAGAATTTTTTTTACTACTGTGAGCCTCAGTGGAAGAATCCCCTGCTAGGAAAAGCTCATTCACCACCTGCTAAGTGGAAAATCCATGACATGGAGTTCTTATCAGGAGTCTGATTCTCATTTAAATTTTTAGATAAGAGATGTGTCAGCTCAAGGTGTTGAAACAAAAAGCTAAAACACAACACTCCTGGTTTGTCTGACCTCAGGCAAAGCTCACCAAGAATTAAGGCAAGAAAAGAGAACTCAAGGACATCACCCTCCCTTCCCCTGCCTAACCAGG
>VZTY01028252.1:0-20180 GCA_013400935.1 Turnix velox
TTCTATGATTCTATAATCTCCAAAAAAACCACCAGAAAACAAAACACCCAATCTCTGTTCCTTCTCCCCAAAACATATAAAAAATGGTGTTACTTTGTTTCCAAATTGTGTTCCTTTAGTTACAGAAAACAAACATTTGTAGAATTGTTTCTAGGTCTGGATAGTTCTGTAGGAACTTGTATTGTGCCATGAACTCAACATTTTCAATCCTGGTAAATAACTGAGTTATTTCCCTGGTTGTGGTAAGAGCTACCTTGATTGCAGAATGACTTTTTCTAGATTTCACCTGTTAATAAGCTTGTTTGAAGTAACTGAGTGGTTTGATAACTAAATCAGCCACAATTGAATGATAAAAAGAAGCTCAAAATTGCATCAGGCAATTATCAAAATCCCAGACTGATTTGTTAACATAGAATTGTTAGGTATAGGTAAAACCCAATGAAAGGAACAGCTTGTTGAAAAAGACAAGAAGGTTTGGAAGGGATTGCTCTAGGAGAGATTGCTGTGTGTTTTGTTTGTGTTAAGTGAAGTATGATCTGAACTACAGCATAACATCAAATGCTGTTGAAATTGCTGCTGCGTAGTCTCTGGCTTTAGATTATCAGATTTAGGGTTCTGGATCTGCAAAACTGGATGATGTGGTGTTTGTTCTGTCTGTGAGGACTGCAACTTTGCTGTGGAATCAAGTTTGGCTTTTTAAGAATGAGTTTCTAGGAAAGGGAAAAGATCTAGACAAAACCAGATCAGTATCTTTTCCTGATATGCAATGTGTGAAGTACTAATGAGGTTATTTAATTCTGTGTCTGACAGTGAGTATGATAGCACTGAGGACAGATTAGGACCTTAATCTAACAGAAGACTCCTCAGCAAATCTAAAAAGGAAGATCAAATCAGTATCTTCATTACAATTATGAGCAAACAGTTTAGGGAGAGTGTCACTCTACCCAGAAATAGCTATAGAAATACTTAGCAACCAGCAGAAAACTACATTGCACAGCATCCAGTAGTTATCTTTAGACAGTTTTCTCAAAGAATTTAATGGCAGACACAGTTATTCATTTAGACCTCTGTAATTCAGAGGTCAATTCATTTTAAGAGGAAAAAAAATATTCTGAAATGGAAATTTTTGAAGTTGAAATTACTTCAGAAAGAAATCCATGCTAATAATAATATGCAGCATAATGAATATAGACTAAAACCTTTTTTTTTAAGCTTTTATTTATTTAATACTAGTTTTTCATCAGTGAGTAGATGCTGAGTTGAGGAAGGCAAACCTTTTCCCTTGATAGTGGAGTTGTTGACAATTTAACCACTGATCTATTTGTGTGTACAATATTTTAATCTATGGAAAATAACCAAAACCAACTTTATCAAGTGAAATTGCTTGCAAGTTAGTATTGATACATTATGTTTGTGGAAACATCCTTCACTAGGTGTTTTGTACTTACTGGGGAAGAAAAGCAACAGGTATGTATACAGAAGCAGAGGAAAGGAAAAAAGGATCCGAGATTTTGTGAATTAAAATAAAATTAATTGCTAATTTTAATCAGAATGTAGCTGTCAATTTAATCTTTTGCCACATCAGGCAATGAAAGTTCAATACAAATTTGATATCAAGGGCTCATAAGCCATTCTTTAGTGAAAACTAGCATATAGAGACTTCTTTAACAGCAAATAAGCACAACAGCTGGCACTCCTTCCAAAATAGCCTTCTTATAGTTCAGATACAATGATAAAGTGTCAATTTGCTTAGTAGCATGGAATGATTTCAGCTTTAGCTACAATCCAGTTATGCAAAAGACTACTGTAAAGGTTACACAGTGATTGTTATGGCTACTTAAGCATTGAGAGGGTTTTAATGAAGAATTATTTTCATCTAGATGTTGAGTGCTTCTCCTATCAAAAATTACATCAACATGTTATAGTAAGTCTTGCTATGCCTTATTTCAGAGTTTATCCTTGATGGCTAACCTGTTCCTTGTGGAAGAAGATTTATAAGCAGCACTGTGATGAAAATGCTCATCATAGAATCATAGAATAGTTTGTGTTGGAAGGGACCTTAAAGATCATCATGTTCTAAACCCCCTGCCATAGCAGGGACACCTCCCACTACATCAGGCTGCTGAGTGCTGTATGTTTTTTGGTGGCTTTTTTTTTTTTGCTTTTTCCACCCTCAATGAAATATTTTCTCCATAACAAACTGTTCTTTTTTATCGTGTTTCAGAAGATACTTCTCACCAGATGGACTTGTCTTAATGAGAATTTCAGTGGACATACAAGCTATGCATTCCTAACCTGTATTCATTATGACTACTGAAACATTGATAAACTGCTTGAAGTTATGTAAAGGGAAAAAATAAGTGATTATTTCATGTCACTTGAGAATTTAGGGCATGAAAGTTGCATAAGTTAAGTTTACCACTCACTCAGAGTGTGTGGAGATTTTTGGAAGACTATTAATACACTAAATTCAGTGTGAATTCAGATGCTATTTTTTAATTACCAATAGCATTTTTAATAGCATGTTGTGACCTACATGGTAGCACGTAAATACACATGAAATCATAACAGAGTCTAAGAGTTTGAACTTTTGTTAGTACATTTTTAAGGAAAAGGGGATTTTTTGGTTGTCAGTATGGTTGCTAAAATATTGAGTTCACTGGTAGGTAGTTATATAAAGAGTGGTGAAATCTCTTAGGGCGAATGTAACAGTTTATCTAATCTGACATTCAGAAGAAGAAGCTGTATTTTAACAAAAAAATGATGCTTCAGAGTCCAATTTAAAGGACTTTTTTGGTCTTGATTTACATTTATTGTAAGTGAAAGATTATCTCAAGCAGTCACTTTCTTTCTTTTGATGAACAAGAAGAGTCATTGGATAAAACAAAGCTTTGGAGTTAGTAGATAATCTTTTTGGCTTTCATAACTTGGGATCCACAATGAAGTTTTGGGTAGTTTGAGAAACAGTTTTTCAAGGGAGGGTGTGTAGGACTTAATCCCATTCCAGACAAAGGTGTAATGTAGAGACCATCACTGTACCATAGTGTCAGAGCTTAATGGATGTCTACGCTCCCCTCTACTGCCCTTTCAGTAAATCCATGCTTTAGTTTAGCTGTTGCACAATCATATCAAGATTGTGCCACCTCCTGAGCCTTTATATAGCTAGTTGTGCATATGGAAAAGCAACCTGATGTCCTAGTGGATCTGGAGGGAAGCATTTTATGTCACCTCAAAGCAGTTTAAATTAATTGCAGGACAGAGTCAAAGACATGTATTACCCAAATGAGTATTTTATATGTATGTAACATTATTTTCTTTATTTCTCCAGTACCTGGAGACAGAAAAACTGTATTTATTAAATTGGCACCACTAATCCTTGTTCATCTCCTACATCAATATTATCTACCAACCTCCTAGATAGGAAATTTATTTAATTTCATGGACTGTGTGGCTGTTGGGAGTTCTCTTGCTCACCCAGAACTCCCATGTTGTACTGATAGTTTGCAGCTTTTGCTCATGAAGAATTGGTTTACAACTCTGGATGCAGTCTGGGTACTGAAATCAACTGTCAGAAGGTTTTCCCTGGGTTCTGGGGTGAGTTGAGTTGTTGCTGCTTTCATGTAGCTGCTCTGCCAACTACAACCAGTAACAATGAGTTACTCATCCTAATTGTCACATTTCACTTCATTCCCATAATCAGGGAAGAACCTGAAATAGCAAAACCTGTCAGTGAATTGTGAAAATAAAGTGAGAAAAGCTAAGAACTTCATAGTATACCACCTTGCTCTGAGGTTTTTTGTTAACTTGTACTAGTTGTAACTCTTTCGGTTACCCGTGAATCCCCTGAAGATGAAGCCCATTTAGTGTTGCTTAAACGTAATTATGCACACTTGGAAATCACTCCTGCTTTTGCATTTGTACCACAGTTCCAACTCAGTAATGAGTGTGCTTAATAATTTACTAGGCATTACAACAAACAAAGAACTGCTGAAGGAGGACAACAAATGACTGAGTTAGAAAATGTCTGACTGTCTGTTTTCTTAAACAAAAAGACCTCAACCTAATTAATGGAGCAGGGCTGGGATCCTGGCTGAATGATGATGAACACAAATGTCTTGCCAAAAAGACACTTCAGGAAAGTGTTTGCTTGTGTCTGATCCCTTAAAGTCAGTTGCTGGTTTTTGTTTTTTTTTTCTGTTACCTAAAAGCACTAGGTAAGGAAGGCTGAAACTGGCAGGAAATCATCAATTTTTTTCTGGATTCTTTTTTTTCCCAGTCTTTTCCTGATACAATGATCCTGCTGGCCACCTTGTCACAACATATGCTCTACTTTGGAGAACACCACTCCACCTGTAGGGATTTTAAATCCTCTCTCCAGAGACAATGTGAACAGATAATTCTGGAGTTCAATGATTGCTGATTTTTCAAGAATGAGTTTGGATTTGGGCAGTTTAATTTCTGATAGACAAGATTTAAGCTTTTAACTTTAAGCTTTAACTTTTATTCTGACCTCAGATGCCTACTAAAGTTCACCAAACTAGGAAGTCAGTCACACTGTATATGCAAATGAGTATTTCTTCCTAGAATATACCTTCAGCTTCAACAGAGCAAGTGGAAGCTATTAGTTTCCTTTGGATCCCTAATTATCTATTGCCAGTGTTTAATAAATTTAGAGTATATTGTTCACATTGCCATTTCATTATTGTATGTTAGAAAATGTGATAGTATAATAGCAAGGATGAACAGGTTATTTTTTCAGATGTGTACTATATGTGTTGCTACATGTGTTTATACTTGTAAGCGGCAAGTACTTCCCCTGCATCACTAGCATTACACTGATGTTACTGTCAATACAGGAGGACAAAGAAGGGTTGTTAAATGCTGCTGCAACAAGGATAGTGATGTAAAGAAAATTAAAGTCCATACCTTGGAGGTGTAGTCATGGGCAGGTCATTTGAGATTTAATTTCAAATTTGGCATGTACAGTGGGAAAATGAGACTAGCCCATGCACCCCTTCTGCACCACTGTGCACAAGTGGAACCATGTTGTGACAGGAATCTTGGACTTTTCTGCAATCAACAAATGCTAGAACATATCTAGAATCCCTCAGCTTTGTGGTTAGAGAATTTAGGTGAATAAGGGCTTCAATCTGCTGAAGTAGAGAACAGAATTGAATCTGGGTCACCCATATGAAGTGTGCAAGAGTTTTAACTAGCAAGTTCTTACTTAAAATTGGACATTGAAGATTTGTTTTCTCCCCTTATGATCTTATGTAAGAAAGCCCAGGATGTCTCTGCAATTTGCATTGGGTTTTCCAAGTGCTCCAAGAGGCAAACTTGCTCAGCCCTTTCATAGTTTCAGGTGAAGAATCAACTACTTCCTTGTTCCTTCCATAACCTAGATTGTTCATATCTGAGCATTCCTTCCTGAAATGAGAGATTATGGCACATACTTGAAGAGTAACATTTGGAAAATAAATTATAAACTTTGACATATATAGTTAGCTTGATAAAAGGTCAGTAGCTTGCAGGCTGGGATTTGTAAGCAGAAAGAGAGTTTATATGACTCACAAGTTTGATTAACTCACAAGTAAGTTTTAGACTAATTTTGCTTTTGGGAAATAAGTTGAGGCATGACAGATTTAAAATTAAGGTAAAGCTATTGTGTAAACAGCTGTATGTAGAAAAGTGATCTGAATCTCAATTAGTGCTTTTGAGCTAATTCTCTGTAGTAGTTATATTTAATCCATATTTAATTGATGATTTTAGATATCAGAGCTAAAGCAGTTTCCTTTCACCAGTGCAAATGTCCTCAGCTGGCTTCACTCCACAATTTTCTTGGAGCTGAACCTGTTACATCAAGTGAGGATCTCACTTTCCTGTGGTGTTTCAAACCTGTGATCATCCAAGATAAAGTTTCCCTGCTGTGTTCTTGTTCCTCCTCTTCCTGTGCCCAAAATACCTGTGCATTTCAAAACCAGCCAGGAAAGCAGTGTGTAGTGAGGTCCTTCTCTTGTCTGAGGAGATAATGCTAGCCCTAGAAGCTAAATGCAATGTCTTAGTACTGCTACTATGTGTTTATGTGTGAATGTATGGACTCCTACATGAAATATATACATTAAATATTGGGTAGTGCACATAGCAGGGATACCTTTGTCATATTTATTGTGCTAGCAATAAATAAATAAGTAGACATGCAATCTGTGTGGAGATAGCAAACCTGCTTTCCAAAATATTATTTTTCCCTGAGACTGAAGGAGAAGAAAACCTTAGATGTTAAATCATAGAGAAGAGCAGAGTCAGCAGCATTCTGAGAGAAACTGGTAGGACCTAATCCTGAAAACAGCTGCTTTATGGTTAATTCTCAGAAACTGAGATTAGGGGTAAAAGTAAAATGTAAAAATCTAGAAAATTGGTTTAAAATTAATACCAAACACTTTTGAAAACAGTGTGACTGCTTTTTAAAGGAATTTCTCCAGGAATTATGGGGGTTTTTTTATGTTAGCATTTGTGTGATACTGCAACTGTGAACAGATTACACACATAGATACTGGCTTTTCTTCTACTCTTTTGAACTAGGTGATTTTTTTTTTTTCTGAGAAACTAGATAATACTTTAAGTATTGAATTGTGAGAATATTCACATGTTCTTTGATAATCTCTCTAGAGAACTTTGTATTTTTGCATTGATTTGGGCCTTTATAATCATGCTTTTTCCAGGAATTTTTCTAAATTCCTGGAAAACTTACGTATGAAAAAAAATCTCATTTTGCTCTACTTCAGCAAACTGCAGCCATATAAAAATTGGTTTATTACTCAACTCATAGTTAAAAAAAAAAATTCAAATTATAAAGACAAACAAAAAAAAAAAGTAAAGCTTTGTCTGTATTCAATTACATCATTTATAGTTAGATCTACACAAGAACAAATGAGGATAAAGACATAACCTCTAATTTTCAGTATCTGTTTTCTTCCTCTGCAGTTATTTTTGCAATGAGCATAAAAATAAGGGTATGAAAATAAGCATTAATGTTTGAGCTGTTGATTGTATTCAGTCTTAAAAGGAGGTATTTTATTGAAAGACACAGTACGTAGCACACACGGTTTAGTAAACATAAGTTAGATCATTTAGAATACCAACATATTCAACTAAATTTTAATGAGGTGAGGCTGTTTTTGTGACAAAACTGCTTACTTACATATTACTTTGAAACAGCAAAAAAACCCCACATTGTTTTTAAAGATAATGAGAATAATTTGTGTCCTGTTATGCCATTATGTCTGTTTAGTTTTTAGTACTAGAATTGTTTGCATTTTAGCAGTGTCAGTGGTGAACTGTTGGAGAAGATAAATACCAAGATTAATTACATCCACAAATGGTGGTAAACTGAAAGCTGTTACCACAACACAGAAATCAGATATGCAGAGCAGTTGAATGTGTATATGGATGTTGCATATATTTATGTATATATTTAGGTCTTTATGTGTACTCTATTTAATGTATATGTTTGTCAAAATACTTTAGAAAAGAAAACACAAAACAAATCAGTTATTCTCTATGATGAAAAATGCACACACACGGAGACAGAAAATCAGGTGTTTTGCTTGCTTCTATGTAGTCTAAGGGATTATTTTTCCTCCTATGGTTTTATTTGAATCCTGAGCTTGTTTGACATGGTTATGGCAGTAGGAAACAATACTGTCTTTCCTCTGACAAGCTACTTAGTGCTGCTGTAAATCAGTCAAAGAAAAAGGGTTTGGAAGGCACCCAGCATAGAGAAGGTCAGACAGTATAACAGGTATTTATGTTTTCAGTATTATTTCTGTCAACAGCAGGTTAGTATCCTGGAAATTTCTTCTTGTCTATGTCTTGGAGTCATCACTGTGTTTCCTATCCAGTGGAGTTCCTAAAGGAAAGCATCTCACAGTCCTTTTGAATGCCTGCACTGAGCTTGGCTGAGCAGAGACAGGTGGGAGTGGTCAGAATAGCTGGACAGTGTGAAATCACATGGGGAGGGATTCATCTTGCTAAAAACAAGGAATCATTGCTCAGTTCCGCAGGAGACGAGAAGTTTAAGTACAAAAGTGAGCAGACATCCCCACATGGGAATTGAGCTGATGGTATTTAATATTGCAAATCACATTCTACCCCTGATAGATAATATTTAAAAACAGGCTGATAATCATGGATGATAGTTTCAAAAGAGCTTAGGAGCTGCCAGAAAGGAATGAAGCAGTTGTTACTTTATCCTCATCTTCCCTCAAAGCTCTCCCAAAACACACAGGCAAGAAAAAGAACATTCATAAGTGTGTAGCTGCAAACATTACATTCAGAATGTGAAAACAGTGACATTTTCCTGACATACAAGGTTTGATGATTTCATTTGGCATGTAAGCAGCCTGATCAAGTAGCAGCCTGATCTAGTGGGAGGNTGCATGTATATGTTATTAGAAATTAGTCAAGTGGAAATCTATCCCTCTAGAAAGGCAAAGGCTGGACAAGGCACTTAGCAGCCTGATCTAGTGGGAGGTGTCCCTGCCTATGGCAGGGGGGTTGGAACTTGATGATCTTTAAGGTCCCTTCCAACCCAAACTATTCTATAACTGTATAAGCAACATCCTTTAAAGGACTCCAGCTTGTACTGTATCTTCCTTTTCGCTCCAGCTGAATGGTTTTTATTTTGTTTCACTCTTGCATTGTGTGATCTCATTAGTTAATCCTCTTTGTGTATTTTTAGTGCTAGTGGGATACATACAGTGCACAGGTCCATTGAGGTACCTTGCCCAGTATTGTTGTTGTTGCTTTTAATGTTAGCATCAATGTGATACTGCAAATGTGAACAGATTCTTAGTTCAGCTGAAAATTGCTAGTCTAAGAATGTAATGTTTTACACACATAAAAACTGGCACTATTTGGGAACTAGACAAAGATTTTCATGTACTCTCATAAACTAAGTGATTTTTTTTTTCTGAAAAACTAGATGAGAATACTTTAACTATCAAATTGTGAGAATATTCATGTGTTCTGTGATAATCTCTCTAGAAAAATTTGTATTTTTGCATTGATGTGATCCTTCATAATCCTGGGATCAATTCAGAAACTTTCCAATATGTCACCCATCTGAGGGTGACTTTTTCTTGTCCTTAAATTAGGTTAATGTTCTGCCAATGATGCCTTCATTGAAGATAGGAAATTCTGTTGATGCCTTAAAGTGCTTGTATGCCATCTAGAACAGTTGACAAGTGGCCTTTTGAATGTCATTTCTCTGCATGACATTCTGGCAGTCACTTCTACCTGCGGGTGTCCTTCCTTTTGGTTGTTCAGTTTAAGCAAAACCAGTGTTTAAAACTGTGTGCAATGGCTATTCTGGAAAGAAACAGACCATTTTCTTGTTTCATAACAGCAGTGGGGAAATCCCATCCAGTGATGTGAATAATAATTAATGAAGTATGCTATAAACTAGATTCCATTACAGACAAGGATGTTCACTTCTGTAGCCATAGGTTCCTTGAAGTAAACTTTGATCTAGTTCTCCTACTGTACAGTCCTATTAGAAATAAAATACATGCATTTCAGACCAGTGAAAAAACTGTGTCCCTTTATTTGCCTTCTTGCCTGCTCCTAGAGCTGTACTCGGTCATTTCATACAAGCTGAAGGAGTTTGGGTTGTTCAGCCTGGAGAAGGGAAGGCTCAGGGGGGACCTCATAGTAACTTATCAGTACATGAGGGGGTCCTACAGAAAGGCAGGGGTAGGACTTTTTAATAAGATATCTGATGGGAGGACCAGAAACAATGGATGTAAATTGGAGGGGGGTAGATTTAGACTCGACATAAGAAAGAAATTCTTTACAGTGAGGGTGGTGAAACACTGGAAGAGGTTTCCCAGAGAGGTTGTGGATGCCCCCTCTCTGGAGGTGTTTAAGGCCAGGCTGGACAAGGCACTGAGCAGCCTGATGTAGTGGGAGGTGTCCCTGCCTATGGCAGGGGGGTTGGAACTTGATAATCTTTAAGGTCCCTTCCAACCCAAGCTATTCTATGATTTCTCCAGGTGGTAGGATTACTTCTTAAATTTCTAAGTAATAGTTAAGAAGCTTGATAATGTATTAAATGGGACAGTATTAGGTGTTGTAAATGAAATAGTGAAAGCCTGCAGCATACAAGATGTTAAAACAACCTTTACTCTTGATGATGGCAGCCATACAGTAACCAGCTTCATAGCACATGAAACTGGTCTCTCTCAAGGTCTGAAGCTCAGGTTACTCTGTCCTGCCTTTAGTCATAAAAAAGTTAAGCGTCTTGGTTGAATTATTTATTTAGGGCACTCTCTATGTATTTAACAAAAAGCATGTGATTTTTGCAGGAAATCAGTCCTTCTGCTTGAATGTCTGTGTTTGTCCATTGAAGGTGAATTTCCCTATAACGAAGATAACTAGTGTGTTATTAAGTGAGAAGTGCTTGTATGTTGAGTGGTAGGAACAGTTGTTCCTGCCAAGAATGAAGCCAACAACCTTTTGGTGAGCATTTTTAGCACATTGTCTCTCAGTCACTGAATGAGTCTCTAGTAAAAATAAATAAAAAGAAGTTAAAAGTGAAATAGTGACAGAAAATGCTGCCAGAGTGGGGCAGAATGGTGAAGTACTTGCCTATTTATTAATAAGAACAGAGACTTTTTGTATCATTTGTTATGCACAGGATGCCAGTACCTGGCTTCACTGGACAAACTAAAAGAGTGTTTTATTCCAACAGGTGACCTTGCTGGACCTCCCATTCAAAAGTTTTGCTGCTTTTTTTCCAATTTTTGAGAATAAACTTTAAAAAAATATTTTAAATACCTCATATGCAAATGTTTATAGAATGAGGGAGAAGTTAACTAAACTGAATTAAAGAAAATGGTGAAATTTAGAACAACTGTTTTCATGTTGCCAGAGGTTTTTTCCATTTTTAAGCTAGGAAACTTGTTTTCTAGCTGTCTATCATTTGTGTGCTTGTGTGGGTGTGCAATTTCTATGTAGTAGTTTACATAGTTCTTGAGGCATTAATTTATTCTCTGAAGAACTGGGTAAGGTAATGTCAGGTGGGTTTGTTTATGGTTGCAGAGTAAATCATAATAATTTGTTCTATATAAAGTATTCCTTTTTGGTTTGCAGCCTAAATGCAAGGGGATTATACAAACATAGAGGTGATATTAAATCAGACCAGAACACATAGAGCAAGGAGCTCTGTCAGTGACAGATGCCAAAGGAACAGGGAAAATGTATTAGACTTCTATGGGCAGCCTCCCTTGTGTCCAGTTTGAAGTTCTCTTCCTCTTACTCCCTTGAGCTTTTTACAGCCTTTGTGTTTTTATCTACTTTCTGCTGGTATTTCCAGTATTCATAGTGTTTCTTTATTGTTCTGATGATTTTTACTACGTGCCTCCCTTTGTTTTGTGCTTATTTTCAGTCCCTTGAGGTAAACATTTCATTTTCTATAAGCAGAGCTTTTTCCTGGGTTTTTCTTTGAATTTGAAGGTGAATTATCAGCCAGAACTTACTGTATAGAAATGCTTTTTTTCCCCCTGTAGTACTGGTCATCAGTAGGATTTTTGTCTATTCTTAAAATAAATGAAAAACAGGTTTAACAAAAGAATATTACAAGCTGCACAGTCAAGCACTTCTAAAATTGGATATGCAAGACTTGAGGTGACAAGTGTGACCTTCATTTGCTCCTTTCTTCCTAAATATAAGATGTTTGTAGTTATGTAACAGCTTTCAAATTTATTTATCCCCCTACAAGACTTGGCATAATATTTCTTTTTTATTTTGTATATTGAGCCGAGAATTACAAAAACAATAAAGTGAATCCAAAGTTACTAACTTTTATTGCAGTATGGTGTAAAGATTAAATCCAAACCAGCAGCCAGGTTAGTCAGAGAAACATCAGATGTCATTGTTTGGTGTATTTAGAATTTAAAAGCACTTTAGAGCTTCCAAAGTGATAAAGGGATGTAAGTCACATTTGTGCTACACTCCTACATCTTTGTATCCTATCCTTCAGCAACCTTCCAGGGTTTATGAACTGAGATTCCTGAGCAGCTATGATAACTCTGTAATGTTTTATGTGTAAAAATATGGTGTAAGACAGTTGATCTCTAATGCTGTGCTGTAATTAACTGTGCCTAGACTTGTGGGGAGCAACTGAGGCTGCTTCTGAGGAGCTTCTGTCCTTGCCATCAAAACTCTTTTACCCTCTGAAATGCAGTGATTAAATTTGCAGTGTTTATGGAGACCAATTGCACGCTTTGACAGGGAATTATCTGAGAGTGTGCCAGGTCAAACTCACTCCAGAAAATATTCCAGTACTTTCACAGGATGCGTACAGACCAGGGGGTTGTACAGAAAGGCAGGGGCAGGACTTTTAAATATGATGCCGGATGGGAGGACCAAAAAACAACAGATGTAAATTGGAAGGGAGTAGATTTAGACTTGACATTCTTTACAGTGAGGGTAGTGAAACACTGGAAGAGGTTGCCCAGAGAGGTTGTGGATGCCCCCTTTCTGGAGGTGTTCAAGACCAGGCTGGACAAGGCACTGAGCAGCCTGATGTAGTGGGAGGTTTTTCTGCCTATGGCAGGGGAGGTTGGAACTCGATGATCTTTAAGGTCCCTTCCAACCCAAACTATTCTGTGATTCTATGATTGTGCTCTGAATCAGATTTAATTTATGCATTAGTCACCATCCATGGCTGGATCTGTGAATATACATTCTGAGGTGGCTCTTTATTGGTTCTAAGCAAGTAACTTGACAGGGGTGACCTATAATCATTACACTGCAGCCTATGAGGGGAAGTCACATCCCATTGCTAGGATGCATATAGGCAGTGCAAGTGTTACGTGACAGGTATGTTTCTCATAAATATTTCATGGTGAAATATGACCTCTATTTGCTTGCCAGACATTTCGTGCCTCTAATGTAATAACCTGTGACAGATTGTTTGAACTGAAGAGCCCCAGAGCCCTGCTGTAGGTGAAAAGTGGATGTTCCTTACTTACAGTGAAGCATGTCAAACAAGGCAACAAAGAGAAATCTTTTTTAAAAATCAAAAATTAAAAAAACAAAAAGCAAACCAACCAACCAAAACCAAACTATGAATAAAGATAAGTGCAAATAAGGGAAAAGCAGAGTTGGGAACCCATTTTTTTCTGAAACATGTCTCCATGGAATGTCTGGTGGATGAGAAATTGGTTGGATGGTCACATCTAGAGAATAGTGGTCATTAGTTGTAAGCTGGAGTCTCACTGATCAGTAGTGTCCTTCAGGACTCTGGATTGGTGTTGTTTCATTTCTTCANATGCCAGTACCTGGCTTCACTGGACAAACTAAAAGAGTGTTTTATTCCAACAGGTGACCTTGCTGGACCTCCCATTCAAAAGTTTTGCTGCTTTTTTTCCAATTTTTGAGAATAAACTTTAAAAAAATATTTTAAATACCTCATATGCAAATGTTTATAGAATGAGGGAGAAGTTAACTAAACTGAATTAAAGAAAATGGTGAAATTTAGAACAACTGTTTTCATGTTGCCAGAGGTTTTTTCCATTTTTAAGCTAGGAAACTTGTTTTCTAGCTGTCTATCATTTGTGTGCTTGTGTGGGTGTGCAATTTCTATGTAGTAGTTTACATAGTTCTTGAGGCATTAATTTATTCTCTGAAGAACTGGGTAAGGTAATGTCAGGTGGGTTTGTTTATGGTTGCAGAGTAAATCATAATAATTTGTTCTATATAAAGTATTCCTTTTTGGTTTGCAGCCTAAATGCAAGGGGATTATACAAACATAGAGGTGATATTAAATCAGACCAGAACACATAAAGCAAGGAGCTCTGTCAGTGACAGATGCCAAAGGAACAGGGAAAATGTATTAGACTTCTATGGGCAGCCTCCCTTGTGTCCAGTTTGAAGTTCTCTTCCTCTTACTCCCTTGAGCTTTTTACAGCCTTTGTGTTTTTATCTACTTTCTGCTGGTATTTCCAGTATTCATAGTGTTTCTTTATTGTTCTGATGATTTTTACTACGTGCCTCCCTTTGTTTTGTGCTTATTTTCAGTCCCTTGAGGTAAACATTTCATTTTCTATAAGCAGAGCTTTTTCCTGGGTTTTTCTTTGAATTTGAAGGTGAATTATCAGCCAGAACTTACTGTATAGAAATGCTTTTTTTCCCCCTGTAGTACTGGTCATCAGTAGGATTTTTGTCTATTCTTAAAATAAATGAAAAACAGGTTTAACAAAAGAATATTACAAGCTGCACAGTCAAGCACTTCTAAAATTGGATATGCAAGACTTGAGGTGACAAGTGTGACCTTCATTTGCTCCTTTCTTCCTAAATATAAGATGTTTGTAGTTATGTAACAGCTTTCAAATTTATTTATCCCCCTACAAGACTTGGCATAATATTTCTTTTTTATTTTGTATATTTGACCGAGAATTACAAAAACAATAAAGTGAATCCAAAGTTACTAACTTTTATTGCAGTATGGTGTAAAGATTAAATCCAAACCAGCAGCCAGGTTAGTCAGAGAAACATCAGATGTCATTGTTTGGTGTATTTAGAATTTAAAAGCACTTTAGAGCTTCCAAAGTGATAAAGGGATGTAAGTCACATTTGTGCTACACTCCTACATCTTTGTATCCTATCCTTCAGCAACCTTCCAGGGTTTATGAACTGAGATTCCTGAGCAGCTATGATAACTCTGTAATGTTTTATGTGTAAAAATAACTGGTGTAAGACAGTTGATCTCTAATGCTGTGCTGTAATTAACTGTGCCTAGACTTGTGGGGAGCAACTGAGGCTGCTTCTGAGGAGCTTCTGTCCTTGCCATCAAAACTCTTTTACCCTCTGAAATGCAGTGATTAAATTTGCAGTGTTTATGGAGACCAATTGCACGCTTTGACAGGGAATTATCTGAGAGTGTGCCAGGTCAAACTCACTCCAGAAAATATTCCAGTACTTTCACAGGATGCGTACAGACCAGGGGGTTGTACAGAAAGGCAGGGGCAGGACTTTTAAATATGATGCCGGATGGGAGGACCAAAAAACAACAGATGTAAATTGGAAGGGAGTAGATTTAGACTTGACATTCTTTAGAGTGAGGGTAGTGAAACACTGGAAGAGGTTGCCCAGAGAGGTTGTGGATGCCCCCTTTCTGGAGGTGTTCAAGACCAGGCTGGACAAGGCACTGAGCAGCCTGATGTAGTGGGAGGTTTTTCTGCCTATGGCAGGGGAGGTTGGAACTCGATGATCTTTAAGGTCCCTTCCAACCCAAACTATTCTGTGATTCTATGATTGTGCTCTGAATCAGATTTAATTTATGCATTAGTCACCATCCATGGCTGGATCTGTGAATATACATTCTGAGGTGGCTCTTTATTGGTTCTAAGCAAGTAACTTGACAGGGGTGACCTATAATCATTACACTGCAGCCTATGAGGGGAAGTCACATCCCATTGCTAGGATGCATATAGGCAGTGCAAGTGTTACGTGACAGGTATGTTTCTCATAAATATTTCATGGTGAAATATGACCTCTATTTGCTTGCCAGACATTTTGTGCCTCTAATGTAATAACCTGTGACAGATTGTTTGAACTGAAGAGCCCCAGAGCCCTGCTGTAGGTGAAAAGTGGATGTTCCTTACTTACAGTGAAGCATGTCAAACAAGGCAACAAAGAGAAATCTTTTTTAAAAATCAAAAATTAAAAAAACAAAAAGCAAACCAACCAACCAAAACCAAACTATGAATAAAGATAAGTGCAAATAAGGGAAAAGCAGAGTTGGGAACCCATTTTTTTCTGAAACAAGTCTCCATGGAATGTCTGGTGGATGAGAAATTGGCTGGATGGTCACATCTAGAGAATAGTGGTCATTAGTTGTAAGCTGGAGTCTCACTGATCAGTAGTGTCCTTCAGGACTCTGGATTGGTGATGTTTCATATCTTCATCAGTGACACAGGCAGTGGGATCAAGTACACACTCAGCAAGTTTGCAGATGACATCAAGCTGGGTGGTGGTTGACATTCCATATGAACAACCTTGAGAACAGGGCCCTTGTGAACCTCATGAGGTTAAATGAAGTCAAATGTAGGGTCCTATCCCTGATCAGGTCAATCCCCTGTGTCAATACAGGCTGAAGGATGAAGGCTCTTTCCTGTGAGGACAGGGGTTATTCAGCCTGGAGATGACTCTGGGAAGACCTTATGTCAGCCTTTCAGTATTTAAAAGGGTGTTTTAAGAAAGATGGGGACAGACTTTTTAGTAGGACTTATTGCAACAGGACAAGAAGTTATGATTTGAAGCTAGAAGAGGTTAGATTCAGACCAGATAGAATTTTTTTAGCAACGAGAGTGATAAAACATTGAAACAGATTGTCCCAAGAGGTGNTGACTCTGGGAAGACCTTATGTCAGCCTTTCAGTATTTAAAAGGGTGTTTTAAGAAAGATGGGGACAGACTTTTTAGTAGGACTTATTGCAACAGGACAAGAAGTTATGATTTGAAGCTAGAAGAGGTTAGATTCAGACCAGATAGAATTTTTTTAGCAACGAGAGTGATAAAACATTGAAACAGATTGTCCCAAGAGGTGCTAATTGTGCTAACTATCCATGGAAAAGTTTGAGAACAGGTTGTGGTTGATTCTGAGAAACCTGATCTAGATGAAGATGTCCCTGATTATTTCAGGAGAGACTGGGGTACAGGATTTGTAAAGGTCTTCTCCTGCTCAAACTATTCTATGATTCTACTGAATTCATGTACATATTGAGAATTGAACCCAGGACCTTTTGATGTTGTATTTGCTGACTTGGGCTATATCAGCCAAAGCATCTCTGATGCTTTCTCTTCACCAGGTGTATTGCTTTCTGTCAAACAGTGAATACTTTATACTGACTCAGCTTTGCTGATTTATCTGAAGAATATCTCCAGTCTTTGTTTCTGCCCATTTACTATGCACTTGCATGCAAGAAGCATTATGGGGAGCTCACTGAATAAGTCTGTACAGGTCACCTCACAAATGGATACATCCTGTTTTGTCAGATGTAGTCCAATAATTAGCTTTTTCTGGACTATGTTCTTTGCACTTTCTGTGGGTTTTTTTCCCTTAACAATCACTCAGTGTTGTGAAAGCTTTAAAAGCAATGTACATGCATGTGACTAAAAAAGGAAATAGAGCAAAATGTGTGTGTGTTTCTGGGAAAGAGGAAGAAACCACTTGAATGTAATTTAGTAATGGTAAGGCAAAATGACACCTCTGATACCTAACTGAATGTAAGAAAAAAATAGATTTAAAGTAGTTAAAGGAATTAAATGTTTTGATTAAGTGCCCAGAATGACTTACAGAATACAGATTTGAGCTGGAAGGTAGGTGGAGTGGGAAGGTGTCACTTCTGTCAAGTAGAGCTAATGAAGAGCATAATGGGTGTAGCATAATGGAAGTATAGCATTCCAGATGTTGGGCAGGATACCAGGGGGAGATGTTGTTCTAGTTGGAAGAGAGGGATATGACCTGAGTATTCGATTTAATGTGCTCTCTGATCATTAAGAGGAA
Source organism: Turnix velox (assembly GCA_013400935.1). Lineage (NCBI taxonomy): Eukaryota > Metazoa > Chordata > Aves > Charadriiformes > Turnicidae > Turnix > Turnix velox. Next base: position 17,569 of record VZTY01028252.1, read on the forward strand.
TTGGAGGCTCCTTGTTGTCTCATTACAACTTCAGACACTGAAGTTCTGACACAGATTATGGGTTTTACTATAAATTATGGCTGGTAACTGTGCTCCAGAGGGGCATAACTGGAGCATTCTGTTACTTACAGTATGTTGTGTTTTGGCTACCATGATGTCAGTACACTCTCAAGTACATCATCATGCTGCCTCTATTTTTGGCTTGAAAGTAGGAGTGTAGATATTCACAATGTTGTCTCCATTCACTGGAACACATTTCTAGGGGATGACCCCACCTAGTACTCTGGAGTCAGAGCATCTGTTTTAAGGTTTCACTTCTGAAAAATTTAATGTTAAACTTTTAAGTAGCTTTACTAAAGTCTATGAAAAATTAGGTTTTATGTGTAGAAGGGAAAGTGTCTGGATTGTGCTGTTCTGTGACTCAGAAAAGAACTTAGCATGGCCAAATGAGGCTTTGGTTGAGATGCAACATTTAGTGTGTCAGACTGAGGCTTTATGGATGGACACAGCCCTCAGGACTATCAAGCATATTGCAGCTCTCCCTATACATACCTCACCTCTCTTCAAATTACCACAGGGTGATACAGATTGGAAGGGACCTTTGCTCAAAGATTTAAAAGATATCATCCTGATATAATTCACTTATAGTCAGATAAAGGAGTTGCACTGAAATTTTTATCAGACTCACAGATTTTCTTATATGTAGAGATAGAAGCAGTTGGTCCTAGATTGCTAGGTACCTGTCAGAAAGGTAATTTACTATTTCCCAGTCACTCAGTGATTTTTTTCATGCCAACTAAACCACTAAAATGTCCCCCCTGTGCTATAGAAACAGTGTGTGTCCTAGGCACTAGACCATGAAGGACATAGGTATAAGAACATAAACAAATGGAGAGCAGCTGTGCTGTCTCACTTCAAAGATAAGACATCTCTGAACTTGAAGGCAAGTATTCATCTTACATGCTGCTCCATGCTTGAGGAAGTTTGACCTATTTCCATGATGGGACGCACTATGATAATGACACTGCTCTCTAGCATCCAAAGTAAAGCTTTTCATGGTCACAGGCAGTGCAAGCATAAATCTGTTAGCCCCTTATCATAATATCTGAAATCCTTCTTTTATTTTGACCCAATGTAAATTACTCTTGTTTTGCTGCTGTTTCTGGCAATGTGTTCCTGCTTCTCTAAAGCCTAGAATTAGGTATTTGACTGTAGGATTTTTGGAAAACGTAGCTTGATCTGATGCCTTCTTTAAGCAGCTTTATCTTTTCATCTGGGCTGCTGTGAATTGACTCTGAAGATCCTGTTGTTTGCATGCAGTCAGCACCGTCAAACTCCATTTTCCCAGCAATAACTTCCTTGTGGTAAGCTGATAAAATAACTTCAGTTTTGAAAGCTGCTATCACTTTTCCTCTCGTGATAAATGGTACTGTCACTTGTGCTGTATCAAATAATGATTTCTTTGAAAGTGCAATTAAAGTGCTGCATTCTTCATAATCACAATTTGGTTTATATGATAACCTTGATTTAACAAATAGCTGTCTGACCCACACAGCAGTAACAAACACTTGTTTTTCTAACTTTTTTTTCAGCTGAGGAAGAAACAATACATCTTATAAAGTACTGTATTCATTTTAATGTAAATGTGTCAGGTTGGGAGACACCTGAAGAGGTTACATTTTGTAGCCCTCTGCTCAGAGCAGGATCAGCTCTCAAGTCAGATCAGGTTATTCAGGGGTTTATACAGATTTGTCCAGAAAACCTCTGAGGCCCACACAACCTCTGCACAGCATCTGTCTACAACTGATTGTATTTTAAAAAGTGAAATGTGTTTTGGCTACTATGTCAGTACACGCGCAAGTACATCATCATGCTGCCGCTATTTTTGGCTTGAAAGTAGGAGTGTAGATATTCACAATGTTGTCTCCATTCACTGGAACACATTTCTAGGGGATGACCCCACCTAGTACTCTGGAGTCAGAGCATCTGTTAAGGTTTCACTTCTACAAAATTTAATGTTAAACTTCTAAGTAGCTTTACTAAAGTCTATGAAAAATTAGGTTTATGAAAAATTAGGGAGAAAGTGTTTGAAGGTTTGAAAAGGGACCAAAAGTACATAAAACCCCCCTAAACTTCATGATGATGTTGTGAATTAGATGTCTTTTTACACATTTCTTTATGGACGCTTAAGTTCTGAGCTACTTCAGTGTTGACTTCTCACCCAGGGTTTAGAGTACATTAATTGGCATAACTTATGTTCTAAGTAGATGTTAGGAAGCATGAGGTGAAACTGCATTGGGTTAAAACTGCACTGGATTAAGTTAATTGCCTATTTCCTGGCCTTGAGAAGCTGCAAATGAGTGAATAAAGTTTTATCCTGTATTGCCTGATGAGAGGGCAAAGTGGAGTGTAACCACCTGCAAATGTTATTTTGTGCAGTTCCGTCAGTCTCTGCTCAGCTTTTCTCTTGCACCAGCCTTTATCAATGCATGCTTATATCACCTCAGACTGCTGAGTGCTGTCCAGAGAAAACAGACAGTTCCCTGCCTCAGAATGAAGTCAGAGAGATGCTTGAAGTCCCACCACTAAGACACATACAACCTTCATAGAAT
>VZTY01028252.1:20490-30989 GCA_013400935.1 Turnix velox
GAGTAGAGGGTCGAAATCACCTCTCTTGACCTGCTGGTCACACTCCTCTTGATCTAACTCAGGATTTGGTTGGCCTACTTGACTGTGAGTGCACAGTGGTGGCTCATATTGAATCAGATGAACATGTTCCTCTTGAGGTGCACTGTTATCCTTGCATTGGATCCACAGTCTGGCTTTGTGTTCAAGGAAGTGTTAATTAGCTTGTCTCGTAGGAGAGCAATTGTCTGCTCTTCATTAGAAAAGGAAATGCATTCTTTGATCATAATTACAAACACAAATTGCCTATCCTAAAAGCTAAAATGTCAGAAAACTTGGCTTAGTTTCTTTTGGAGAAACAGAGATACTTCTTTGAGACGTGATCAAGGACAAAATTCTCTGCAGTTTAGTTATGTAACTTAATATGAAGATTATATTATGTGTGTGAATTAAGAAGATAGATAATAATGATGAACTGTTAACACCGTCAACCTTTGTAGCTGATAAATGATTTTTCTTTTTTTCTCATGATTTCTCTTTTATTTTTTAATTATTTTAAAATAAAGACTAACCCTTTGACTATTCAGTTGACACTGTGATGGAGGATTAATCAGTTAAAGTTTTTTGTTTAGAGCAATGGAAACAACCTATTAAGAACTTCAGGATGATGTTCTTATAATATCTTCCCTGTGCAGTCTAAGGAAAAAAGTCAGTCTTCAGAGGTCTTCTTTTCCTAGGGCTGCTATGACAAAGCAATGATTTAATAGTGTGGAGGTTGCCTTTTGAAGTAATTAGTTAATTCTATCCTTAAACATCTTTTTGTGTTGGTGTTACCTTTTTGTGCAAAGTTCTCTAATGTTTCTGGTGCAGCCATGATTTTTGGGGAAAATTTTGTATCTTTCAAGTCAGGTGTGTTTCTTGGTCTTGTAATTCCTTTTTGCAATTTACCAGATAGCATCAGATTTAAACTCATTTTGAGACCCTGTACTATATTGAAACATCTGAAGATTGATTAAACCCTTTGACTTTTCAGTTGACACTGTGATGGAGGATTAATCAGTTAAAGTTTTTTGTTTAGAGCAATGAAAACAACCTATTAAAAATGTCCTGAGAGGTCTGACTCAGGCATTTTCTCTTTTGCAGTATTTTTATGCTTTCAAACATACAAATCATGGTGCTGAAACATCCTCATTTTATTAATGTAGGTGAAACATTCTAATTATGCAGATGGAAAAGCTAGCTATCCCTTGGGAATTTAGGATCATTCTTTTTTGTAGAAGAAACTAAAATTAGCTTCTGTATGAGCAGACTTCCAGATGTAATTAGTTTAAGTAAATGATTGTTTGCATCCTTGGGTTAAATAGGCAGTTCTGTTTTTTCCTATCACTATCGGTGAAAGGGAAGCAGAATCTACCTCATTACCTCTGTGTGTCTGCATAATGATGTGGTCCCAGTATCTAGGAAATGAAGAAGCACGCTTCTCTGTGGGAAATTTAAGTCTAGTAAACCAGTGAGCAGAGAAGAAAACCTGCTTTTTTCAGAGGGAGGAAAGAACATGGGTAAAAGTAGGATAGAGCAAAGGTATGAGGAGCTGCTGAGATGGCTTGGGTTTGCTTAGTCAGGAGAAGGCTTGTATCAGAATGTATAGATGGGAGACTGTGAATCTGCTGGAGCCAGGCTCTCCCTACTGGTGCCTGCTGATAAATTGAGAGGCAGTGAGCATAAATGGAACACATGCAATTCCATATGAACATGAGAAAAAGTTCTGCTTTCCTGTTTTGTTTGTTTGGATTTTTTTTTTTTTTATTTTGTGTCAAACACTGGCACAAAGTTGCTCAGAGACATTATGGAGTTTCCTTCCTTGGATGCTCTCAAAAACAATCTGGAGGCAGTCCAGGTCAACCTGTTCTAGCTGACCCAGCTTGAGCAGAGGGATCAGACTAGAGACTCAAGAGATCACTTTTAACCTAGACTTCTGTGACACTACCTCTTTGATTTCATCTTCTTTGAAAGTAGTCTGAAAAAGCAGCTCAAGAGGAACAAGTAGAAAATGATAAGTTATACTAATCTTAATTGTAGGAGTTCTTGATTTTTAAAAGGAGAGTATGTAAGGGTAGATGCTGTTGAAAGACCAGAACAAATATTTGATTATTTGATTGGCCCGTGTTCTGAGGAAGTAAATGTTTCTTTATGCTGAGTCTTCAGATTAGTTTTTTTAACCATGCAAAAGTAATTAATATCACAGTGCACTGACTTCAGTGTCAAAGTCATTGTATTCTGCTTATGAACTTGAATCACCAATGTATGCTTGCATGTAATTTAATGCAACAACAAACCATATTAAAATGGGATTCAGGTTTAGTTTTTCCACCCAATGTGACTCATGTTACATTACTCATTGTAATATTGGTGCTGCTGGATAATAAGGAAATTAGTTGACAGGAAAAATAAAAATACTGAAATAAATAGGCCTTTTGTCACAGTTCAGAGAAGCTGCCAGTTAGTTCCCCAAAGATTTGGACTTGTGTATGTCCATGGTCCATGCACTAGAGACATGCAAACAGTGTGAAGAATGAATTGCTAAACTTGCAACAAGCATCTCTTTGAAGCTAGGGGAGAAAGATATTTGAATGATATCAGAATGCTGAGTGAAAAAGGAAGTAAAACTGCAAATGAAATTAATTTCCATTTTATGAAAGAGCCTCAGTCAGCTGATTACATGTGTGCATGTGGGTGTGTATTTCCACACAAATCCCCTCCCACAAATGATAAGCATTTGTTCCTTGCTGTATCTCACCTCTTTGACAGTCCCCATTCTGAGTAAGTTTTTGTAAATTTTTTTTAAACAGTCATGCAGTAAGACTGCAGTCCTTATGGATGCCATAGAAAAATAAGTGATGCTTAAAACTGAAATGACTTGTCCCACCTTGAAATAGTAGAATGCAAATCCTTTACTTATGGCTGGTCCCATTGATACAAATGGCAGTTTTCAGTGTAAACTCAGCAATTGTGAAAACAGAGTTTGCCTTTCCTGCAGTGAAACAACCCTGCATGTAATCTACTCTGAAGATATTTGCTGTTAAAGAAGATTTGGATTTTTTTGAGTTTGGGAGTTCTTATAAGATCAGCCATTTTTTAAACTGTTCCAGAGCTGGTTAGATTCTCTTTCAATTTAGAAAACTAAAAAGAAAACAATCTGGTTTATTTGCTGTATTATGCTGTTGAATACTTCTTTGACAGCTGAAACTTTATTTTATCAATTTAATACCAGTCTTTCAAACAGTGAGAGTTGTGTTAGCATTGCTTTCTGGAAAGTCAGTTTTCTTACACCTTGTTCACATATACTGTTGAAATAAAAAAATATAGATATGAAAAATATGGAGACATGAAAAATGTGAATTGCTATAACTTGTTCACTGCCCCCTGTTTAATAAGTTATACCTGTATGATATGAATGCAAAGTAGTTGTTAAATTTTGCTAAATCAGTTTATTTTCCCAAATCTGCTTCCATTTTCAGGGTGGTGAAATACTGGAACAGGTTGCCCAGGGAGGTTGTGGATGCCCCATCTCTGGAGGTGTTCAAGACCAGGCTGGACAGGGCACTGGGCAGCCTGGTCTAGTGGGAGGTGTCCCTGCCTATGGCAGGGGGGTTGGAACTCAATGATCTTTAAGGTCCCTTCCAACCCAAACTATTCTATGATTCTATGATTCTATGATTCATGCATGGCATAAAGCAAGGAAGAGATTGGTTTCCTATTAATTTTTTGTCACTGCTTTTATTGTTCCTAGCATCTTTAACTTATGAATTCTCATGTTTGCTTGCTGAAAACACTGGTTCCTTCCCAGAATGTATAACTTTATAGTGCATATGTTGGCCTTGTGTAAGGCATTAATTTAACTTCCATTACTCAGAAGGTTCCAGAAGGCTTACCTGATTAAAGTTTTTGCAATATATGTGATTGTAGATAGCTGCAAGAGAAGAGACTTAGGGTAGCATTATTTTTAAGATTGTAAATAATGGGCTGATCTCTTATCCCTGCATCAAGAAAGAGGATTTTCTACAAAAGAATCTGTAAGTCCTGAGCAACTCAAATGTCTAAGTGTCTGGACCAGTGTTACCAACAGCTTCTAGTATTTGTCATCTACAATATCTGCTCATTAAAGTGGAGTCTTTTGTTTGTTTTGGTATTTCTGGGGTTTTTTTTGGTTTTTTTTTTTACCCCAGAATTGTGAGAAATCTAGTATTGACCTCATTAATGTTTACAAATATGTAAAGGGTGAGTGTCAGGAGGATGGAGCCAGGCTTTTCTCAGTGACCTCCAGTGATGGGACAGTGGGTACAAGCTGGAACATAGAGGGTTCCACAGCAAAATAAGAAAACTTTTTCATAGTGATGGTTGTAGAACAATGAAACAGGCTGCCCAGAGAGGTTGTGAAGTCTTCCTTCTCTGGAAACATTCAAAACCTGCCTGGATGCCTTCCTGTGTGACCTGGTCTAGGTGTTCCTGCACCAGCAGGGGGATTTGACTAGATGATCTCTTGAAGTCCCTTCCAATCCCTGACATTCTGTGATTCTGTAATAATACCAAGTAGATTGAAAGGGCTACATAACAGTTGGTTATACAGCTGCCTCCTGTAAGGAGGCAGTTGGTCTCACAATCCACAAGTTGCCATAGACCTGCCTAAAACAAAGAATAAAATTTGCTGGCTAGAAGATTTTTGTGCTGTGCCTATCTATCAACAAAAAATGTCAAAGCTATTTCTCAACTTTTTCTCTGTATTTCAACATTTGAATCTGTATTAATGTGTTGTAAAAATATATAGCTCAGCTATTTCTAAGCTTCCATATCAAAATGTTGTGCATCAAAACTGTGTGGTTAAAAAATACAATCCTAACTAAGAATTTGCTGACTTACCTTTTTTTTTTTTTGTAAAATGGTGATGGGTTGTATAAAGGGTGAGCTACGTATTTTTATGAAGTTTCACTTAGAAATTTCAGTTGTCTTTTTCCCTGTTTATTTAGATGTAAGGGCTAGCTTAGTTGTTTACGTTAACATTTTGAAAATATTTCCATGATAGCTGCTGCATAGTCCTGCTGTATTTTTTACCTGTTCTTTGGAGGGGAGTAATTTCTGTATTCATTTGTTTTGCCACATGCTTCCATCATAATTATTTTTAACAAAAATAGGAAATCCTCTGTTCAGTGATCCTGCATCTTTAGAACTAATGACTGCTTTCTTTAAAAGCCACCAGATTCTACTTCCCCAAAGTAGTTTTTTAGTAAAACATAATGGTCTAAGCAAAATGTTAAACTTCCTTTTACTGGAGAACAGTAATTTGATGTGACATTTCTTCATTGTATTATTATCAAGGTCTGCAAACTTATTAAATCATGTTCCAAGTGATCAATGGATTTATCCTTTGCAAACTAAAGTGCTTATCACTCATGGCACTCCTTTGTTCTGGAGGAACAGAGGACAGTTCTAATTTATCTTGTCAGATGCTCATTTTATTTATTTGAACATGATCTTTGCTTTTCCTTTAAAAATTGGATAGATGAGCATTAGGTAAGAGGCAGATACCTTTTTTTTTCCCCTCTGAGATAGATTACCACAAATTCAAGCTTAAAATTCAAGCTTAAAGAGGTTGCTGTTGGACTCTGCTTGCTGAGAACTGTGTTCAAATTTACTCATGGGTAGGAATTCAGAACAGATGATGGCAAGAAGAGGCAAAATTTTGATTCCTGTCTGGGATCCATTTAAAGCCTTGTCCTTTGGGCTTTAATAGAACTTCAGGAAGTATTTGATATAATAGTTGGCCCCAAATAAGCAATCTAACACTCAGGGATTAGTTCATGGTAATTGACATGTTATAGAAATGGTATTCCCCAGTTTTCTGAAAAACTAAACATAAAACTGCAATTATATTTAGAATTTGGCAGTGCAGAATTTCTCTAAAATAAGGAGATGAGAGCATGTTGTAGAAAAAGAGTAAAATACATCCTGCTGTGAAATAAAAGTATATAATGAAAAATATATTAGATAATAGACAGGAGAATTACAGAATAAAGTACTTGTGTGTGAGTAGGTGATGTATGTGGAGAATCATGAGTTTGTATTATTTTGTTTGTAGTCTCATGGTTTCATTGTTCACTTTTGTTACATTGCAGAGTGAAAATAAAACTGTTCATGTAAAATAAGAATATATTTGAATTTCTGGTTTTAATTTGAAATTACTAGGTCTGAGAGTGCATTGTATAGAAATGTGAAGAAATAGCTCATAGTTACATTTAGAATAGGTCTTAATACTACAATGTAGTACAAAACTCATAAAGCAATAACTGCTTTATCATATTATCTTCCCTGCTTTCCTTCTTTTGTTCCTCTCTCTAAGCTTTGTTCTCCTGTTATTAGGACTGAGAAATTTAACCCAAAGTTCACTTTTTCTGGATTTTATAAGGCTAGTAGAAAGGATTTATGCCTTTAAAATAATAACTCCCTCCTGTATTCCATTTTACTAATGAAAATAGTGTTTCTTTCCTGTATGAATAATGAAAATAATGTTTCTCTCCTGTATACTGTTGCTTTGGAGTAGTTATTTCAAAGCAATAATTGTATTTCAAAAAGTAGCAATAACATAGTAATATAAAATTAGATCCATTTGTAATTGTTTGTAATTTGCCTTTTTATTCATGGCATATAGACTTACATAAATAATATCATACTTTTCTAGAAAAAATTGTCATCCACTTATGATTTCTGATAATATTCTTCTGGAATTATATGCAGATGTCAAGAAAATCAGATAAATATTTTAATTGTCAGAAGACAGGAAACCTAAAATAATAAATACTGTAATGCTGTGTAGAAGTCATGAGGCAGGGAAGTAATCATTCCCAAAATGTGTTGCCTAGACACCAACAGTACTTCATTTTGTGAAACAAAAAAAAAACCCTGGTGGTGGTGAGATCAAGTATGAGGGAGAGAATCTATGGATACTCTAATCATTGAAATTAGAAAATTTCAAAGGAGACTGTCATTGGCAAATAACCAGATGAATTGTCTTTGTGTAAAATTTGGCCCAAACACTAAGAAAATGCACTTATAATTGCTTCATTCTTCTTTTAAAAGAAAATATTTGTGTCATTTGCAGTGCTGAAACCAGACAATATTTCATGTTTACCAGTGCTATGGATGGGATTTTGGGGTTTGAGCTGACATATCACTTTGGATAAGGTGTGTGGATGCTGTGAAGATGGACAAAATTTTTTTCGAAGTGTGTATTGATAAAGTCTGTATTCAGGCTGGAGATAAGAAAGAAATTCTTTCCTGTGAGGGTCATGAAACACAGGAACAGGTTGCCCACAGAGGTTGTGGATGCTCCCTCAATCCCTGGAGGTGTTTAAGGCCAGGCTGGATGAGGCATTGAGCAACCTGGTGTAGTGGGAGGTGTCCTTGCCCATGGCAGAGGGGTTGGAACTACATGATCATTAAAGTCCCTTCCAACCTAAACCATTCTATAATTATATGTTGCCATTATGATAGCTACTATCTTTCATAAATATTGATACATGTTTCCAATGAGGTGGAATTCTGAGTGAGTTCTGAGTGAGCTGTGTAGTGACTGTGTCTGCTCGACAGCTCTTCCCTTTTCAGTCAGAGGAGAGCTCACTGTATGGTTTAATGTGCAGTCTCTTTCTCAAGTAGACACCTCTACATCATGAGATGGGTAGTAATTGAAATTTTATTGACTGTATTGACTAGGGGATTGGGTCAGTTGTGTGAACAGTGACATCCAGTACTAGTGGACATTTTGCCTAGCTTCTAGGCTGATCCAGAGACCCAGCATTTGCATGTGCCAGTATCTCAGCATATCTGATGTTACTGGTTTAACACTTATGGTCCTCTGTTGATATGTGTTTTGGGCCATAATGACAGATCCAGATTTCGTTTTGCTTTAGAAGGAATCTGGATAGCTTACTGAGGCATAGACTCCTTCTTTGTATCCATCCAAAGTTAGTTGAGATAAAGGCAGTTTCTGTAATTCTTTGAATATATCAAGCTGGTTTGCTCATCAGGAAAGAAATACAAACACAGCATGGTGTCTCTTTGAATATTTCATCTAACTGGAGTCCTGCAAAAAAAAAGAACCAAAACCTGGCCTGATGGAGATAAAATATATTTTATGTAAATTTGAATAAAAATAGTAACACTAGAGCTATTAGGGTACATACTTGCATTTATAAATCATAGAATGATTCGGGTTGGAAGGGACCTTAAAGATCATCAAGTTCCAACCCCCCTGCCATAGGCAGGGACACCTCCCGCTAAATCAGGCTGCTCAGTGCCTTGTCCAGCCTGGCCTTGAACACCTCCAGAGAGGAGGCAATATGGAATTTTGCAAATTAATATGGAATTTGGATCATACATTATGTGGAATTTGGTCATACATCAGCATTTCATCATTTGGTTTGTATTTGGAATGCTGGAGCTAAGAAATGCTTCCACCACTAATTACCAATCTAGATCTACACTATCCAGTTTGAGAAGAGCTGGTGATAGAACATACTGCTTTTACCTTGGAGAACCACACTGGTGATGGACAGTTTGTAGATCTTGAACTTCTGTTGCAGTCCATCTTGCTGACCCAACCTCATAGAGAGCCCTTGAAGATGTTTGGTAGTTCATTCAGGGATCCACAATCCATTTGTAAGCCAGTGTCAGTCATTGTTGCCTTTATATGATTCACAAACACCTGACGCCATGTGTGCATGTCTACAGTATATGCTCCCCAGATTTTGAGTATTTTATTCTAACACCATCGTGATTTCAGTAATAAACCACTCTACAGAAATTATGACATCCTGAAATAACAATCTGTGCTAAATTAAGCTTAGAAAAGTGGCAGCAGCTGACATATGTCTCATTTAGCAAGATTAGAATTTTGTTGATCTTTCAGTCCTGATTTTCTGTTTGTTAGACTTTCTTCAAAGTGCAGCTAATATTTTTAAGATATGAGTGTAGTCTATTGCATCTCTTTCTGTCATATTTAATGGAAATATGTCTATAGGACATTTTTCTGGTACAAACTAGCTAGCTGACTGGTTAATTGTTCCAAGAACAAAATTTAATTTGGTAGAATCCTGGTTTATCCAATTCAATAACATCATTTACCTGAGCTTTTTTGCAATTCAGAAGGTTAAAATATCATTTTTTATGAGACTATATAGTAGAAGTAGATATCTCCATAGAGATAAATGTTCCTACACTTGGAGAATTAGGACAAAATGCATCAAAATGCAGCACAAAATGATGTGCAGATGACAAAGGAATATGGACAAACATTACTAACAGCAATTTCTTATTGCTTTACAGAATATCTTCCCTTTTTTCCCATAACAAGATTTTGAATATAATGTTATGTTACATTTTTATGACTTTGAGCAAAGGGCAGGGGATAGTAACGTGGTAAACAGGGCAACCATGTGGGAGAAGCCAAATAAATCACAGAGAAAGGCAATCTGAGATGCCTAGAGAAATCAGAGGATTTCTCCTCTTGTATGGCTGTGGCTGATACATTCTGCTGGATTTGGGAGATAGTGGGCTCAGGAGGGTCTAGAATCAGGTTTCTAATCCTTTGCTAAGTGCTTTAATCCCTTTGATGTGCAAAATAACCACTATGTCTACCACTGCTTCCTCCTCTGGGAGGTGAATGGTTATCCACCTAATACTGTGGTGCTCAGGGTAGAAGAGAAGCATCTGCTGCCCAAGGACAAGCTCTTCTCAACATTTCACATGATGGAAGAGAGAACTTTCAGGTAACCAGTTGAAGTATCAAGGAAGTCTAAGCATAGACAGATGTACAGGGTTAGAAACTCTAGGTGAAACATGTTGAATGCCACTGCTTTTTTAGTGGGATAGGTTGTCTACAATTAGTGCTGTAGGCTAGGAATTGTTCTAAGGCAACCAGTGAAACCCATCTGGTTGTATTGCTGTGGGCTGTGATCATGTAGCTTTTCATCCACCAGTACTGCCAAATCCTCTTCAGGGTTGCTCTCAATCCTTTCAGCCCCCAGCCTGTATTTATTCCTAGGTTTCCCTAACTCAGGTGGAGGACCCTGCACTTGGCCTTGTGGTTCACCTCATGAGGATCACATGGGTCCAGTTCTCAAGCTTTTCCAGGCCCCTCTGGATGCCATCTTATCTCTCAGATGTGTGAATGTTACCACTAGTCTTGGTGCAATCTGCAGATTAGCCGAGGGTCCATTTGATCCTCCTGTCTGTGTCACTGATGAAGATACTAAACAGTACTGGTCCCAGTATGGATCTATGAGGAACACCACTTGTCACCAGTCTCCATCTGTATATTGAGTTGTTGATCACTGCTCTCTGAATGTGGCTATCCAACCAATTGCTCAGCCACTGAACAGTCCAGCAATCAAACATAGAATCATAGAATAGTTTGGGTTGGAAGGGACCTTAAAGATCATTGACTTCCAACCCCCCTTCCATAGGCAGGGACA
>VZTY01028253.1:0-18277 GCA_013400935.1 Turnix velox
GGGGGTCTAAGGGGGAGGGGGAATGGCGGCCGTGTAGCGCTATGTCGCACTGCTGAGCTGCGGCGCCGCGCTTTTGCGAAGGGAAACCTTCGGGAAGATGGAAGTTAAAACACACATCTCCTTCAGCGGTCATTGTCTTAAAGGTGCGGGCTGTTCGGGCTGAGCGCGGAGGGCTCTCAGGGACAGCGGGGTAAACACCTCCTGCTTCTGACTAGGGGAGCCTGGCGCTCCTCTCTTGGCATGGATCGGTTGCCTTACTTTCTGCTCTGCCGGCCCATTGCCGTCAGCTCTTTCGCGAACAAGAAGCAAATCTTAAATGGGGCGATTGCTTTCCTCTATTTACATTGCTTCTTCCTGTCTGGATTTATCATGGGAGTGATGGTCAGCATATGAGGTAAAGATGGGATTCCTGCTGTTAACAAATGGCAAATTTGCATTAAACTTCCTGCAGTATGTTCTGCACCACACAAGGTTTACACAATTGAAAAAATTCCTACATGAACTTTGGTATTCAGTGTTGAGGATGGGTAAAGAAGAGCAAGGCACCAGTCTGGGTAGAGTTGAGGGCAGGTGGAAGTTTCGGGCAGGGCCTGGGGGCAGGTCTGCAGTTCCTACAGCAGTAGAGATGAACTGCTGGAGACGTTATTCCCAAGGGAAACTCGACAGACTTCTAATTGCTAATATTTGTCAAGGTGCTCATTTTTGGCAAGGTGCTGTTTTTGCTCCCTTTTCCTGATGGGATTCATCGAGGTCCAAGAAGGTTGGATAACTTAGCTCTATGCTAATAAAGTGCACTTTCTCCCAAGATTTACACCAAGCCTTCAGAATCTGTCACCAAAAAAATCCAGAAAATAATGCTTAATGGCTGAGCTGTTGTCATACATCACAGAGGTTGCCAGCAGATCAGAAAGCATTATTTCAGCTGTAACTTTAAATTTACACACAGTAAGCTGACAAGAAGCAGCTCTCCGTTAAAAAATTCAGTGCTTCTGCCCATCAGTTGTAAAAACTGAGACTTTTAAGAGTTCAGGGATGAAAAATTCAAAGGCCAAAAGTTAGCTATTTCTTTTTAAGTAATATACAGCAGCATCACTAACAGAAGAAATGCTGGTCACCTACTCGGCACTTACCTTGCCTATGCAGTATATAATAGGCATCAGAGGAAAGACAGTAAATTCTTCGGGGAAGAAACAGAATTTTCACAATGGTTAGTATGTTACTACTTGTTATGTTAAACAAATAACAAGTATCTGCAGGACCACAGCAAGACTCAACTAAACTGTTTGAAGTGCTTAAGTGTGCTGTGGAGGGAAAGGTCCCATCAGTTGATGGTTGTAGAATGGTTTATAGGAAATGAATCTGCAGTCTGAAGTTATTTCCCATAGTATGTGTGATTGCACTTCTCTTTCTCAGAATTCTTAGAACTACTACTAATGAGGCAAAGACTAATCCTCTTACTGCCGTGGATGATTCTGCAGTCCTAAGTTAGATCTACATATAGAAATGTGTCTTGCTACTTAATGAGACATGTGATGTCTCATAGTTTTTAAAATTGATTTGCATCTAAAAGCATCTTTTAAAACTGAAATCTGGCAGTTTGCTATCTTTGCAGTTATTTGCATTCAAGACTGGGCACTGTGCATTGCTGACAGCTAAATGGGCTGGAGTATGCTAGAGACAGAACAGACTGCTGGCTCATGGGAGACACAGAGTACTTTTTGCCAAACAAGCCTCTAAAAAAGTAAGTAATAGAGAAAATTAGTGTCTTGATAGGCAAGTGTCTTGATAGTTCAGTCTTGATAGGTCTAGAAGCACGTCCTACCTATCCCCCAAACTGGCCAGATTTTTTTCAGTTTCCTATTGTGACAGGTTGCATTTCCCTAATAATAATGTATCTCCTGTATCCTTAAACAGTTTCAGGCCTGATATTATTCCTGTATGGTTTAAGACACTGTTTGGAGGAGGATACTGAATGGGGGAAGTGCATGTTGGACCGAAGCCCTATCATAATACACTGAAATCAAATATATGCTTTATATGAAGATGTGGAAATAAGTTACTTCTAGGAAAAGATGTCAAAAAAACAAACAAAAAAAAAGCCTGAAAAGAACCCCACAGAAATGAAAGAGAGGCTCCACAAGACAGTCAATGTGAAAATCTTAAGGGAATGTTTCAAAGCTTATCTGTAATGGTTACTTCCTCCACTAGATCAGGAAGGCACTTGAATAATAGAAAGCTGTCCTGAGGTATAGTACATCACTTTACCAGGTGTCCAAACTTGAGGCCAGTGCTCTGCTCTCCCTTATAAGATGAGGAAATATGGTTGGAAAATTATTGCACACAAAAGCAATTTTGCTATGACTGAGGGAAGAAGAAGGAATGCATGGAAAACTTGAGAGGAAGAAGGAAAGAAAAAAACCTATTTCAAAGTGAGATGGGAACCTAGAGCTTCCTCCTGTATTCCACCTAACAGGCTAACAGAATATGATTGTAATGGTGGAAAAGGCTCTGATTATCAACAAGAACTGCATGTTCTCCCACATCTACCACGGTCAGACACAATTCAATCCAAAAACTTCCCCTAATGACAAAAACTAATGGACAAAAAGACTTGAGTTAGAATTACTGTAGACATTCAGTTTAATGAGTACATACAGAAGCAGAACAAGGGTAGCTTAGGAGAGTATTTTCCTATTTTCCCGTTTAATTGAAAAAAGAAAGAAAACCCAAAGAAAAAGAATTCTTATAAATTCTTCTTAGCAGATACCTTTTTCATTTTCTGTTAAATGTCTCAGGTTAACTTGAATGGATTAAAAATATTGCTAGGACCAAACCCATAATTACTTAGTAACTGAATTTGAAGCCAAGAAAAGCAAGCTTATTCAGTTATTTCCTGCACTGAAAAAAAAAAAAGTAAGGTTAAAAATTATGATGCTTCTCTGGTATGTGCCTTTTGCAGCTAATAGTAAAAATTACATGGAAGGAATGATATATGACTACTTCTTTTAAAGGTTCTTTTTCATAAATTCTAAATCAGTGGTTACTAGTATGGTATACTTGGATTATTTGAACTTTCTTGGAAGAAATTTCTGTCAGTAACATGGAGCAAAAAACAAGCGGAAAAGTGCATCTTGTTCTATACTGAATTAGGATTACCTCATCTTTGTTTCTTAGTGTCTTTTCTCTTACTCTGTGTTTTGGCATGTCACTATGGTAAATGAAACATCTCTCCCTCTGTTAGTTTTGGCCTAATATTTTTTTGGTGTGGACTGCCTTTTATTTGGATAGAGCAAAATTAGGCTGCCTGTTCATGAGCAATTATAGTGGCTGCTGTTTTCACATACAGGATGATGACAGAAGATCTCTAAGAAGCAGCACTGGTCTGAACTGATGCATTCACACACTTTCTGTGCCCTTGTATCACACTAGAGTCTTGGAGGACTTTCTCCAGTTCCTCATCTGCAGTTCTGCTGGAAGCTTGGGAATTGCAGCAAATCGAATTTCCCATCTTGTCTGGCGATTTGCTTTAAAAGCTGCTCTCTGGCTCCATCTTCTGGGGTTTTTTTGTTGGTTGGCTTGGAGTTGATTATATTTTGTTTATTTGTTTATCAGGGTGAGATTCTCCTGGATTTTACAAACTACGTTTGTTTTTAAAAGTAGGTAATCACATCTTGTGTGGCAGTTGAGACAAGCAGGAGAATCCTGACCCGAAGTTGAGATGGTGGCCCAGAGATGAGAGAGCTGGAGAGCCTTCAGCTCTGCTGTCTGCCCTGTGTTTAGATATCCCTCCTTGCTCCTTCTGTTACAAGAGGAGGGGAAATAAATCCCTTGGCCAAAAATCATAGGAGTACAATCTGCATTGGTGTAACTGTAACTTTTCTGCAAAGTGATGATCATTACGTGATCTGGCAACATCCTGGCACCTCACATACCTTTCAGCTAAAACTGGCAAGCACAGGCACCAAGTAGGACAGTTTAACAAACACGTTGTCCTCTTTACAGATACTAAAAAAAGCAGGTCTTTAATGAAGTGCTCAACAATAATAGCAATATTAATAATCCCAAGAACAGACCTTTTAATAAGCAAAAACTTACTTTATGGCAATTAAATTTTAGGCCTGAACTATCCATACCCCTTTGAACCACTAAGTAATCTGATTCCAGTTGCTCTCTTTCTGCAAGAAAGGAACTAGTGTGGGAGCGAAACAGCACTTTGACTGATTCAGTGCTTAAATTTAAAACTACTCTGTTGACAGTCAGCCAGATTTCAGCTTCTGGAGGCCTCTTCCTCAATCACCCATGCAAAACCAAAGAACTTACATACACAAAAGATAACCACATAAAAAAAGGTTAAATCTCTTGGCAAGAAGCAGAGCTGCCTCTCAAAAGCATTTGAACGTGGCAGTGTTTTATTGTCTCTCATGCTTTTCCCCTTTGCCTGTTTGAAAATGAAATGCTTTACAGTACATGGACCTTACAATTTCTTCAAAAATTGCAGTTTCATGCAACTGCAAAAATGCACGCTTAAAATTCTATTCTTTTCCTGTGTTGTCAGCAGGGATATCCTTTGTAAGATAGTTACTGGAAAATATTTTTACTTTCAGATGCTACATCATTCTTGGAAGCATGTGGGAAACAAATATAGATGAGCTCTTTATATAGAAAGGCAAACTTCACAAAACACCAAAATGTTCTGTGGAAAATTCGCTTGTCCATCTTACTTAAAAATAAAAAGAAACTTACTAAAAAAATGCACCCTCAAATTTAGGCACTGCTCCTAATTTTGCTCCAGGTATTTATCAGTCACACAATGAATAGTTCTGCCTATCACATTTCTATTAATAAGCTCTACATGCTCATTAGGAAGATTTTTTAATATTTTTCATTGTTTTATGTGGGAATTCAGAAAGTGAAGACCTATCAGAAGCAGAGTTTGAATCTCCTGTATGTCAAAGTTGTGGAAAAAAAGATTAGCTTTAAAAAAAATATGCATGGCAGTATCACTGTGTAGCACCTTATCAAGAAGAAATATCCTCATTTTTAGCTGCCATGCTAGTGCTGTTGGCTTTATAACAAACTGTGAACATGTGAGAACAAAAAAAGTGATGCTGTGTCAATGTGTGGGCTGCAAATGAGAACTTCTGGCTCATACATTTTGTCCCATAAGCAATTCTGGCATTGTATGCAGTCTTATTGCTGTTTTCTTTGTCCTCATTGATCCTACTATAGTATTACTCGCATTTTGGGCTCCCCACTTGCTGTAAAAAATCTCTGTAATTTAACTCACTGCCTTTTTGGTGGAACTTTCTGACCACTAATTCTTCTAAGCTCATTTTTCTTGCATTTTTATAGGCCTCAGCACTTCAGAACTTGTTTTTACCCTAAGTATTCCTTTCTTCTGTGATAGTAAAGACTCATGGAGTATGGCCAATAAATAAATTTTCTATTTGGAAAACCCATTAAAAACAACTATTTAACCTACTTGAAAGGTAAATAAATTTCTCTTACATGATGCACAACAATGCACAAGCTATATAAAAGCTTTAAAGTATTTCCTTTTCTTTCATCTAAAGTGTACAATTAAGAATAAGTCTAGGGAATATCAAAGAACATTTTCTTCCAACAACCTCTGTCTTTAGTTTTTTCTCACCTTTACTACACATGGGCCTACAGTGGATGTTGTTAGGTTGAAAAAATGCTTTCAACAATTTCAATCCTCAGGAAGTTCAACAAGGGCAAGGGCAAGGTCCTGCACCTGGGTCAGGGCATTACCCAGTATCAACAGAGACTGGGAGATGAATAGATTGAGAGCAGCCCCGTGGAAAAGGTCTTGGGGATACAGGTAGACGAATAATTGAACATGAGCTGGCAATATGTGATTGCCACCCAGAAAGCCAACTATATCCTGGGCTGCATCACAAGCAGTGATGATGCTCCAGGAGGGAGATGATTCTGCCCTTCTACTCTGCTCTGATGAGATCCCAGATGGAGTACCACATTATGCTCTGGTGCCCTCAGCACAGGAAAGACGTGGATCTGTTGGAGCAGGTTCAGGTCCCTCTATATATAAAGGGGCCTTATCAGAATGATGAAGAGAGTCTTTTTACAAAGGACATGTAGGGCTTAAGGGTAGGTTTAGATTAGACATAAGAATTTGGTTGGTTTTGGTTTGTTTTGGGGGTTTTTTATGAGGAAGTTCTGAAGCACAGGTTACCCAGAGAGGTGGCATGTGCCTCAGCCCTGGAAACATTCATGGTCAGGATGGACAGGGCTCTGAGCAACCTGATCCGAACACTCCTGCCCTATGCAGGGCAGGTAGACTATATGGTCTTTAGAAGTCACTTCCAAGCCAACATGTTCTGTGATTCTATATTCTGAACATATAAAGAGAAAATCTAACATGAAACATATTATTAAAGTATTAAACAGTTTTTTGTTTGCTAATATTGAAATTATCTTAAAAGTAGGAATGAAGGAATATTTTACAAAACAGAAAGTGATACAACTTTCAGACAAAAGGTCCTAACAGTGCTACTGCTAACAAATCTCTGGCATCATTTTACAATGCATTTTCCCATAGAAAGTTTTTGGACCCAGGCAGTTTTCTTGAGTTCAAGCCATTTTGTAGATTAACCCTTACTGCAATTAACTGCATGGAAAGCTTCACGTTGCACATATCAAACATCTGAGTCTTAAAAAAAAAAGGGAGACTCTCACTGAATCTGGTAATTTTTATTGACACAAACCTGTGACAGACAATTGCTTTAAAAACTTGTGGCTCCAGAAGCAAAGTGACTTAACTCATCCTCTAAGTGGAAAATGATCCATAGGAAGCAATTTGAGAACAAAATTGCAGAACTTTCAGTGTAAACAGGGATTTATGGCTCCGTACCATGGGGCTGTTCAGGGAGTTAGAATCACAGATTGTCTTATTAAACTTCTTAATGTCTTATTTTGTGCAAATGTATATGAATCACCTTTGCTTTAGCAGGTAACTCAGCATTTCTGGACATCACCACAGGAAAGGGCTCCTCAGCCTGCAAGCACATATAGACATACCAGTGATGCCACATTTAGATGGGCATCATTGCAGATGGTGCTGAGGAGCATTTGGTTCCTTTATTACCTCATGGCCATTCCTGATAAGCATAATTTCTATTCTAGATAGATTACAGCCAGAATGTCTGATTTGCTTTGAACATCTTGCACAGTAATAGGCCCATATGTCTCTAGTCAGAATCTACAGAGTGTCCTTTGATTTTAAAGAGAGAACCGTATCTGAGTCAGGTTTAGCTGCTTTGGGGAGATGTCCTTTGGGACAAGAGTGGGTGTGGAAACACTTGCCCTATCCAGGACAGACACCAAATGAGAAAATTCATGAAAGTGGGGGAAATGCTCATTGTTTTGTTAAACAGTAAATACTCCATAGATAAGAGGTCACACATGTTGGGAGAGGAAGACCAATTATTCAATCATGTCCTCCTCTGTAACTTGGTGATAACCTCATGTAAAAATACTATCTACCTTTCTAAAGACTAAGGAACTGATGGTGAATGTACATCTTATACCTCTGAAAGTGGATAAGGAAACTGTGAATGGGAGAACAAAGAAAATCCCTGACTCAGCCCATCTGGAACTGTCTGAAGGAAAAAAATTAGAAAAAAGGTCTGACATTCACAGTGGCTTTGATTAGCTCCTGATGTTCAGGCTAACTGCCCCCAGAATAGCCTCTGTATTGTATGCTTGATATGAGCACGGGACAATTGTCACACAGAAGCTCTAAATCATGTATCAGCCTCAAAAAGAAAAAGGTGCTCAAAAGGCTCCATATCAGGCCACGTGATGCTCTTGAAGTCAAAAAAACTTGTCTGGTGTGTTAGATCAGTTCCCAGTAATAGCAGTGAACTAGGACAACAATTGTTTCTCACTGCACCATGACAAGAAACACTGTAAGAATTGGCTCCCGAACTATTCAAGTGAGAAGACATTGGAGATGTGTAGCAATTGAGAGCATGTAAAACCCTTTGATTTGTAAAGAATGAATATTGGATTTATATCTTTCCATCTGAAAAGCCACATGGGTAGGTATGCATGTGCACACATTAACCCTACCCCCCCAAATAAAAACCCCAACAAAACACTAAACAAAAAAAAAAAAAAAAGAAGTCTTTCCTTAAACCTAGAAAATCCAATGCAAAAACTGTATCAGGAAATCCTGATACCTCCTCCAGGATGGGTCCAGCTCTATTGGCTCATAAAGAGGACCAGGCATTGTTCTTTGGGTTCTTAGGCCAAACAGCTTGCATCACAGAACCACATTTTCCCCAGTAAACAGTCATGATGTAAAATTATCTTTGGGGAAATGGTCCCTGCTCCATGCTGTTCTCCAAGCCATGTTCAGGTACCATCTGAGAGGTTATCAAGAGCAACATGCCAAAACTGTCAGGTAGCGTGCTTACGATTCAGTTGAAAGAGCTCTGCAAGAGCACTGGCCTCTGAATCTTATCAGCTTAAGTACCAGGGTTTTGGTACCTTCCAATCCATCAGTTTGACCACAGTAACCCACACTGTAGGAGCAGGTACCAACAAGAGTTCCAGGCAGTTGCCAGGAACCTGACTACCACAGGATCATTTACGGATGAACAGTTTAGCTTCTCTCCTTCACAGTGGCACAGAGCAAAGCCAGGCTTTCAAGCGCTTCATGGTGCAGATTTATGTTCTATGGAATTTGTCATCTGGCTTATAGAATCCCTCCATGGGAAAATCTGACCAGATCTGCATCAATCAGCACTCAATTTCTTGATTCCTTCCCTTGTGAGAGCAGTTCTCAATATTAGAGACTCTCTTACCTGCTTTGATACAATCCTGCCTGATGCTTTTCCTCTCCCAAATGTTGATAACTGAGGGAAAAATAAAAACCCACAAAAGAAAAACTAGGGCAACTTTCCTATGCAGGAATGGGCTCAATTTTGAGCTGAGTGGAGAAGAGGAAAGAGGGAATGGTCATATAGGTGCAGCAAGATTTTATGCTGCAAAGACATCAGTTGCTGAGGTTAATGATCTGGCTCCGGTGCCTACAAATCCTCTTGTAAAACTACATTTACCATATGTGTAAAAGTGACAGCTGAGGCTTTCCCACCGTGGACCATTCTAGGCATCTACTCATTCCCAGCTTGAAGGCTAGCAATGTCAGTTCTGACTTGTATTTATGAATGCCGGTTTTATTTGAAATTATTTTTTATTAACTTCAGCGGTATTTTATTCATCTCTTACGTTTTTGCTCAGAAAAATACGGAACTATGCATATTTATGTATGCACTCATTCATAAACACAAAGTGAACCACAGAGGGAGAACCACCACCTCTGACTAGGCACAGCAATTCTGAAGGAAAAATTTGCACACATTTAATGCTTTTGTATTTTAATAAAGAGGTGACATGGTGCCCTAGTGCTGACTTGTAGCAGAAGAGATTAAAAATTCTTGGACCATCAGCAGCAAGAAATCACAGGGCTGTACTTATAGAGGTCATTAACTGTCCAGACATCTGTTGGGTAACAAATTCTGCTAAACATAGATCATGAAATGGTTCTTGAATTATACAGAGGGTAATTTCACAATCCAGAAAACAGAAAATTCAAGCAGAGAGAAAATCCATGTAAGACCTTTTTATTGCCAGTTAGGGAGGAATTTCACCGTGATGTCAGAATTACAGCAAAGTTTGGTGCTGTGGCAGTGGTCAGCTAGATTGTTACCACTAGATTGTTACCAGTGCAATAAGAAACAGATTTAGACAATTCTCACAATTACAGACTCCAAAACTAACTAACATGATAGCAATGCTGGCCATATTAATTAGAGGGACACTGTGACAAATGTGCCCAGCTAACTAGACAAAAGGGAAAACTCCAATTGCTCAATGCAAACCACCGTAAAGCAGGTTAATGCACAAGTAATTGATTTCAGTATAAAAAAGGGAGTTAGGAAACAATGAGCAGATGCAGCAATGGAAAAACTGGTGCTATAGTCAAAATAGGCTGGAGCATCCAAACAATGTATAAATTAAAGCATAACAA
This sequence comes from Turnix velox, assembly GCA_013400935.1. Lineage (NCBI taxonomy): Eukaryota > Metazoa > Chordata > Aves > Charadriiformes > Turnicidae > Turnix > Turnix velox. The sequence goes on from VZTY01028253.1 coordinate 10,076, forward strand.
ACCCTAATTTCCCTTGAAAAAAGGAATGCTGTCTCATCTAACTAGTAGCTGGCTATGGGCTCAAAACTGAGTCAAGTCATACTGCACTGGACTATGATTGGACTAAAGGGCTCTCACCTCTGAAACAAGAACTCCAGTGATATCTGTCAACCTTTGGAATCAGGAGTTTGTCTGGAATCAGGAGTTACTTATTAGGTGCTGCACAAGTCAAGCACACAGCACAACCAATCATTGAAAACACGGAGAGTGAAAACACTTGTCAGGGCAAATGAGTAGTTTTGGCTTTTTTCCCTGGGCCAGCTGAGAAAAACTGTACTGAATATCTAAGTAGAAATGTCAAGAAAAACATATTGTAGCTTTTGCTGAAGGAAAAGACAAGATGAAGAGGACCTGAAATGGAAGTCATGAAGAAAAATAAGAATTGATCAAGGAAAATAGAACAATATAAGAATCTGAAATATCTTGAAAGCAAATGGAATGGATATGATAGTTAAAAGCCTGATTTTGTCTCTGTTACACTGTAAAATTTCATCTTCCTTCAAGACCCCAGTTACATAAATCAGTCGGCTATGTATTCACAACAGCCAAAATCAAGGCACATAACAGTGTCAAGGCTCTAGGAAAACAGAAATAACAGAAAATGGAAATCCTTCAAAAGAGGGAAGGAGCAGGAGAACTTCAGAGAAAATGTTACATTCAGTCATCACACAAGCAGCGTACACAGCACACTTCACCAAACCCAGGGAAGCATGAACTTAGGATCAGCCTGAATTACAGAATGGGTTTCTTGGATTCATTCATTTGGACCCATGTTTGGAAAATAACCAAACATTTGGTTATTGCCTTAAATATGGCTTACCAACAGGAAAATATTAGAAATGATCCTGAAATGTTTGAGGCTTTGTGATTGCAACATCATGAAACTGAAAGCCATCTCCAACAACAAAAGAACTCATCACTGACTGAAACAGCACTGCTTGGCCAAGACTGTTGTTATAAAAAAAGATTACCCTTGTAGTTCAAGGCTCATTATAAGCTGGTCTCTAGTCAGTTCTAAAAATCTTACTGATGAGAAACGCTTTTATAATTTCAGCTCGTAAAGAATTATCTACCCTTCTGTGCTTTTCAAAGCCATGATTTAAGTGTCCTTTTGCCCTGTTTAAAATATTTCTAAAATGAAACACTATTTTTCTGCAAGTAAATACAAGACAGATTTGCCCATGATGGCATTTAAGTTCTCTTTAACAATTAGGCCTTATATCAGGGCTTCAATGTGTGCATAAAAGTAGGAAAAAATCCTCTTGTTTCATTTTAACTATATATTTTGAGTAATGGGCTCAGCAAACTGTCATGAACACCTTGCAAAGGGTGCTTGAAGTCAGGAAATAAAAATTAACAAATTTCTTTCCTGGATGAGAGAGGCTTTATCAGGTTTAGTTGACTCTACAACACCTATAACTGTGCTTTACAGATGACTTTTGTAGAGATTTCCAATTAGCTATTAGTTGAGATTTGATAAATTTTCATTAACTGCTAAGTGGCAAAAGGCAGACCAACTGGTCTATATTCCATTTGACACCAGTCATGCCAGCTGCTTTGCAGACAGCAACCAAGCACATCTTCCTTTTAGAGTGCATTTTGATTTTGGGGAAAAGGTGGCAATGCACAATAATCACATTGAGAGTAAAAGCTGGAAAATAACCTTCTACAGTGCAGCAACATTTTAAATAAAGACCTCACTCCTCTCAAATCCCACATGGTGGAAAGCAATTTAGGAATGAATGAATAATTCTGTCCTCTTGCTTATCAAGATTATGCCCATTACATTGATCATCAATTTTATTATTTAAAAAAAAAAAAAAAGAAAAGGTAAAAGAAAAAAAAAAGTTCACCCCATTGTTTTATCTCCTTGGGAAGTTCTTGTAGACTACCTTTCAGCTTTGTACTTAAAGCTGACTGTAGCTAGAATTGGTGTTCCTTAGCTCCTTGATTAGTTAGATAAATTCTGCATGCCTGTGTCTTGGATCCATGGTAATGGAGTTATGTTGCTGTGCTATGAGATGTGTGGGAGGGTCCAGCTCTTCAGGAAGGCTGTCTGGGGCTGCTGAAACTATGTAGTGTAGGCAAGGAGGAATAAACACAACACATAGAAATCCCTAGAATGGTGACAGGAGATTGCCCAGGTCAGTGGGTATGGGCAGGGAACTGCTGCCCTGGGGAGCTTGTAATGGCCATTGGAAACATTGTTTAAAAGTGGTTTAAAAAGCCAGGAGGAGTATCCTAGTTCTGTTCTGTTACCCCAATGACAGCCTGTTTGGCAACACTGTGTTACAGGTACTTGCTCGAAGTATTAGCATTAGCCTCTTCCCATGCACACATCAACTTTTGAACAGGGCTACAAGAAGAGAAAGGTAAACTAAACCAAGGTGGACAGCAACAAATGATCTCTGTCAAATTGACCAATAGATATAAACATTATCTCTGGCCATCCTGACAAGAGAAGATGATTTCTGCCCCTCCTCCCTCTCCCCCCCATCCCAGCATAAAAAGCAGGGGACTCCTCCTGTATGGTGGGAGGAAGGAAGGAAGGAGACAAGTAAAATACCATAGTTTTTGTATGCTTGAGGGTGTTTCTGTGCCCTCTGGGTCTTGACAGGCTGTCTGAGATACCCAAGATGGAATACATTAAGAGGCCTGGAGCTAAGACAGGTTTTTGGTTTTGACCAGAATCCCACCTTAAGTGATAGAAGCATCAGCTTATCAGAAAGGATATATGAGAACTGTAAATCTGTTTGAATTCTTGTATGTATTACCTTATAAAAGCTTTAATTTTGAAATGGTTATTTTCAGCAGCTTTCTCTATGTTACATTTAATATTCCCCCAAGGTAACAAACAGGAGAAGTCCTGCTCTGTTCAACACTCTTAAATGCATATGAAGATAACTTATTGCCTAGAAGACTTTTCAATCTAAGGCCAGTAATACTAAAGGATTATGTGTTATCAAATATACGGTTTAATTTTATTTTAATAACAAAAGCCTCCTTATCTTCTATGCAGGTGCTTTGCAACCTCTTCATCATTAATCGACTTGCTTCCACTGTCATAGCACAGATTAGTTTTTCCTCTGTGCACTTTTATCAGGACTTTATTTGGGAGAACCCAAGTACTTCACAAATATTCATTAACTTAGTTTCTCAATACCCACATTCAGTCTGTAGAGTTACAAAACGAACTATATTAAACTACTATAATACCCATTTCCTTGCAATCTCACATCAACTGTTCTTCCCCTGGATGGTACACTGCCCTTCACTGCGGTTCCAACTCCCGAGGCAGGAAACAGCAAGGGATTTGGATGACTGAAGGGGTGGTGGGGAATACAAAAATCCCCAGGAAACTTCAAAGGCTATCCCTCTGGGTTCCCTGATGGATGGACAACGAAAAGGAGGCTGTCTTTGAAGCTGGGCCAAGAGAAGCCAGAATGCAACTTCTTTTAGAGGTCATCATTTTGCAAAGGGATGTGGTTTCACTCTGTTCTGGTGCTGGGGAAGCCAAAGTACAGATTTCTAAAAGGTGCTTGACAGTTTCAAAAGAAGGCAGCTGCCTCTGCAAATTCAAGAAAAATGGGCAATTTCAGACCAAATCCTTGAACATATATTAAAAACACTGATATACAGTTATCTTAATGCCATGCTTCTGAAAGTTTCTTTGGGGTTAAATCTTATTTGGTCTCAGCCTTTGCAGAATTACTCAGTCTAGGATGAGTTTTACAGGTTTACTTAAGACTAAATAAGTTTCTCTTTGGTAACAATTTCTGCAAGAAAAAAAAAAAGGAGGGTCAAACCCCACCAACTGAAACTAGTGAAAACAACACAAAACTACAGCAATCTAATTTGCTGAGTTGCCAGGACAAGTGAAAAATTTAATTTTATTTATAAATAAAAGCAAGTAACTTGAATGCACAGAACGTGGATACAGGAAGACTACAAGGAATAGTCTTTCCTTTCTTAAAGGAAGTATTAAAAGATAATAAAGCTCAGAATGCTGTGTGAAGATATATATTTTAATGATAAGCAGAGACATAAAATTAGGCAATGGAAAATATAAGACTTCTAAACAGGAATACAAAGGTTCATCCTTTCAATCTACAACACTATGGAATGTTATTCTAGAGAAAGCTGTGGAAAATTCACTGATTTAATACTGTCTTATTTGTCCCCAAATGGACAACAACCATTCTGGAGACCAGAAAATAAGTATTCTCAGACATATGTATACTTTACTCTTTCTCATGGATGCGTGACAAATAACAGGTATGAAAATAGCTGTAATCTTTTGTGTCATCAAAACAGCAATGGTATTCCTCCAGATAGAACTGTGGTGAAATCATTTAACTAGATTTAGGAGAAAAGGTAAAACTCTCGTTTTAGACTTTACCCTCCATGTGAGAAAATCTGAAACTGAAGCAAGATGCATCTGTTTTCAGTGACAGTCTCAAGCTCTCTCTGCTCAGTTGCGTCAGCTCTACCAGTACTGAGCATAAAGCACTAACATCACTGGGTTTTGCTCCTTTACAGCAAATCTCTCATACAGATTTATAAATGTGACTCTGATGACAGTACTAGCCATTACGACTCTCACTTCAAGAGGCTGATATACACTTAAAGCATGGGTTGATTATGTGTCTTTGAAAGAATCTATCTCAATATTAATCAAATTGGCCTGCTCCCAGCAAAGTACTAATGCCTTTCACAGGCAACATGCAGCCAGCCTTGATTCTGCCCTACAGGGGATCTGATATGGATTTAACTTAAGATGTGCAGGAAGAGGAAGAACTGAATGTTCCGAATGGCTTCAAAGGTAACAGTAAAAAGTAGGTAGGTACATACAGAAAAGTGGCTTTGCTTGTATAAATACCATTGGAACTGCATCTAAGTTTTGTCTATGGGACTCCTCTACCAGTGGTAATCACCAGGGCTGAGGGGACTAGGTGTAGAGTGGGACCACCTACTTCAGTCTCAGCTTTTTCTTGAGTTGGTAAGAAAACTGTAGTGTTTCTTACCTACCTACAGCTTTCAGTTCTCCAAATTGATTCAAAATTCATGCTGGCTTATGGCTGTTTCTACCACTAAGCATTAGCATGGGGTGGATTTTTTTGGGTTTTTTTTTTTTTATTTTTACCCTGTCTCTCTTCACTTACTGGCAACAAAACTTAAAAATTGCAAACAACCCTCCTGGATTTATGCAGTCTCCATGGCCCAGAATGCATTTGACTACATTTTCCTGGTAAGGCATGAACTCTAAAATGCCTTTTTTACAACACATTGGAGAAGGAATCAATACAGAAATTTCCCATTTTTAGGATGCTTTCCAAGAAGACAGACAATGCTCAACACATAAAAGTGATGCTGTTTTTATTAGGACAGTTGATGAAACAGCAACATACAAACAGGAAAGAACATGCCATGCCTGAAGAACACGCTTCTCTCACAGATTTAAAAGAAAGCCAATTAGAGGCAACATCATACACTAACTCAACGCTACTCCCAAATGAAATTACTAATCCCAAGGCATGATTTGTTAAAGTAGCACTGCAGCTTCTACTTAACAAGTTGAATCCCCTCGCTGTAGGCAGACAATTACTACTGTAGCAGCAGCCACACTTGCTGACATTAGGAACTGCAGAAGATACTTTCAGTAGGGAGATGAGCAGAAGAAAGACGTCCCAAAACACCTCTAACACCTCTATAGGGAAAATGGCTGTGAACCAAGTCTCTCTGATAGTCCAAATATTTGCTGTAACAGGGACTGGCATGCAGCTAGATTCCAGGGCAATCCAGCAATGTGGCCTCTGCATCACCTGCTGGTTTGCTTCCTCTGACAGCAGGGATTCAGATTAACCAGTAGAACCTGGATCAGAACAGCCTTGCTGCCTATCACGAGACATGGCACCACTACTGAAGATCTAACACTGGACTGCTGGTAAGATACAAGCAGCTCAAGAGCGACTAGATTAACATGAGCTCTGCAACTCTTATCACCATTAGCAGGATCCACGTGGAGAAGCACTCAAAGGCGTGGCTTCCAAAGAAACCTTGTTACTGTATTTTGGTCTGCACCAATGCAAAAATTCCTTCCTGGCTCTCACAGTATCTTTGAGATCAGAGATTCCTTAATAACCTTGAATGGTGAACTAATCTGAAAGGAACAACCCTGACTTCACCCCTGCCCTGTGCCTGAGAACAGTTGGCACAGGTCACAGACACAGCCATAACAGAAAAGTCAAAATAAGCGGCTTGCAAGTATAAGAATGTGTATCAACCTGTAATGGAAACATGATTCTATCCCTTGCTTTTCCTAGAAAAGAAATGCTAATTTTTCATTGGTCTTAAAAAAAAAAAAAAAGAAAAGAAAAGAAAAAAAAAGGGCCCCAAATCTCAAAATCTGCTCTTGCCTAACAAGAGAGAAATCTCACCTGGAAGAGCAAGATGAATCAATCAGTTTTATCTTGAGAGAGAAAAGGAGCACAGTGGTTGCATACCTTATAGAGCAGTGGATGTGGGAGCACACCAGCTGGATCAGGCAAAAAAGAGAAATAAAAAAATAAGATAGGAAACACAGCAATCTCCTGAAGAGATTATGCTAAGAAATGGCTCCGGAGTTTCTCCTCCAAGGCTATGAGAGCAGAAACGGCAGAGACTGAATTGCTGGGGAAAAAAAGCCCAAACAAACAAACTGAGAACAGGGATCTTCGTCATTTAATTGGCTGGAAACACTCCACAGCGGTATGATTTATAGGAAGGAAATCTGGAGTGCCTCAGTGTGGATCAAAGAAACATTAGCGTTAATCTCTGCCTATGTGCAAGGGGAAAGGTCATGGTCGGGGATAAGCTGTTTTTTCTTGGTTTTGGCTTTTGTTTTGGTTTTTTTTTCTGTTTCCCTCTGCACTACATCTGTGTCAATTCACCACCACCAAAACAGTACCGAACACCGTTTTCCGTGTCCTAAACCCCATGGATATGACGAACAAACGCGACGACTGCCCCCGGAGCCCAAATTTCCTTCTCCTGCGGCCTTCCCGCTCCCCCGGACGGCAGCAGGGCCGAAGCGCTGCGGGATGACCTCGGGTTCCCTGCCCGCCCCTTCGGACGACAAGACAGCCTCGCACAGCTCACCCCCCCGCTCTTTCAAAAAGGTTCGCTTCCTCCGGAGGAGGGGGAAGGACCCGACGAAGCAGGCGGGGGCTCTCCACAGCCCAGCCCCTGGGCGGCCCGGGGACTTTCCCACAGCCTCAAGGAGGGCCGCGACACCCGCCCCTTCCCTCCCTCCCTCATTCCCTCCCGTGACTCACCCGCCCGCTCCCGCCGGGGACAAGCCGCCAAGCACCGGAGTCACCGCCCTGGCTCCCCCGGGAGCTTCCTCCTCCGCCCGGCCTCCCCCCCGTAACCCCTAGCAGGGGTCCCGCAACAGGCCGCTGACTCCCTGCAGGAGGCGACACCTCCGAACCCTCGGAACAGCCCAGCCAAAACAGCGGCACGTCTCGGTGGCTGATTTCCCCCCGCGCCACCGCCTGCCCCTCAGTCCCTCCCCGAGGGTTTGTGCCCTGGGAGCGTTCACGGGAGGGAGCGTTCACAGCAGCAGCCGCTGCCACATCCCCTACCCCGGCCCCTGTTCCCTCGCCCCACACTGCGCCTGCGCAGCAACGCCACCACTCCCTCAACAGCTCCTAAGGCCCCCCCGCTCTGTGATTTGAATATGCTAACGAGACGGTTACCGGCAGCCCTATGGTCGGACAGGGCTGGAGTCACATGGGGCAGGGACGTGTCCCTGGGAGGCGGAGTCCGACCTGCCCAGCCTGCCTTAAAAGCGGGCGGCGAGCGAGGAAGCGCCTCAGTCAGAGCGAGAAAAGTGCCGGGGTAGTGGGGTTACGGCTGCTCCGCCCGAAAACTTCTGAGTAACATCAACAGGGGGAGGGGGGGCGGCGGTGGAACAGGAGGAGGAGGAAGGTGGTGGAAGTGGCGGTGGTGGGGGGAAGGTTAGCAGCAGCGCAGCCCTATCCGCCTCTCCCTTATAAACCAGCCTGTGTCGGGCTGAGCAGGCCCCTCACACAAAGGAGGGCAGGGCAGGCAGGGCTGCCCCCCCCCACACCTTCACCCCCACCTCTGCCTCGGCAGAGGGGCAGCAGGGAGGCGCCCCTCCCC
>VZTY01028253.1:28375-121614 GCA_013400935.1 Turnix velox
GGGTTTTTGCGGGGTTTTTTTTTTGGATTTTCGTTTTTTGGTTTTTTTTTTGTGGTGTGATTCATTAACCTTCTCTGGTATATGGAGAATAGAGGCCTGGCTTAGCAGTGTGAATTGCATTAACTGAGCTGGGACCAGCTATGTAAAATCATTGCTGTGAAGCAGAAAGGCTGCAGTAATTAGGGACTTGATCCAGGATTTGACAAGGTCAGTTATTTTTGTAATAAAGCATTCAGAAATGGAAACAGGACCAAAAATATTTTTAAATGGAGATACTCTGGGGCTTACTTTTAAGTTTGTTTGGTGTGGTTGATTATTTTGGCTTTTTTTGAAATTTATAAAAACACAACCTATTTTTAGCAGCTTGCTTTTGCTATATTAAAAAAATAACTTTAGGAGCCTCCAAGATATGTTAGGTGGCTTACCTAATTTCAGATCATTTCAGTAGCGATTCATTTAATAGTTTGAACTGAGAAGTGTATCTCTTTTAAGTGACAGAAAAGTAAGTTTGATCCCAGTTGCTTGGCTGCTTATATATTTCTGTTTGTTTAATATCAGGAAAAGGTGAAGTTTTCACCCTTGTTTGGTTTATCAGATATGTCACACTAGTAATCATGTTTTTCAAGTGTTAGTGGATTTTGGTTGTTCATTTCAATTCTTTTCTTCACTGTTCAGTTACTGGCTGGAATTCATTATATGTGAAGTCCATTCTATGTTTGTTTTGGGGGCTTTTTTTTTTTGAGGATGTCATGTAATTGTGGAAGGTTAAGACTTGGTTGTTTTTGAAACTTACCAAGGAACTCATCTAAATTGGAGCACTTAAGTGGTAACTTCTTCACTTACTTTTATATAATGTTATTTAGAACTCAAATTTGTTCATAGATAAAAGAAACGGGACAAACCTTTATACTAAACTGGCATTTTTGTAACTTTGCTGGTCCAAGAATTCAGAACTGTGATTTAGGTACCTGAGACATCTTGACCTTTTAGGTTTGATGTTTTAGTAAATCCTGTCATGTATTCATTGTTACTGTATTGTTCAGTGTGACACAGTCTGAGAATGCTTCCTTAGCATACGTCCCTTCTGTTTTCATATGTGCACTATTCGATATGGAGATTTTGTATAACAAAATGATAATTCCTTGTATTGAATCTTCTTTTCAGTCTCCTTTGGGTTGCTCTTTTGGCTTACTTGCTGTTAGTTTTGTTCTTGTTCTTGGCACAAACTTCTTGAGTAGTATTTCAAAATCACTGAAGTTATGCAATTAGTCTTTAAGCAGTACATTCAGTGCCAGACATGGAAACCCAGGATGTGTAAAGATCTGAGCATGTATAAAATGATACTAAGGACAGATTATTTTAGGTTGCATGTTTCAAGGTGGATGTGCATTGAAATAATTGCCTGTAGTACAGAGACTTGCCAAGCTCAGGCAAAGCAAGCAGCTAATATACTTGAATATATTTGTGACTTTTTTGATGAAGGGTTTGGTTGTACAATTCAGCTGCTTTGTCTGTAGTATTTTTAATTATAGAAGTGATATGACTGGATATTTTTTTTTTACCATGAGGCTTTCAGACTGGGCAAGACAAGTGTAAGATTGCATATGTTTTGGACCTCCAGTATTTAATTGAAGCCATAGATGTTTATATGTTTAGAAAATTATTTTTAAAATGCTTAGGAACAAGTTACTTTTTCCATCCTATTTATTTTACTTAGCACATTAAATTTAATTTTCTTAAATGGAACTTGCATAGCTATTGTTACAGAGACAGTGATTATTTCAAGAATGCCCCCTTATATACTGCAATGGATGCATTGAGGAGTTTAATTTCTGACTCTGCTTTATGAATAATCTGCTGTTATGCTGGTGTTCTGCGTTGAGGAGCTTTCGATAACTGCTTTGTTTGGTTTTGGGTTGGGAGTTTGGCTTGTTTAAACCTGCAAATCATTTGTTCCAGCCACCTGAAGTAGAGAAAGCTTCAGTCACCAAATCAAAATCCTAACTGTGTAAAACAAATTTTATTTACTGCTAATCTGTAGTGTCACTAAGAGAAGAGGCAAAAGCCATGTAACTAAACTACCTTGTCATCCTTCATAGATGTTCCAAATAAGAACCTGTGATTAGTGTATGTCTTGAACATTGTAGTAACTCTTAGGTATTTGTGATGTAGTTAAGTGAAGAATTATCTAGGAAATGAAAAATTACTTTTATTGTAATAACCTTGCCTATAGGTAAGAATGGCCATACATAAGTGAATTTAGGTTTTGGAAATTGCTCAGCTTCTTTGGTAGCTATCCATACCGCAAGACTGTTGCCATTGATACTCTGGTTTTCAGAGTATTAAGGCATGAGGAGAAATCATGACTGCTTGAATAGCCTTTTTCACTTCCTGGAGGGGGAATATGGTGAATTAATGAAAGCATGAGTTGAGACCTTGATAAATTCTTGTAGACTTTCTTAAGACTCTATTTTTTAAATCTTTTGGAGAAGAGAAAATTTGATTTAGAGTGCTATTTTCTAGCTTCAAAAGGAAAAGATATGTGTGCAGCACAGATGAATGGTTGTGGCTGAGCCTTCCACAAGATGGCCAAAAGGCAACTGGGAGAAGTGAAATGATATGTGTTGTCCCTGGTGTCAGAAACTATGAACTAAATTTGATTAAACATAGGGCTCAATGACTGAATACTTCTTTATTTGTACTTACACAATAATTTAGGGTTTTTTTAGACATGCACATTTCTAGAAATGTACTCTAACAGAACATGCCTTATGTTTATCCCCTTACTACTCAGTCACCTCAAATGAGGATAGATTTTAGCAACTCGTGCCCCCTCTGCTGGCTAGTTTTCCAATTACAAAGTAAAAAGGCAAACTTGTGTAGGTGAGGGCACTCTTATGTGCTGTGTTGGCACAATTTTAAAGTTCCTTTTCTTGTGAAATTGCAACAAAAAACATGTACGGCCTAATTTGTGAGAGATGGTGTTTTCACAGTATGTAATTATTCTCGTGTGCTCAGTCAGGACTCCTTCAGCATTTCTCAAATCCATTTCTTACCCTCATGCCTCATGAATAACTTTGGTGCTTTTACCCACTCTGTGTGTATATTGTTTCATGTACAGAGGATCTAGATCTTTATGGTTCTTGGGGCTATGAAAGACTACACTTTGAGCTTCTAAAACTTGTTACTATAATCTGCATTTCCTATAGCAGTTATTCTCTTCTGAATGTAAGGAGCTCTCTAAAATTACTATTAACAGATTATTAATTTACCTGTGTTTTTCCTGAAACCTATCTTTACTACCTAGTTTGAAGGGCAGGTAGAGTGTAAATCCTCCCATCTTGGATACTGTAGGGAGAGCTAAAAGGTTTCAGTGCTATGATGTATGTATCTGTGCTTCAGATATTTCTGGGGAAAAGTTAGTAGTCGGAATCCTCCTGCTGTCCTGCTGCCCTTTCACAAAAACTTTGGGCGTTTTGTCTTTGTGTAATTCCTAGAATAGTGTTTCATTACATTGTTTTGCAAGATTCTGATCTGTGAATGATCTGGCATTGGTCTTTGCCATTAATCAGGCATTAAGGGAGACCTCTGGTTTATATTAAAGTTTCTTTTATGACTTGGAAACTTCATAACACATCCTGTATAAAACTCAAACTGGTTAATGCAGCTTTCATTGAACTGTCTTCTCAGGGTTCTGAAAGAGATCGTGAAGTATACTTGCCGTACAAATATGTGATAATCTACTAGTAAGGCAAAATTGCTACCTCTGCATTATCTTTTAAATAATCATCAACATAAAGGAAATCTTATGGAGATGAGTTAGCAACTTTGTGCATGAAGCCTCACTTGTCAGAGATCTTAGTCCTGTACAGAATTCTAGTATGTTCTTCAGCTCTAACTTGTTCAAACTGAAATCACAGAAGTCTCCCTGGCATTTGATTCAGTTTCTGTTCTAAACCAGGCATAACAATTATTTTTCATAACAAATGTAGTTTCAAAATTGCTTTATCATGCAGGTTGAGTCACTTGGTTTACACCATGATACAGTTCAGAGGTGCTGTACTTGTCAGTCTGTCCACATAATAGTGGTGTTCTTGTGGCACATCCTGTGAGAACCCAGATTTATCAAAGCAAACCTTCTGGTACGACCTGACTGCCCTCTTTGCACTTTTTGTCCCCCAGAGTATTCTTGGTTGTGTTCTGATGGGCCAGAGTTCAATAGTCTGTTTGTACTAAATATTAATTAAATCATATGCAGCATGACTTCATCTGGGAGTGCTTCCATTTAGACACATTTGTTTCTTATCAAGTGGTAGGAAAGATTTTACTAATCTGCTGAAGTAGAAAGCACATAATTCCTGAGTGTTACAGCGTATATATATGTGCATGTGACTGCTGTACATGTCTACATAGATTTGATAAAGATCTTAAAGATTAATTCGTTTCTGGGAAGGGATATATTGCCAACTATAAATTCACCAAAATATTGCTATCTTGCCAGTGTATTCAACTGTTTGTGTGATTTGGGAAACAAGTGATTCTGTAGGTCTTCACAGCTTTATTGCTTGGTTCTGCAGGGATAACAGGAAAAAAGTAAAATATCAGAATATGGAAGGGGGACAACTAAGAAGTTGCACATGATCTTGCGGTTCTTATGTAGCTGAGTATAAGAGCATAGAGCAGCTGTTAAATACTTGAGTGTACTTGACTGATAATGTCCTGCCTTGAGCAATGAAGGAGGAAGTCTCTAATAAATGTTAAATTAATGTTTTAGACATTTTATTATTTTACTGAAGCATAACTGAAATTCCTGAGATACAAAAGAGAAAACAATGATGAATTTGGACCATCTGTTTTAGCTTGTAATTCAAGCTCAGTGTTTTGATATTATTTTTAAGCTTTTATCAGTTTTAAAAATTAGCTTTACAGCTAATAATTTTGCTTCACTTTGACTTGAGATTCAATTTTTAACTATTGTTTTTGAACAATAGCTGCTTGCAGATTCTAGTAAGCATTTATGAGAATCTTGACCTTTTAAATTCTAGAAAACCGTATTGAATTGGAAAAACTATTAGTGCACTTATGTATTTCCTGGTCAGATGACTAAATGTACTAGTATGAAGGGCTGATTCTTAAGAAAATAAAAAGGTTATGCTGAGACCATGTATTGTATGATGGATGTGCAATAGAACTTCTGTTAAATTTTGTGATTTACTGAAATGACAGGGTACTTTTTATAGATTTGAAAATATGGGTTTTTTGAGTGATTAGTAATGTGTTTATTTTGAACAGAGCACTTTAGTTTGGTTAGCATTTATTTTCAACTTCTAACCTTTCTTGGGCATGAAGCTTTTGTACTACTAAATACTGCTTTTTATAGTAGCTGTTTGTTGAATATGTCATTTTTAGTCTCTGACTTGGTAGGTTTTTTTGATCATGTTTCTACCTCAGCTGTTTCTTAAGTTTTTTAACACTTCTGTCTCTGAAATCTAATATCTATGTGTTCATTGAGACACAGCAGTCTTAAATTTTCTCTTACTGCATGGGTGGCAGTGTATACTTCCACATCTAAAGGTCGCCATAGCTAGACTCCTGAGCTGCGTGGACACTCTGAAGAAGAAAATAATAGCTTAGTTGGGAGAGCATCAGACTCCTGAGCTGAAGGTCAAGGATTCAAATCCCTGTCCAGGTATGAGGCTTGTTAGAATTGGGTTGATAGTTGGACTGTATAGTCTGAAAGGTCCCCTCCAACCTAGGTGATTGATTAGTATGTTAATCAGTTAGGTTGAAACTCATTGCTAAGCTTAAATTGCTATGAAAGTGAATTCCTTGTTTTGAGAGTCTTAACCAGACAGTAATGTGTCTGATGATATGATATGCTTCTGGCTGGATCTGAGGGCTCCCTCTCAGGCTGTGGTGGGCTAAAGAGGCCTCGTTCTGTGATCTCATGTGATCAGTGTGAAGCTCAGTGCTGTTCACAGCTCTCTTGTATTTGAGTACAGAGCTGTTTTAGCTGGGTACTGGCAACCCAGTGCAGCTGAGCTGCTTTGTGATTTGGAACAAATAGTTGTGAAGCTGTCAAATTGCTGAGAAGAATGCATGTTGTGTAACGAATAAGTTAGTTTTAAGGCTTTCAATCTCTTACTTGTTCCTTTTTAACCTAGCAGGCTTGAAAGATTGCTCTGGTATTGATGCTAGTTTTGAAATAGCTTCTAAAAAGGCATATGTGGGTTTTTGTTTCTTTGGTGTGTATCTGTCCTTGAAAATGCAGATTGCAGGTGAATGAGAAACCCTCTTGTGCCGTGTTACAGGACTTGATGTTTGGATAGCCATTGATTGCTTTGGTCATCAACATGATGATCAGCCATTAAAACCTTAGGTGTCTTCTCTGTAGGGCTTTTTTCACCACTGCTATGAATCTTCAGTCAGAGAAGCATATTATTGAGAAGAATTTGCAGTCAGATTATCTAGCAGCTATCTAGAAGCTATTTAGACTGAAAAGATACCAAATGCCCATATCTGATATGAGCTATATGACGCAATTAGCTGAAGTCCCCGTGGGAGCTGATTGCCACTGAATTTTCAGATGGAAAAAGGAGGAATATTATTTTTCAGAATACGTGCTTATAAGCAAATCTAATTAAGGATTTAAAATAAAATTTGAAAATAGCTTTTCAGTGTGTTGTAGCGTGAGTAGTAATTTAGGACTCAAACAGCCAAGGTTTAAACATAGCAGTTGAGTTGCTCAACTCTAAAAAGCGGTTATAATTTATCTGAAAGCTGTTAAAATGAGAATTGAAATATCTTTGCTCGTTAGAATTGGCCCATATAATGCTAACTTAATGGTGAGGGTAGTGAAACACTGCCAAGATGTTGGTACTGCGGTCCAGTTAAGCTTCACCCTACTTACCTCAAGAAATCAAGCTTTCAACTTTCTTTGACTTTCCCATGTGGAAATGCAAGATGATACTAAAATTAGCTGCTGGATTGTTTTTTGCTTTGGATATGAGCAACACCTTGTGGTGATTTGTTAGTTGTCAAAGTTAGTTGTAAACGGGTGTATTATTTACATGTCAGTATGCTGAGCTGATTTCCAGTGCTTTTCAGCATACCTGTAAGCTGCCAAAGAGCTGGTAGCTATTGCTCTGTCACTCACTGCATAAGTGAAACAATTTAAATGATTGAGCTGTGCTCAGTTGATTTTATGCGCATTCATATATGCATCCATCATGGTGTGACTACGTATTTTGGAAGAATATATTTTTGGAATGCTAGATAGAAGAAAAGTTCTTTATGGTGAGGGTAGTGAAACACTGGAACAGGTTGCCCAGAGAGGTTGTTGATGCCTCCTCTCTGGAGGTGCTTAAAGCCAGACTGGACAAGGCACTGAGCAACCTCAGTGGGAGGTGTCCCTGCCTATGGCAAGGGGTTGGGACTAGATGATCTTTAAGGTCCCTTCCAACCCAACCTATTTTATGTTTCTAAGAAAATAGTATTTCTAAGATGTGCAAATTCATAGTGCTTTATTTAAATACTTTATTTCTAAAGGAAAGGCAATGGAAATAATTTGGTTAGGTTGAAATAAAATTCTAAAATGGCAAATAACAGAACTGCTGCAGTTTAAAAAAATTGGTAAGTCTTTAGTCTTCTGGAGTTCCTTTGTCAAGGAACATCTCTTTTGAGAGCTTATGTGAATAAGTATACTTCTGTTTTCTGTTTGATGAAGGGGTCTTTTGGTTGTGTTTTTATTTTAAGGAATATTTGACAGTACTTGTTTTGTGTGCCTTTATGTAGCTAAGGTGAGGAGTAGGATCAGAAATGTCAGTGGTATTCTTCAAGAGTTAATGACATCGAAGTTTTTAGTCAAAAATATGAAACTTTGATAATAGAGATTTTGTCTGAAATTCTTCTTTGATGTATTCTAATTATGTTTCAGCTTCTTTTAGGTGGAAGGTAGATGCTTGTTTCCTGTTTCTAAATTGCATGGTGCTGTGAACCTCAGTGCAGCGAAGGGAACTCTGCTCTGTTCACTTCTCATTAAATAATTCACTGGTGTATGGTGTAGTCTGTGACTTGATTTCTTGAGTTCTTTTTGGAAAGGCTAATATTTATAACTGTAGTGATGAGCTGATGAACTCAGGGTTATTGTATTTTCGCATCTCCAGTGGAGAAGAGATTTCAAGGGGAAACTTTCTCTTTATACTTAAGTGGATGTGAAGCATTTCTGCAAAGGTGCACCGCTAGTGTTTCCACACTTGTCCTCTAGATGATACATGTGGAAACATGAGTTACTTTGTCTATGGTATTCCAAATCTATTGCTATTCTGACTGCAGATTAATGTTCTGGGTCTGGCAAAAAATGATTATTAGTTTTGTAAAGATGTTGCTGTATGAGTTGATTCTTGGAGTGTGTTGGATATAGTTGCTTGGGTAAAAAAGCTTCTGGAATTATGGAAGATGGACGGAGGGTGAGATAATTTCTTCCTCAGATGTTTTTCCTGGAAGGGCTCAAGCTTAGTATTTAGTGGAAAAAAAATTCTGAGCCTGGAGTGTTTTGATTTAAGGCTTAATTTTTAGGTGGGTAAAAGAAGTAAATATTATAGTTGAGGTACAAAATACTAGTTAAGATAGTAAGGATTTCTGGACAACAGGGGTTGTCAGACTAAAGTTTTAGTACTTCTATGTTAAAATTGGCCAGAATATTGGCTTAAAGAGCTTGCGTGTGACATTCATTCTAAATCTAAAATGTTAAGTTCTTGATGAATTGTGAATTTATTTTTATGATCACTTGATATGGGACTAAAGTATATTTGTTTGGTATTCATGAGAATGAGAATAATATCCTTTTCCTCTAGTTAGAAATCCTTCTTCCAATATTATTGGAGTGCAATGTAATTAGCTTCCAGCTGAGGCTTTGCAGTTGTGGTTGAACTACTAGTTGGCAGAATAACATGCCATAACTGTACTTCAGAATTAACTAAGGCAAAATAATATTTGGTAATTATTTTAATGAAAATTGAGTGAATTTTTAGAGTCTTTAGGTTGTTTTGAGTAACTGTTTCAATTAGATTAACTATAGCTGTAATGGGAGGGATTGATCTTCAGTATTTTATTTTTGTATTGTTTTTGTCTGTGGCAGTGGTATGCTCTTTAAAAAGCAAATTTTAGGATTTTCACCAAGACTTGGGAAAATACTGAGCAAATTACTTTTTAATTTATGTTGGCATATAGTAGATTTATCACTGTACATCTAGTGTTGCTACTTTGAACAGGACACCTGTCACCAAATGTATTTATAATTGTTAGGTGACTTTCCTTTTTAAAACAGATGTTTAGTAGGTGATCTTTATATTTAATGGGTTGTAAAATTTGATTTAAAAGGTCTTTTTTTAAAACCTGTTAGTTTTCTTTTTGTGTTTATTATCATTGGTAGCTTGTCTTTATAAGCAGAACAAGACTGTGGAGATAATTGAATTCTTGGTTTTCTGAAGAATTAAAAAGAGGCAACAGGAGAGTAGGGCTCACTGAAAGAAAGCTTGTGGTGGCTTTTATCCAGTCCATCTTTAAACCTAGCTAGAGTGGAATGTGCTGCTGTGTTTGGAGCTGACATGTGCATGGATTACATTGGGATTATCTTTTGCAAGAGGGACAGGAGGAAAAAAAGTGACAGTAGCAAATCAAGGTGGTTTTGATACAGCTAAACTATCTGAACTCTTGGTGGGACCATAGAATGTCTTACCTTGTATATGTTTCTGTCTTCAGTGATTGATACAGGAAGTGTATCTATTTTTCAAGTATTTGTTTATGAAGTCTTGTGGTCTTGTGTGCATGGTTGAACCACCTTGGTCAAAACATAACTGGTACCATTCATGTCAGAGGAGAGAACACAGAAGTGTTCTTAAACCTGGGAGTATGATCACAAGGTACTATGCAAATGCTTCAGTTGGGCACAGTTATTAAATGATCCATAAAATCAACTCTAGGGAGAATTGGAATTACCTCCAATTTAAAGAAACTTGCTGCTCTAAAATACTGCAGTATACGTTTTCTTGCAGTCCTGCTAACCATTTTTGCCATGGTTGTGTATGCATTTGTTGTAGAGAGATCTGTTAAGTGTCTTGTTTTACATGGCTTACCTATAAAAAGACTCTGAAATCCATGGCAATGCACTTATATAGTACCTCAGGCCTCATCCTTTTGTTGGTGGATATCAGTGGCTGTTTAATGACTGAACTTATAAATTTGTTACAGCATTTAAAATGAAATTGCTTTTTTACCCTTAGGGACGAAACCCCTTTTTTCTGGAGCCAGCAATAATTATAACAGTTACTGATGGAAGCAAATTAACTACTACCAGTGGGATACAGGAAGAGGTAAGATCTCTGACCTCTATTTACAGCACTGTGTACTATATGTTGCATTAGAATATTGTTTATAGTAAGAACATAAATGACTCCACAAAAGTAGGCTCATTAATGGCTTAACCACGCATGTGCTTTTGCTATTTTGAAATAATTTTGTGCAATAGTGCTACAAAAATCTGAATAGCTCTTTTTTCCTTACCACATGTGACAGAGGCATATAGTACAACTGTTGATCTGTTTAATAGACATAGTTTGCTATTCCTTGGAGTTCATGGCTTTTCAAATATGTTAGCAGAGGAAATTGATTTCTGTGAACCATGCATACCTCTAGCTGATCTGGATGGTTCTTTATGTATAGACATAAATTTGTTACTTCCCAAAGGATGTGGCCGCTAGGGATTATGTGAAATATGTACTTCATTCACACTGGGCTCTTAAAGTGATTATAATTAAATTGTGTCCTTATAATCCAAGATATGAGTTGAAGAAATGTATTTCACATTAAATCTGTAGAGCAGCTCAAAACACCAGCTCTTAATATACTGGGAAACCTGCTGAGACATCTGGCAAACTCAGAGCTATAGCAAATACTTGGGCATTTGAATTATTTTTACTTACTGGCCATTTTAAATCTTTTTCCTTAAAGATCAAAGAGGTCATTAAGGGTAGGGTTGATCTGTCCATCTCAGTAGCCATTCCATGCAGTTACAAAAAAAGCCCAACTAACAATAAGAAAAATCCCTTTTTAGGTCTGCCCTACAGTTTTAAGGAGGATTTAGAATTTTCCATGTGGTATAACACATCTGACTATACAGATTAACTTGCCATACATTGCTACTACTTAGATTTCTCTGAATATTCTCTTACAATGCTTAGAGAAGTTACTTGTATGGGAAATAGTATTTTAATATTTTTGCAATATATTTGATTTAAAGAAAGCTGAATGGCCAGGTAATTCTATAGCTAATAACCAGAGCTATTCACTGAAAGAGATCCATGTTACTAACTAGATTGTCTGTATAAAACCACACTTTTGTTGTATTTTTTTACTGAAACTACTTTTTTTGCTTCATCTGGTGGTATGATCCAAAATACTCAAGTAAAACAGCAGCCTCATATTTGCAGTGGTTGTCATTGAGCAAATGTTAATTAGAGGGTGGTGTGACACTTAAAAACTTCTGGCAGTGTTTAGTGCTGTTAGCAGCAGAATACTGTTAGGGACTTTTTAAAGAGCTAATTGGGTAATCACTTAACTGTGAAAGTCCTTTCTTGAGGACAAGCAACTTCTCTGCTGTCAGATGGCTAACTATTGAAATCTGATATTGATCCTGGAGTGAGAGACAGCAAGATGCTCAGGGAATGAAGCAAATAACATCTAGGTAGAGGCTGAGAACTGGGTTCCTTCAGCTCTCGGAAGAGAAGCCTATCAGAAGTGTTGTACCACCATCTGCAACAGCTTAATGGGCATTAGAGCTTGGCTTTTCTTGAAGATGCACTGGGCTGGCTGACATGAGAAGCAGCAGCTGTAATTTGGGTCTTATGAAATTCTGAGTGAATATCGAGAAAAAACTGGGTTGTGTGGGTGATTGTTGGTTGAGATCTTCATTATTGGAGGTGATCAGAGCTGAGTTGGGTGGGGCCCTGAGCAATCAAACTGCACTGGACTGTCTAACCTTCTCATGTGCCTTCTAAAGTATGCAGTTTTATGATTGTGTTAAATTTCCTTTCACTTTGATTGTTTATCCAAAATTTAGATAAGAAAGCTCTGTGTGCTGTGATGAACAGCTTTTCTTAAAGCAAGGCTGAAGATGTTTTGTGTATAGCTAGCAAGTTTGTTTTCCTTCTAGTATGCATGCAACATTTTTACCATAGTCTTCACAAGGAGACCTTTTCTTATGTTCACACAACCATTTGATCATAGATTCACACATTTAAATTGTTTTAACTTATGCTGACAAAATGAGATTCCTGTTGACTGCTTTAATCTACCAAATTTAAGCTTGGCTCGTGTCCAGCGCTGACTGGTAACTGTGCACTATGTCTGGAATTTGTGTCATCATGGTGATATTGGGTCTCATTTGAGATTTAGTTGATTTGACGGTTGTTAAACTACATTCTAGAGATTCAGAATCCATTCTACTAATGATGATTGTCTGATTTCTTGGAAAATGAACAAATTGCCTTCTGGAGAAACTGGTAGTAACCATTGTTCCTCCTACAATACAGAATGCAGGTTTCTTTGGGTGCTTTTCCATATATATTTGAAAGGTATGTATTTCATACCCAGCAATGGATGTCATTTTTTTCTTTTGCTGTAGCTTTTCCAGTAGGAACACTATCAAAGAACAGGGGAAAAAGCCTCCAAAGGTGCTTCTGTCTTTCAGGAATGATCTTTTGATTGTGTCAGTATGTGACCTATTGATTGGGATTTTTCTTAGCATAGCTTGAGTGTCATTTGCAGTTGCTTCTAAAGTTGGACATGCAGAAAGGGAGCAGAATTAATACAGCAACACCACCCTGCAGATAAAGCAGCCTGTTGTTGCTCTACTGTTCTGTAACAGTTTTTTGGTTACTTTCAGATGTCTCTTCTTTGTATTTGACTTTGTACACTTTTGAAAGTTGATATTGGAAGTGATCATATCCCACTGGCAATGACAACAGTGTTTTTACTTTCTGTGTGAACTTCTTCTCATGGGCTAGGGCAGTATATTTTTAGTTATTTTAAAAATTACATACAGGAGAACTGACAAACTTTGTTTTTAGAAAGCCTGTGAAGCCAATGTGGAACCTAGAGGCAAATTTTCACTAAACTTTGCCATTCAGATAAGCATTTTTCTTCTTACTAGTGAAATCATCTTTATTATGGGAACATTGTCATTTGCCTTAGTATGAAGCAGTCAAGCTTAAACCCTGTTTCAGTGCTCTTGCTGAATTCCTCCTTTGTGGAATGTGATATGGGTTTTGTAGATAACGAGCCTTACCTGTTCAGCGCTACCTTGTCTCTGATTGTGTGCTTAGACTAAAGACAGAAATGATGCAGTAAGCAATTAAAATCTCAACCAGCACAAATTATTAGGATTTTCAGTCTGGCTTCTTCTGGCATTAACTTTTAAAACACCAGTGCCAATGTATTGAAGAGTACCAGCTGCAGTTCTATGTTAAGTATGACACATTGACCAGATTCTTCTAAGGATTCATCTGTCCCAATCCTAACTTAAAAAGCAGATGAGCTTATATCGTTGGAATACTTTCACTAATTATTGGTCTCTTGCTCTGGATTCTATAGCTTTCACTTCTGGTCTGATCCCTGAGATTTACTCAGACCTTTCCTGATCTTTCCTTTTGCAAGTGTTTAATTGCTTGAGGGGATTTTTCTTACTCCTCTTTGTATTGTACAATAAAATGTCATTTCTCCAGATTTGCAGCTGTGGGGCTATCTTACCTTTTCTCTGTACATTATTCTCTCTGGTCTTATTTTCTGTGGAAGAACTATTTGTGACCTTCTATGTCTTGTGTTACAACTGCATGTGATTGGATGGAAAACATAGGAGAACTTAATGTTGCTAACTCTAAGCAGAGTTGCTCAGTTTACCCAGGATGATTTCCTAGCCATGCTTTAATTCTACTGTTCATCCTTCAGTCTTCTGAGGATGAAATGCTGTGTTTGCTTGGACTGTTAGATGTGTCTTGTCTTATGGGTACAGGAAAATGCTGCAAGGAAGGTTACTGCAAGATATTTTTTTTTGTTGAAGATTTTTCTAGTTACAAAAATTAAAGTAGTTGCCTGTCTCTTAACAGGTATTTTTTGTTGCCTAATATTGTGAAAGCATTCTATGAAATTTCCCAACATGAAGCTGCCTTTAATTACCTGAATACAAAAAGCTTAAGCTGTTTGTGTGTGCTGCCATTCTAATGCCTGAGCCTGTATGTGCAGTCATTGCCAGAAGAACATTGCACAAACTAACATACCACTGCAGAGTTCTTTACTGCTGATGTAGCTTTTATTCAGCCTAGAGTCTCTAGCTAGGATTCTCTGTTTTTTGAGGATTTTAGGCTCTGCTGCTTCCTATGGTAGCATAAATGGATGTAGAAACAAGGACTCAGAATAAACAAAGACCTGCTCACCTGTAACAGAGTACCTTCCACCTCTCTCAGTTCTTGCACGTTTTAGTTTATTTTAAGGCAGAGGAGGGCACTGTGAGGCATGTGCTAGTGTCTTATAGCATTACAACATTTGGAACTGATAGGTTTTGTGTGTGCTTCTATGAGCTAGTGTTGAAACAAACCAGCTGTCTTTTAGTACTGAGCTGGGAGGACATTTTTGTGGGTTTGTATACAGACAGCATGCTGAAGACCATTGGTGGTAAATAGCTTCCATTAAATTGTTCATTCTGTCTTCTCATCAACCAGTATGAAGGACAGAAAGGAAAATGTTTATGCCTTCATATTGAAATATGTATGGGGAAAGAGAAACAAAATTCAAGGTGCACATTTCTGGGCCCACTTTTTACTAGGTATGCAGTTGCTATGACAATACAATACCAGTTTAAAACAAAGTACCTGGAGGTGAGAAGACCAAGTTACTAATGTTTGTGGTGAATGAGGACTGGTTTGAATGTGTAACTAACCTGGTAACATGGATGTTAAATTTAATTAAACTGTGAGGAGGAGAGTGAGGACTTTTTGTCTTAATGCTCATAGCTTTGCATATCATTTTACAGTTTGAAAAGACCTCTCATATACTTATGTGTATACTGCAATGACTTGATCTCAAATAGTGCTTGGTTTTGGGGTTGTCTCAGTATAACCAGCTGAGCCAAAGAAAGGCTGAGATAAGCCAAACCTAAGATAGCATTGATGCAGTGTCCAGTGGGATACTTAGATATAAATATATGGATTCTTAAATTATGTGTATATGCTGCCTGAAGAAAAGCAGTGATGCTACACTGTCTTACAGATGAGTTATCTACTCTTCAGAGCTGCTAAACTTTGTGTTCAGTCAGATCTGAGTAAGCAAGTTTTGTGAATGGCGTTTCTTTAATAATAGCCCCAGGCGAGGACAGTGTAGTGCTAAGTTCTCTTAAAGCCTTTTAATTGAATTTCCTTTGCCAGGCAGGCATTGCTAGCCATTTGTGTGAAAAGGAGAAAGACGTGCATGTGAATCAGTAATAAATCAGGTTCATAGCTGAGTGCCCTTTGACCAGTTTCATGGAAAATTGGGGAAAATAGTGCTCTTCACTTCTGCTTTTTGCTTGCATCAGCAAAAGCAGAAATTCAGGACGAAGTTTCAGGTGCACTGGGAAATCCAAAGTGTTCTGATTCTTGCTTGCCTGTTCCAAGAGTGACTCTTGTTTCTTCCTGGCTTTCAGATGGCATCAATAAATCAGTTATTTTTCAGACATGAAGACAATTACTTTTTTCAGTGTGGAATGCTTCCAATTATGCAAATAGAAATAGCTGAAGTTTCCAGTTTGGAAATTTGATTTAATGCTTTCAAGTTAATGTCTTAAAAACAAGGAAACAAGGCTCCCTGTTTTCAGTGGCTTCTTACAAACTTCTTCACCTTATCACCATGAACTAAAAGTGGAGACAGCTTGTTGTGGGTGCTTTTGTAGAGTTGCATCAAGTTTTAGAAGAGACTAGTAGCTTCCTCTGCTAGCATGGAATTGAGATTGAGAACTGGGATATTTTGATTGCTGCATGAGAAAGAAAGTATTTGAGAAATTGTTGGGGTTGCTCCTGCTTTTGAGCTGAAGTAACCCTTTTATTTGGCTGGGCAATGGAGCTGTTTTCTACTACTTGTCCACAAAGTAATAATGCATTTTTCCCCCTGTATGGCTGCAGTGCTTAGATGAAATGAGAATTTTGGTTGTACTGACAGTCAGGGTTATATAATTTTTCTGAGGACTTCTGTAGTTGAAGCTTTTTCCCTCAAACACTAATCTTTCTGATGAGGTAGCTTGGTGACAAAAGAGGCTAGAGTCTTGTGAATGCCTTACACCGTCCCTTAGAAGCTAAAGCATTGGATTTTTTTTTATCCCACTCCCCCTCCACTTTTTTCAGTTAACAAGTTACAAAACTGCTGCTAACCCTGAGAATATTAGATGTTCTATTAGTCTCTCTGGCAGTTGTTAGTGGTTAATAAATAATATCCTGAGCTGTATCTTTATTGCAGCATGCTTGAAGCTTGAAATTAGTCTCTTTACTGTCTCTTCTGGGAATTGAACCACAAAGAAATGCTGCCATGTGTTGTATGTATCTGGGTGGCATCTTGGACATTCTCAAATAAGACTTCTGTGTAGTTCTTTGCACACATTGCCAGCCAGCAGAATGGCACATAGCAAGCAGTTATTTGTGTGGATTACTCTGGATGTGTTACTACTCTGAATAATCTAAAAATGAGACCTCATTTTGCATTTTGGTGTTGATTTTAAGATTAATTTCTGATTTTCACTTAATGCACAGGCATTTGCTTAGTTGTGGAATATACCCATGCCATGTAGAATCTCTGCCTTCTGATAACTGCCATGTTGGTTTACTTCTTGAAGATGACCCATGTGGAGAAAGTGACCCTGTCAACTAGATATTTTTTGATCAATTATACCCAAGTTACATTTCTTTTGCTGAGTCTTAGATTAACATTACCTTTTTATTCAGATGTGCCTTTGATCTTGAACTGAGGAAAAGACTGAATTGAGAATGGGATTGTTCAGCAGAAAATTATTTGAACAAAAGAACCACTGCAGTGGAGTAGTTCTTAGTGCTGAAATTCTAAAAAAAATATGCTGTTGATTCAGTTTTAAACAGATAAGTTTTAAGAAGTGGTTGCTCTCTCTTGGTTTGTGTCTCTCAACTTTTGTGCATCATGTTACCTTGAAATCTTTGAAGTGTTGATTAGATTATGGGGTTTTTGCTTGTAATGTTCAGTATCTGAATCAAATCAGAAATAACAGTGAAGAGGTTATAAGTGTGTTTATATTGTGAATTTCTAGCACTATGTAAATATTTTTTTTAGAGAAGTAGTATATTCAGAGACTTAAATTTCTTTTCAGCTCCATTTACCTCTTAATTCCCCTCTGCCTGGAAGTGAGTTGACCAAGGAACCTTTTCGATGGGATCAGAGGTTATTTGCTTTAGTTCTCCGCTTGCCTGGTATTACAGCACCAGAATCAGAGCAGATGACAGGGGTACCAGTGGATGACTCTGCAATCACACCGATGTGTGAAGTCACAGGAGGTAAGTGCCCTGGAGTCTGTTCTGCAGTAAAGTTACAGTAAATTCCTGTGATCTAAAGTGAAAAGTGAAGAAATGCAGAATGCAATGTTGAATTTCTGCAACGCAGGATGCAAAATTAGTCTACAGAATTGATACTTTTCTCTCTATCTTAACTCGTACTCTTAATGCTTTAGAAATTATATTCCAGACTTGGACATGAATTTTATAATTTGTGCATAAAAGTTTCTGATTACATCACATAAACTTGATGATTGTTCTAGTGCATCAGACAGGATGTGACAGCAGGTAAAGGGATTTAAAACACATTGGAGGATTTCATTCCTTTGCTTTCTGTCATGTAAGCTGTGTAGTCCTTTGACTGAAATTTGTGGACAGTTAAGTATTGATGTCTGTCACAAGGGGGAGCCCATTTTCCATGTATCCCAGAAAGAATTTGAATTAAAGTCATTAAGGGGCTAAAACCCGAACTTTTCCAATGAGGTGCATGCAGTGGTATGACTGCTTTGATAGGCTGCCTTGCTGCTTAAAGAGGGAGTGTTTGGGAGAAGCTTTAAATCAGTGATCCATATGTATATCAATGTGTGTGGTGGGTGAACAAGTTTAAATCGAAGTGAAAATACAGGCAAAAACACTGAACAAACTTCACCTTGTCTGTTTTGTTCTAGGTCGCTCGTATTGTGTGTGTTCTCCAAGAATGCTGAATCAGTGTCTTGAATCATTGGTGCAAAAAGTGCAAAGTGGAGTGGTAATAAATTTTGAAAAAGCCGGACCAGATCCCTCACCAATTGATGGTACTTGAAATGCTTTAGACCATGGCAGGGATGACTATCAATATAGTTTAGTGAACTTTATGCAAAAAGAAACCTTGCTATTTAAAGTCTCTACTGCAGAATGGAGTTGCTATATCTAAAGTTGTTCTGTTTCCCAATACTGGCTACAGCTGCTGAACAGTATCTAAAGCCTTTACATTTGTTCGTGTTACTCAGGTAGTCTTAAATGTGGTTATTCATGTCAAGCATGAATTTGAAGAGCACATGCATATTGTGTTCATGAGTTTTAAGCAGTGGTTTTCAGCCAGCTATGGATGTGAGTAGCTTAATGTGGAAATATTTATGTGGAAAGAGACGGTTACATTTTTCTGCTTAATGTGGTAAAGTGGCTGTATTAAGAGTTAAGGCTGCATTTGTATCTATTTTGACTTTTCATTCTAAGTGGCAGAGCTAGGTCCTTCCTGAGGATGTTTCTGGGAAGGGTTTGTGTGATTTTGTTAATCCTGCTTTGCTGCAGTAAGTCCGGCGATATTAGTTGTATCATTTTTTTAATGCATGGAAATTTGAAGGTTATCTGTTAATAACAATTGGAGGAGAAATAAACTGATTATTATAAAGGGTTCAAAAAAATTGCTTTCTCAGTTCTGATGCTGTAAACATTCAATGCTTGTTTGGTTTCTCATAATTTAGTTTTTTTTGTGAAATGGCCTACTGACAACTATCTGCTATTCTTAGAAGTAGTTTTAACTGCAGGAAGAGCTTCCCTGGATGTACGGTTCTTAAGCTCTTCACATAAATTCTTTAATACTCTACTAATGCTGTTTTGACTTATGAAGCTTTTTTTTCTGTAGATGGGCAGGTGGATATGGCTAGAACCTTTGGACCCCAACCTTGGCACAGCTGTCACAAACTTATTTATGTCAGACCAAATCCTAAAACTGGAGTTCCTATAGGTCATTGGCCTGTTCCTGAATCCTTTTGGCCAGATCAAAATTCTCCAACACTGGTATGTACTGAAGTTACATAAAGCAAAGAGTTTGTGATGGAGTATTCCAGGATTTCTTATTCACTGCTTTTTTTTAAGACTTGAGATATATGCTTCATTGTAGCAGCTGTAAAAGCAGTGTGACCCAAGAATGAAAGTTACATGTTGCAGTTATCTTGGATAAATTACTGGTGAGCAAGTAATACTATAGGGTTACTTTTTAGCAGCTTTGAAGCATTAAGAAACTGTAACTGACTTATTTGTTGACCTAGTACATGAATGTCATGTTTCTGCTTGTATGCTGTTAAGGTATTAACTCATAAGGTGCTACTTTAATAATAGCCTGTCCAATTACTTTGCCTTAAGGATATTAATACAAGATAGTATGATCTTGCTGGTTTTATATCCTTGTGATAGTTATGTCTTCATTCTAGTAGGTGAACATGATTTCATCTGCTGTTTCGAATTGCAGCCATACCTTCAGTTTATTCCAAGCAGGCACTTCCATTGTCTTTTTAAATACTGCCCACATAATTAATTTTTTTTTTTTTGAAAGGATGTGTGCCACTGCCTTTTGCTTGATCAGAGAACTAATCATTAGTAGAGTATAATGGATCTTTGTATTTCTGCTAAATTTTGAAAATCAGTAAAGTAACAATGCCATTGTGTAATTGTTCCTTACATTTCATGATGGCTTTAT
The DNA here is from genome assembly GCA_013400935.1 of Turnix velox. Lineage (NCBI taxonomy): Eukaryota > Metazoa > Chordata > Aves > Charadriiformes > Turnicidae > Turnix > Turnix velox. The sequence goes on from VZTY01028253.1 coordinate 48,431, forward strand.
TGAATTTTTATTTGAAGCTAGCATGCAAACCTGCAAACTCATTGAACTTAGAGCTTAGATAGTCAATTTAGGGATGTTAGATTAATGGTTGGACTAGATGATTTTCCAACCAAGATGACATCTTGATTCTATGAAAAAAATATATAAAATCCTTTTGAAATATGGACTGTGGAAGAGTGATACAAATATGAAACTTTAGTCATATTTACAGGTTTAATATTGCTGTTGTCTGTGGCTGCATTGAAGGATGAACCACATTCATTGCCCTTCTGAATTACAAAGCAAGCTAGCATACATGAATAAATGTAAATATTCTATAGTAATTTCAAAATCTTGACTAAGATTGCCAAAGTAGATGCTGCCAAGGGAAGAGTTGTTGAACTAAATCTGCTGAAAACATGGGGATGACTTAGCCAAATGATGAGAAGATGACAAAATATTCTCACTGGTAGCATGTATGGTTTTCATAACCCCATAAAGCACAGGGTTATTAAATGTGCAGTGACGTTCCTGTTATCAATTTTAAATGCAATTTGAGTCTAAAGTTTGCTGGTAGGATTTCAAGACTCATATTTTCTTACTGTTCTGAAAATATAGTGTTTAAACTTATCATATGTTGTAACTCTTGTTTACTTAAGAGTCCTTAGTTAAGATATTTTTCTTTTCCTCCCTGTTATGTGATCCACAGTGGAGCTGTCTGAAACAGTCCTACCCCACCAACTGTTTCGTGTACTGTAGGTAATATTATCAAGACTTTCTTAAATGTATATGGAAGTCTGCTACTAATTATGTTGTCAGGTTGACATGTAAATGGCTGCTCCTACTTCTTTGAGGTAAAAATAGTTCTGCTGTCCAGCCAAGGGTCACTGGACTTCTCAAATCTTAGCGTTCAACTTTTTTTGCAGCATTTTTGTTTCTAGTATAACTGCTTCATTGCTTGATTCAAAACTCCACCACCACTGTTTATTGTAGGCATCCTCTTTGAAGAAAATTTGGAGTTCCTTCTGTTGATTTGACCTCCTGTTTTATGTGCACTTGGACAGCACACATTTCTTTGAGTGGCGACACTCAAGGCAACCTCTGTGGGCAGATAACACTTGGGTGGCTGATCATAAAAGGGAAAAGCTTGAGCTTTTAGACATAGAGAAATTACTTTCAAGGAGAGATGGTAGGAGGATCCAAGAAAGAGTGTGTTTTCCCTAGATCATCATAGTTACTCTTTTGTAGAGAGAGTAAATGGAAGGAAACTTCCCAGTTGAGCTCTTCCCCAAATCCTAGTGGCTTTGGAGGAGGCTCAGGGTAAGTATAAAAGCTTATGTTCTTCTCCTGAAAACCTTTCAGTGGAAGGCTCGCAGCTTCAATTTCTTAATACACAAAAGAATCAGATTTATCTTTTGTCAAAAGTGGTTTTAAGAATGCTAACTTATGCTTGGAACTCAAAGCATAAAAGCCTTTTCCTTGCAATTTAATAAAAAGGATTAAAATCCAAACACTTAAATTGCTTGGATTTAAATATTTTTTCACAGGTCCAGTTAAAATGGGAGTTCTTTAAAACCTTATTTTTTCTGAATTCATGCTGCTCTCTTGGTCACAGTAGATTAGTTTAACCATTGAATTTGCAAAGAAGTATTGATGGAGGATGTCAGCAAATGCAAACATACAGTGCCTGCTTTTGTGGAGAATAAAAATGTTCATGCCCCAGAGTAGCACTGCAGTTTTTCTTTTGCTCTCCACTGGGATTCACTTCTGTTTGTGAGGTCATTGTGTATATGCAGGAAGCTTTACTGTCACACTGTTCTAGACATTCAAAGTAAAATAATTGACATTTATTTAGAAAATAGCACTCCTTCAGATTTCAAAACAGTGCTAACATGCATTGATTGCATAGGACTCTCTGATAATAAATTTGAATCCCTTATTGAATAGGGTCCTTAAGCACATCGTTTTCAAGAAACCAGTACTGATTTAGATGTTGTAACATAATGTAATTGTAATTGTTGTGCTGACTTACTAACAGTGGAATGCTTATGTTTAGCCACCTCGCACATCTCATCCTGTGGTGAAATTCTCCTGTACTGACTGTGAGCCGATGGTCATTGACAAACTGCCTTTTGATAAGTATGAATTAGAACCTTCACCACTGACCCAATTTATCCTGGAGAGAAAGTCCCCTCAGACCTGCTGGCAGGCAAGTAGAATGCTCATTGTGCTGAGCTTATTTATAGAATACTGATTTTCATAGGCCTTATTCTATAATCAAGATAAGATGTAAAAATTTAGCGCTTCATGTTTGGAATTTCAATACAATATACTGTGCTTTATTGCAGGTGTACGTGAGCAATAGTGCAAAATACAGTGAACTTGGCCATCCTTTTGGTTACTTGAAAGCTAGTACAGCGCTGAATTGTGTGAATTTATTTGTGATGCCTTACAACTACCCAGTCCTCCTTCCGCTGCTAGGTAAGTACTATTTCATAAGCATTGCTTAGGCAATTGAAAAAAATTAATCTCAGTCTAAATAGATTGCTGTAATTAATGCCAGTATTAATCACACACCTGCAGAAAGATAGGATGCTGAGCAATGTATCATCAATATCTTGTTTCACATGGCACCAAATGTCTGTCCATGAGTCAGTCTCAGTATGTAAGATGACTTACTTGAATTGCTGCTCTTTCAGTTATTTTATCATTATGATGTTTTCAGAGCCTTTTTTCCCAATCTGTTGTCTCAATTACCAATTCAATTTGATAAATTATCAGGTTTGGTATTTTGGCTGCACTCTGTTTTTGTTTTAGTTATATGCTAAAATACATACATTAAGCATTGAAGAACTGTCACTTTCTTGAGAGCTTTTGTTGGAGAAGAAGTTGCAATGCTGTGTGGCAATATCTTTCATATTGTTTCTTTTCATAACTGTTAGATGACTTGTTTAAAGTACACAAGGCAAAGCCAACATTGAAATGGCGACAGTCATTTGAAAGCTATTTGAAGACAATGCCTCCTTATTATCTTGGGGTAAGATGACTTACTGTAAGATATCTCATTTCTATTGCAAAAAAACCCTGTAATTATCATTCCATTATGGATGTGTGTGCTGTTTTAAGCAGACTATTTATTAATTCAAGAGAGAATAACTGAACTTTGTCATACTTACTGTTTTCCCTAAATATCTGTGAAGGGCTTGAGACCAGAATGTTAATGATTTCATCATCTAATATATGTGATTTCTCTGTTAATAATGAATTCTGTAAGAATGGACAAAGCTTAAAACAACAAAAGAATACTGCCCTGAAATTATTTTTCTTTACCAACTTTGAGGATCTTAGGTTTTGTTTGAAATGGATAAAGTAAGTTGAAGCATATATGTAACTTGTTAAATATAACTAAGTTTATTTCATGTTTTAGCCTTTGAAGAAAGCTGTGAGAATGATGGGAGCGCCAAACCTTATAGCAGACAATGTGGAATATGGACTTAGTTACAGTGTCATTTCATACCTCAAAAAGTTGAGTCAGCAGGTAATGTTGAAGTGAAAGTACAGTAAAAACTTATTCTAATATCAGGATAATCTTAAATTACTGAAGTTCAGTGGCTCTAAAAGAAAATAGAGCAGACTGATCAAATTAATGTCTTCCCATAAGAAATAAGTGCAAAAAAACCCACATTTGTTTTCTGAACTGAAGGAAAATTTAATATATAAGTATAGGCCTTATAGGCTGAACTTTCAAGATATATATGAAGGTGTGAGTTAATTTCTTTGTATTTAAAGAACATTTTTGCAGTAACATACTTTGTCCAAAAGAAAACTTGTTGTCTTACCTTAGATATTAATTATGTTCTAGCAATTTTTGAGGAACTATAGAATTGTTCTTTGTACATCTGAACCAGAACGTGTCCTTTCTTTGGCTTGTGAAATGAAGTGGGAAGTATTCAGTAAATATTAAGTAGATTGTCATAATTCAGAATCTCATATAGGGATATGGTTGTAGAAATTACCTTTTGAAATTGTTGCCCCTTTTCAGAATAGGGCCTGTATCTTTGATTAGGTGCCTGCTCCAGCTAAAGCATTTCTGCCCTGCTACCTCCACATTTATTTTATTAAACTGTGCATGTTAAGCTTTCTTGTTCAAGATGATGAAATAGTGCAGTAGGCTTGAAACTAGAAGAAAAAGTAGTACAAGTACTTGTCACTTAAGTAATGAGTTCTTACAGACCAGCTTTTTCTTAAAGCACTAATACAAATGATTATTGGGGGAAGCAAACCTCTTGAAGATGACCATATGTCCTATAAAACTGAAGTTACATTGCTCAGTATTTGCAGAAATGAACTTGCCTCTCAACGTAGATGTCTCAAACTTTGTAAGATGTTGTGACATGCACTGCAAGTTGTACTTAAAGCTTTTCTGAATTCTGAGCTCTGCCAGTAGATTCTCAGTATTCTTAGTGAGTCCACATTCAAATTTTGATTAGACTGCAAATTTTTTTTTACTCTGCAAAACCAGTATTGGCAGGTGTACTTTATATCACTTTTGTCTCTTTGTTCACCTGTAATCTGCCAAAAAGCTGGTGTTTAAAAACATGTTTAATTTCAGTAGAAATCTAGCACAATATTAGGCCTGTCTAGTCAAACAGAATTAAGTATTATAATGTGTCATATTAATATTAACAAATTATTTTAAACTTTTTTTAAGTAAGTACCATTCTGTGACTAATCACAGCTATAATTGTAGGAGAATTGATCTTTTGAGAATTAAAGTTGAGCTGTTATTGTATGAAAATCTGCCTGAGTACAGATAGATGTGCAGATTATTTCTAGTTAAATTATGGCATTTTTTGAAAATAAAAGCATTGCATGCATATTGGTGCTTAGATACCATAATGGGCAGCAGAGGAGAAATATGCAGAAGATCTAGGCACAAACTGTTCACTATATTTTAAAACTGTAGTAAAGTGTTAAGTGGCTATGTATTTAAGCACCCCTTAATCACTCACCCTGGTTATGGTCGTCATAGTGTGTTAGCACCTTGTTGAATCTTCTAGGTAGGAATTTTAAATGAATAAGTCTGATTAATCCTTTTAAGAGCATATTGTCAATCTTATTTATTTATTTATTTCAAATTAAGGCCAAAATAGAGTCCGATAGAGTCATTGGCTCTGTAGGCAAAAAGGTAGCGCAAGAGACTGGAATTAAGGTCAGAAGCAGATCACACAACCTGTCTATGGCACATAGGAACGATTTTCAACATCTGCTACAGGGGATTACTGGGGAAATTCCTCATAGACTTCTAGACCTCAATATGAAGGAGTATGCTGGGTTCCAAATAGCTTTGCTGAATAAGGTAAGCACCACTGTGTGTAATGTTGTTATTTTCAATATACTTCCATTGAAATGCTAGATATTGTTTCATACGTAGTATTAATTGCAACTTTATTTACCGGAACCATAGGATTTGAAACCTCAGACTTTTAGAAATGCTTATGACATACCCAGAAGAAATCTTTTGGATCAGTTAACACGAATGAGATCTAATTTACTCAAGAGTACTCGCAAGTTCCTCAAAGGGCAAGATGAAGGTTAGTTGACTTTTTTTTTTTTTTTTTCTCCTGAAAAAGTGGAGAAAATGAGAAGGGCAGTGCAAGTGAATGTGTTACATTAGTCCTGCCACTGTTCAGGTCAGATATCTCTGATCAAGTAATGTCATGTCATGTCAAATGGAGCCCTTCTTTGGGGAGGGAGTTAAACCACAGAAGAACTAATTTTAGGGAGTTTTGTGCTGTTTTGTGCTAGTAGATATTTTGCTTGACCACTTTAACTGAATTCATAAGAAATTTAGAATTGTGTCCTTTGGATTTTAACAATTTGTTATCAGTAGGCAAAATCAGTCACTTCTGGAAAATGCTCATCCTGGCAAGTAAATGCTGTATGGCTAAAACTGAGCAGGGTTATGTCAAAGCTGTGTGCATTATGGCATTGCTACTTTGATTAATGTAATTCTTGTGTATTGTAATGTTTTAGTTGTTTGTTCCCTCTCTCAGATGTTTCACCTATCTACCCTGTTGAGAAATTATGGGATACATTGGTAAATTAACATTCATGCCTGACAACTGTTGCTTATTTGTGTCATGATGATAAATATACAAGATACTAGCTGGTTCACTTAAGCTTTCTGGACTCAAAACATGTGTTTATTAGTACCTTTTAGACAAGAATTATGAGTTTTCCTTGTCTAATTTGGTAATTCATTTGATATAATGAAGTATGAAGTGGGTATAGACTTGACCTCTCACAAGGGGAGCAATATGTTATATTAATAAATCCTTCTGTTATGATAGATCAAGTTCACAGTGTACCTATAGCCCAAATGGGAAACTATCAGGAGTATCTGAAACAAATACCTTCTCCGCTCCGAGAGATTGATCCTGATCAACCACGAAGGCTCCATACATTTGGCAATCCATTCAAATTGGACAAAAAGGTGACTTTTCTATAATGCTTTTTAAAAAACATGCTGCTGTGTGTGTGCTGCTGCTGAGGCCCTTCATACAGTAATGTATCAGAGAAATACTTCAAAGTATTTGGAAAAGTAATGCTTGCAAGAAAGTCTCTGAAATGTTTTTCCACTGATAGTATTCTGTGGAGTGTAATCTTTGTTAGAAGCCAGTATTATGCCTATTAATTGCACTATATCTGAAATATTTTGGTCACTGTTGTTTGGCTGATACCTGATGCAGTTTCCTTTACCAAAATTAGCCATAAAAAGCTTCCCTTAACCTAGAGAGCATGGACTCTCCCCTTTGTCCAGATTGGTCTTGCACTTGGCTGAATTACCAATATTGTTTAGTCCTCCTCTTGTAAATCTTTGAGTCCTTTTGCAATTACTGAAAAGGAAGTTAGACAGCACACTCGATTGTCTTACTTGCCAGGTCATTGGATAAGGGCCTTAAGTGCATTTGTTTAGTCAAGGAAGATTTTACATGATTTTTCCATATTATTTTGGTTGGCAGTTGAGAGTTCAGTACATGATGGCATGTGGAGCATAGTTGCCTTATACATGGAAAACATTTTCAAAGCAGTCATAATATTTTATATTTTTCATTTTTTACTTAAAGCTTAAGAATTCTCTCCATTGCATTAATTACAGGGAATGATGATAGATGAAGCAGATGAATTTGTATCAGGACCTCAAAATAAACATAAAAGACCTGGTGAACCAAATATGCAAGGGATTCCGAAAAGACGACGTTGCATGTCCCCCTTGCTCAGAGGGCGACCACAAAGTCCTCCTGTTATGAACAACCACATAGGAGGAAAAGGACCACCAATACCTATTGCACAAGCACAGCCTGACCTTGTTAAACCTATTCCTATTCACAAAAGTAAGTGAATCTTCATTGTCTTTTGAGTTTGGTTTATAATTTATGCAAAAAACTCATGCAGAAATACCATTGACTGTTTTCCCCAATATGACAATTTTGTCCCTCATTTTTTTTTAAACAAAATATTTAATTGTGCATCTGGGGTTGATTACAGAAAGAGTTACAATATAGTTCTCCAGATAGAAGTCTTTCATGTGAACTTCCCTATATAAACAATGTATTGCCTGTATTAAATTAGGAGACCATGTAAACAGTCAAAAGGATGTTCTTCCTTTGCTTGGCAATTCAGATGCTCCAAAAGTATCACAACATGAAATTACTTTGAATTTATGTATAATGCAGTGAATTCATTTCCCGTAGTATGGAGCTGAGATGCTCCATAGTTCTTGCTCACTATTCAGCTCTGAAGTAAACTTTGTCAGTTTAATTTAATGGGGAAAAACCAGCATGTCTTAAAAGCACATTTTCAGGTGCTTTTTCTTTTGATAGTAGTCCAGATAGCAATTTTCCTTTTCATATAAATATACCTTTAACATTTTAAACCATTATTGCTAGATAACAGTAATGTGCTCAATATTCACATGTTTTTATGTCTAGCATGTACACTAGACTGTGCAATTTGGAGAATAGCTTTACTAGAGTTTACTATTTAACTGACTTTTGACTTCTGTGAAGCTGACAAGTATAATCTTTTTTTTCCCAGCATCAGAAACAAATAATGATGTTACAATGGATGATGTGGTGGAGAATCATGTTACAGACCCGCTTTCATCAGATGTTTTCCCAAACACCGTGAATTCTGAATTTTCCATGTCCTCTTCTCCATTTAATTCTTTGGATCGACCGACTGCTCATACAGAGGATGTAGGCCATGAACGTTTAGGAAATAACTTGAATGCTGATGGATTTTTGGAGAATCATGAGGAGTCAGGTAGTAAAGAACGAAGTACTGAAGAGAATGTGCCAATGTCTTCACCAAGCAAAGGGAAAAAGCCAGTGCATTACAGAAGTACCAGCGAGATTAATATAGAGATAAGAGCACAAATTATGAAAGAGATACGAAAACCAGGAAGGAGTAAGTATACCAGCTCTTTTTCAGATATTTGGCATGAGACCTAGTAAAAAAATTCAAGTTAGATCACTGTTTCGGAAGAATACCCAACTATGAAACTGAAGCAAAATAAAATTAAAGCTGAGATTTAGTTTTAAACCCCTACTAAAAACGGTGATTAAGTGATTAAAACAGTGCTATACCTAGGAGTCTATGGAAGTGGTGTTTTTGTATTTTCAGGATTAGATAACTAGATAACATTAGTAACAGCCTAAACTACAGTATCCTGTGTTTTTTAATGCTAGTGTTCATTAAACAGAATGTCATTACAAGCATGGTTGACAGCAGATCCTAGAAGTTTATGAATAAAATCTGTTGTTTCTCAGACTCAAATATATTACAGCAGATGTATTGATAGTACTCTGTTAGGTAACTGTGACTTTACTCTTTTATCTTTAAGAATATGAAAGAATCTTCTTTTTACTGAAGCATGTACAAGGAAGCTTACAAACACGACTGATATTTTTGCAAAATGTTATTAAAGAAGCTTCAAGGTAAGTAACTGAATTATATTAATCTTATGGAACTTTTCCATCTCCTGCCATACATAGCTGCTTGGCAACCATGCAGTGCTTTGTATGGAATTTGCTTTGCACTGTAAGTAAATAATTCTCTAGAAAAAAAAAAAGCACAGACTTCCTGGTGTGTAGCATTTGACTTTTTGCATCAGATTTTACCTTAAAAATGTTTGCAGCTGTAAGTGCCAAATCACCATAAATGTAAATTGACAGTGGAATGGTTAGATAAAGTAACTTGGGAAAATAATTCAAGTTCCAAAGTATGAACATACTGCTAAAGTTAAAATATGTGTTTTAACTGCATAATAACATGAAGTAGGCTTTAAGAAACAGTTGAAATTCATTATCCTGTATCAACTCAAAATCTGGTTCTAAAAAGTGTTTCTGAACACAGATGCCTCTAATAAGAATAGGTCTCTGCTCTTCAGATTTATTTCCTTCAAAAATGGTGTAGTCCTTTCTAAGGTGATGAAAGTGGAAGATAGTTTGTCAGTGATCTAAGATGAATGACTGAGAATTTAAATCTTGTGCTGTTAATCTAGGTAGAAATTGTTGCTTCCACAGCAGCCTTAGACTGACCATACTTTCTTAGGGTCTTACATCTTTACTAAGGGGAAAGAAAGCAGAAATGTTTTTGATTGGAACTGGTACTGCTTGAATTGGACTTGAATCTTAAGTACACTTGGATTATAAATGTAATTAAATTTGAGACTTATTTTAGAAGCCTCGAAGAACAGTTGATTTTTTTTCCTCTCTTCTGTTTTAGTACTAGTCAGCCTATTTTTTCCTCTGGTGGCATCATTAAACAAATTCTATGATTAAATAAAAATAAAAGATATTTTTGGGTAAAACCATGCTGAGAGTTTAAAGTACCTTGAATGCTGAACACTATGACACTCCTCTAGCCTTCTACTGCCAGCAAAGTGGAGCTTGTGGATTTAGATAGATCATGCTCTTCCTTAAAGCAACAATTACCTTACTGTGCTTTTGCTTGAACTGACTTAATAATTTTGTCACTATCAGTTCTTCCATAGCCTCTAGATTTACACGTGCTTCCTCACTGTCTCAGCGCACCAAAACAGTACTGTTGTTCCTGAAGTTGTGGCAGCCCTTAGTGGGGCTGATATTTTTGCCTCTAAAGTCAGGCTCTTTAGATCTGTTGTTCTTTCCTGTTGCACAGCCTCTCTAACTAGTCACCTTGAGTTGGCTCTTTGTCTACAAAGTTTGTCAGTGGTTGTGTTGCTGTCAGATGCATCGAAATTAAATCCTGTCTCTCACCATACCCAAGTTTTCTGTGTATCTACAACAGAAAAAGTTGTCAATCCCATTTTTCTTGATTGGTTTATTTTTATTAGCTTCAGTTTAGGAACAACATCCCTCCTTCCTTTTCTCTCCTAGGTTACATTTTCATAATAGGGCAATTTTATCTACCTGGATAGCACTGCCCACAATCTGTATGTGCTTTGCTTCTTTGCATGACACAAAACAAGAGTGATAGGGACCTCTGAAGATTATCTAGTCCAAAGTCACCTAGAGCACAAACAAGCTGTCATACTTTGCAGGAAACACCTGTGGGCTCTACAAAGTTGTCAAGACAGTCTTGTTTTAACTCTATTTACTGTCCTTGAGAAAGCTCTTGAGCATTTCAGAAGGGAAGTGTGTATTTAAATCAAGACCCCATTCAGTTCTGGAGAAGGAATCCTCTAGAAAGGGTATGAGGAGAGAGAAAGACTTCTCAAACCATCCACAGTTTTCAGCTTGCTTTAGAAACTTACTGTGACCCTACTGTCTTGGTTGTAGAAAAGCTATTGGTTTTGAGTAGACAGTGGAATTTTTCTTCCAGTTGATGGTAAAAATGCTCAGGATGAGAAGATACTACATCTCATTTTAAAATTCTTAGCTATTTTTATTTTGACAGATTTTGCATAGTGACACAGATTTGGTTCAGCCTGGATGGAGGTAGTATTGATGATTACAAGGAGTCCTTACTGAACACAAGAGATGTGAATTCCCAATCATGGCTGTAACTTTAGATGCACAAAATGAAGTGTTATTTAAGAGAGGACTTGAAAAAAAATTAGTGGAGAGGTTTTCAGTACTTTCAAAGTTGAACTAGCAATCCATTTATGGTTGTAGTACTTACAGTAAGTGGGATGTGATTATCTTCTTTCTGTTCTCAGCTAAATATTCTAGAGCAAAGCCTGACCAAACATGAGTAAAAATTCTCCAAATCAACCAGGTTCTCCCAATGAGAAAATCAATTCCAGCTTTATCCTCCAGACTAAGAGCTTCAAGGGCAGAGCTCAAATTGTGTACCTAGACAAAATGCTGGGAAAACTGACTTGGGATAAAAGTGCTGGCAAGAATTAATATAATTAATTTCAAAATAAAATGAAATTATATGCTTGATGGCTAGGACTACATAAATTATATTATTAAAGGTACTATTTTCTCTAGCAGAGTGAACAGTTGAATTAGAGTCAATTCTTAAATCTCTTCGTTACAGTATGAGTTAATCTGGTAACTTGTTAAGGCAGATTCCATATTTCTGTGAACCAAGAATGTGGACTGGGAGATCTGACTGGGACCAGAGGATTTTTCTGGGTCATTTTGTAAGGTCATAGAACTGAACTGTGTTCAAAATAGTAGTCAGTTGAGAAAGCAGATGATCCCTTTGAGTATGGGTACATCTGCCAGAAGAGGCTTTCTGGAAATGGAGATGCTGGAAGAGGAGAGAGGTAGCTGGAAACAGAAAGAGGCTGTGAGTGCTGAGGTGGGGCTGTGAGTAAAGGTGATAAAATATTCTGCTGATTTAGTTTATTTAACCAATATGGAATAGAACTGCTGAGACTTCAGGTGTAGGTTACATCTGTGTTTTGTTTAATTTCTTTCTCAAACTTTTGATTTTTATCTGCTTTGCACTGTGTAGTGGCTGTTTCTTCACCATTGCCGACTACACTTAGCTTTTGGGAATGCACCATGAAGGCATCCAAATGATCCCTAAAAGCCATTGACAACTTTTAGGGTCCTAGTTTCAGCATATGATTGTTTTTTTCTGTGCTTCAGAAATTCACTTCTGTGAACAGCAGAGACTTGAAATTCCTGACTTGCTGAGGGATGTTCAGCAGCATGCTAGAATAGACTGTAGTAAGCATAGTTTTATGTTGTCTCAGTAAATGGAAAAGAAAGTTAGCAGTTTACCAGTACTTTAGGAGACATTGTCATAAACATGAGGTCTCTGTAACCTCACCAGGCACCAGACTTAAAATAATAGCTGACCTTTCCAGGCTTCAGTAAAGGCTCTATGAATGATGTTTCATGTATTGCTTTGTGCATCCATTATTATATTTTCTTTTAAATGCAGGTTTAAAAAACGAATGCTGATAGAACAGCTTGAGAGTTTTCTGGAAGAAATCCATCGCAGATCAAATCAGGTCAATCATATCAACAGCAGCTAAGAAACACTGCACATTAGACATCTACAGCAGGGCACTGCTGTCCTTACTTGCATTCATTTTTGACATGCACTCTTATCTCATGTTCTTGATACCTGAAAAAATGAGAAGCTGCTCTACAAAATGATGAGAAAAGTATCCATCTTTTTTTTTTCCCACATCTGTTATTTTTGTAAAGTGAAAAATGTCACAAGAACATTTTTATTTAACTAAATGGAGAACTTCATGCTTGTCATGGACTCAAGTGTCACTTTCCCTCAGGTTATATTTTTCTTAATCCAACCTTCAAAACTATCACCTCTTAAGGTTGAACTTTGCCAAAAAGTTGCTTTGTAATTTAAAGAAAAAGCACATACATTAAACAAGGTAATGTTTTGTATATACAGTTATTTTGGATATATTATTGTAAGTTGTATAAATGTATTTTGAAAAATATTTAAGAGAAGCACTTTTGTTATTCCATCAATAAAAACTCTATTTTAATCTTTGTGTAGGATTGAGCATAATTTTTATTGGAATGGTTCATTTCGCCTTAATTTTCCAGAGCTGCTGTGTTCTAGTATCAATGTTATAGAATGAAGAGTTTTGTGTTGCTGGATGTTCTGCTCTGAATCAGAGAACAAGTTGAAGGAAGCTAATTCTGAATCAAAACTACAGAAGGATGATGCTGTGTCTTTGTGTGCTTTTCATTTCACTGTTTGATGACAGGCATAATGAACTGATGTACTTTACACACATTAACAGCAGTGACAATCCCCACAGTTTTAGGAGGATGTAGTGTAGCAGATCAGGGGCTCAGTAGCATTTGAGGAGTTCTCTACAGAGTTTGTGTCTCAAGTCCTTACATGTTTACAAATGCTCTTACAGCTAGGAGGTGCTGATGCTTGGACACAAAATATCATTGAATGTTTAATTGGCCATCTCTTTCATCTGTGCTGGGTGCCCCTAACATCTGGAAAACTTGGTTTGCTTTGGTGGGAGCAGCTTCCTTATGATGCTTTCCTAGTCGTCAGTGACTTGCAGTCTTCACCCAAAATATGGTGATGCCTGTATTAAAACAGTCACTGTATTTCACATTTTTTAAGGATGCTGAAAACACCATTTCTGTAGATGTCTTGAGCCTCATTCAGCTTTTATCAGGAATGCCCGTTGTATAATGTATTCACTGAAATAAAAACTGAAGAAAAAGCTAGTAAAGATAGGATTACTATAATTTTTGTCAGTAATATTTGTTGGGACACTGAGTGGGTATTTCCACTTCCTTCCTGTTTAGTCAGGAAAGAGCCTCTCAACTTTATTTCCTTTTCATGGCATTTTGCTGCTTGGTACAAGTTTCTCAGAAACATGCTGCCCAGAGAGGTGGTGGAGGCCCCATCCTTGGAGACATTTAAGGCCAGGCTTATTGAGGAAAGACATCCCTGCTCCCTGCAGGGGAGTTGGCCTAGATAGCCTGTGAAGGTCCCTTCCTACTCAACACATCCTGTTATTCTATCTCAGCTGGACTTATAACTATGTCTAGGACCTGACTGAAGTTCAGTTTTATTCTTGTTTGGCTCTAGGTCAGAGGCATTAACTTGTACTTAAAAAATAACATATTATGAAGTTTTCTTGTAGGATGCATCATTGGCGCTGGTGAGACCCCACCTGGAGTATTGCGTCCAGTTCTGGAGCCCTCAACACAAGAAAGACATTGAGCTATTGGAGTGGGTCCAGAGGAGGGCCATGAAGATGGTCAAAGGGCTGGAGCAACTGGCTGAGGGAGTTGGGGTTGTTCAGCCTGGAGAAGAGAAGGCTCAGGGGGGACCTNAGTGAGAGGTATCTCTGCCTATGGCAGGGGGTTGGAACTCAATTTTTGAGGTCCCTTCCAACCCGAACTATTCTATGATTTTATGATCTTTCAGACGACCTGTATACTTCGCAACAACCAAGCTGACTTGAGTCACGATGCAGGTGAGCAGGAGCTGTTGACCCATATTCTTAAACATTTAAGTAGCAAAACTTACCCAGTTTTTCATCAAATGGTTATATGATTCCAAGACAGCTGTAAGTTTCCCACCGTATACAAAGAATTAAGGTAGTAGAGGACTTGCTCACCCTATTTTTTGCAAAAGAGATATTTAACACTGTTTCAGTAAATACACATAATGTAGCCTTTAATGTCGTTAAAAGAATGCTGATCATAGAAGGAACAGAAGATGGTAGATTTGTGTAGTTTTTATTGTGAAGGATTTGTAACTTTTCCTATGAAGAGTACTGAACCTGTAAATGAAAACAATATTCATGTTATTTCACTTTGGAACCGTGTTTTCAAAGTGTAATACAGTTTAAATACATGAAGTAGTCACACAACTGTCACAATAGTTAACATTCATTGTATGTTTGGAAAAATAGGCTGTGATTGCCTCCTTGCCTTAGAGTAACATGAACATTTACATATTTAAAACAAAGGCCTTTCCAAGCCAGAAATTTGCCAAAATGTGAGAGACCCAAACCACTTAGGCAAAATGGCCTAAATGAATTCCATTGTGTTAATGCTATAGTTATAGAAGAGATTATTACATCCCCGTAGATGAAATTGCTGCCTCAGAGCCATTGATGGTTGGTTGTGTTGCTGTTAGCTTCCCTCTCCTTCTAAGGAAATGTATTCAAACCAGGAATTCAGATTTTAAAAAACTCTTTTTTTTTTCAATGGTTAGGGGTGTGACTGTCACAGCCTCTGGTTTAGCCATAGCCTGTTGTCTTTTCCCTTTCCCTCCCCCTGATAGTTCCACATAGGTTGATTGCATTTTGTTATGTTTCATAGAAAAATCAGGTTCTACAACCTGGTTTCCTTCCTACTGCTTTCATATTTCATAATTTAAGTAAACTAAGCAATTTTATTGACTGAAGTAATTTTGTTCTTAATCCTGAGAAGTCTCACATTTTACAGATTCAGCTTTGATTTATTGAATGGTAATAATTACCAAAGCATGTTTAAAATAATCCCCCAAGTTTCCAAAGAGAGAAAGGGAGTGCTCTTTTCTTTGAAAAGATTTGTATTTTGGTTATAATATAAGATGCAGTTTTAAGTGCCATGGTTATAGGTATTTATTGACTAAGAGAACAGCATGTGTGTGGCTTGGAAGCAGACAAGGAAAATTATTCTCTTCAGTTTTCTTGCCAGTGTTTTTTACTGAACCCTAAGAATGACCATGTGTTCCCTCGATATCTAAACAGATGCAACCTCAGGTATGATAGAAACTTGATGTTTTGAGGGATTTTTGTGAAAAAAAAGTGCAAATTTCCTGCATTGCTAAGAATGGTAAGAGTTGTTAGAGATGGCCTGATGTTTTGGGGGAGCAAACAGCTGCTAAATGGTGCATAAAACAGTTTTTATTATTGTAAATGAGATATGTGGTATTTTTTTAAGCAGAGATTCAGCAGTAACTTACAGGATTTGACACTGAAATTGCACATAGCCTTAATGCTAAGTCAAAGGAAAATTGTGATTCTTGACTCCTTCAGATGCACTCTACAATTTTGTGAGTTAGCTGGGGGGGGTGAGTCCATTTGCAAGACAGAGTTATGAGTTGCCAGAGGAACCTTTTTTTTTTTTTTTTTTACAATGTGTTGCATAAGTGAGAATACAGATTTAGAGATAAATTCACCGGATTACATGTGGTGAATATCCATGGCTTTCATTAACCTGAACATTTCATGAGGATACTAAGTAGTGAGGAGTCTGGATGTGTGATGCTCATCTCCTCAAAAGTGTTAATAATCAAGATAGAAGAGAAACTTTTGCATACTCTGAGCTGCAGCTGGGTAAAAGATTGTTCTTCTGAGTTTCTGCACTATGCCCCTAGAAACTGATGGGAATTAATAACTGGGAGTTTCAGATGCTGGCTTCTTCTGTGTACCATTTCTGTAGGTGCAAATAAGTTTAATTTATAGGGAAAGGTTTACATTTTACCTTCAGTTACCAGTTCAGCTGATCTAGCCCATGTGTAACTTGTATTGCCCTGTGGTGGTCAGTCGCTAATCCTGGGGTATTTAAATTCTAAAAGATCTTTTCAGTGCCTGGAGTTATTGTAGAAATCTTGTTGAGCACATAATACATGTACCTAGAAGAGGTTAATCTGGCTTCCCCGACTTAGATGACTATTATGCATTCTTTTTAAAGAAATTAAACTGTATTTTCTGTGCTTTAAAAACTTTTCCCATAGTTGCTGAAAATTCCTGAGCTAAAGAATGCCAGGCTGTTTACAAAGAACTTCTTACTGTTTTCAGTGCTGTCTGTGAAGGATTCTTTCCTGGGATGGAGAGCATGCCTACCTGTGCTGGCTTGTCTCAGGAAAAACATGAAAGGTCTGTCTGCCTTGAAAATAGGTGTTCGAGATCTTTTTAGTAGTACCATTGCTGTAATGCAATGAAGAAAACATTAGTAAGATGTGTCTGTTTTAATTCCATCTTCTGTACAGTGCCCTCAAGCTCTGATGTTTAGTACCTTGAGTTTTGAGTTGTATCTCTGCTTTAAGAATGAAACAACCATTTTATCCAGCAGTGAAATAATTTTTGATGAAGTAAGTCAAGTGTTGTAAGAATACATTCAGCTGATTCATATGTCTTTTGTAGCTGAAGTGAGTCTGTTTGGCTTTGTATTTCAATTTTTTTGTTACTATCATAGCCCTATCTGCTGCAGTTACACCATGATTAGCTAACCTGTTAGCTGGTTCCTAGCTGTGCTGCTCTGGCAAAAAAAAAGATAAGTGTGGCACAAATGTAGCCCCTTTTCTGAGTGGGAAACAAACAGCAGAGAAATATCTACATCATCTTGTAATTCCTCTCACAACAAAACCTAAATGTCCTCAATTTCAGTTTATGACTGTCCTTCCCTTCTCTGATTGTGGCTTAGTTATTAGATTACATAAAGAGTCCTTAAAATAATGGTGATTCAGCTGTTCTTAAAATATGTCTTATTTAAATAAATTCTTCCTTGTAGCTATATAATTAAGAAGAAGTCCTGTACAAAAACTAGATTTGATTTATTTTAATGAGCAGATAGAACAAAGGAATTCAGTTGTAAATTCAAGTAAGATTCAGTAAAACTAGCTTGAGTGGCACTATTTCAGTACTCCTAAGAAAAGTGCCTCTTAGTTTTCAAGTCAATCTGTGATTAGATGTGGAACTTCTAAAGTAAAAGAAATAAACATAATTATACTTTTAAAAATCAACTCTTAGCTTGGTCTGACTAGAGTTAAGGGAATTTTTGGCTTCAGTTTGAAGGTCTGATGTCTGATTGCTATTATCCTCTGTTCTTTGTATGCAACTGAAGCCATCTATAAGCTTTTATTTGAGAATTACCAGAAATTACAAAAAATATTAATGCCCTAGTAAAGATGAAAATTGTCATAAAACTTTAAACTGTTTAGCTCTGCAGAAATGTTTACTTAGTTATGGCAAATTTTCACTGTACACCTACATATATGCAGCATGTGCCTTATGCAAAGTTATTGCTAGAAAGATGCTGCACCAAACTGTGCCTGGGTTTCTTGTAGCCTCATGACCATGGGATGCACTACAGTGCTCTCACTGCATGTGCCTCATGGATTTCTGAAAGAAAGAAGGGCAAGCAGGAGAAATGAGAGAGAACCTGATCTGCAGTCAAGGACCCACCAGTGTTTCCAGTGTGTGCTAGGGTCACATCTGGTCATTGCAGCCTAGGGAAGCAGCAAGATAAGATGTGGTTAGCAGTTACCCTTCTGCTAGGCTGATGTTTGAACAGCTTGAGGGAACCTTCCTCTTCTGAGGAGAAGCAAATGGCAGTGATGCCTATGTGCTCCATGCAGGGATCTAGGGTGGCTGCTGCTGCTTTTCAAACTGATATAGCATCTCTAGAGCGCATATAAGGCTTCCAAGAAGGAAACAAATAAGAATGGTCTGCCTTTGATAAAGTTGATGTGACAAAAATAAAAGAATAAATAGGGATTACACAGCTCAGTCATCTTAGTTTCCCTGTTTTATGTAAGGTGTCATTCATCTTATGAAGGTCACTTATTGACTGCAGTCAATAGCTGAGATTTACTCTGAATCTTGCCATTTGGCCAGCCCTAGCTGCTCACTTAGAAATAACCTGGTAGTAGAAGATACTGCAGATGAAGGTTGCACCTCAGAGTATGTAATAAACAAGCCTGTCTTCATCTTCACAAAGACAAAACTTTACTGTTGTGACTTTCAATGCTATCAAAGAGATCCTATTCAAATAACAAACCCTGTAATGGTTCAGAAGCTATGGACAAAGCCTTAGTAAATTCTTCTCAGTCTTTTATGATCAGAGCAAACATATTTGACCAACAGAAAAAGTGTTTATTTTCTTCAACTGAACTTTCTCTGGGCTGGTAAAGCTAGTTATATGTCAAAGATCAAACATGGAAAGGGAAAAGTATTAAGAGGTCTTATGAACAATTACAAAGGTTAAATGGAAGTCTGTTAAATATAAAAGTTAAAATTTAGATAAGGTATGGTAGAATTTTGATGTATGCCTATTATGTTTTCTCTTCTTAAATAAAAGACTAGTGGTGATTCCTGTAGTGACAGTCTTCAAAAGTGAAAAGTAAAGGTCTTTAGTTGGTTTACCTGTAGCTCCTGTTGCCTTTGTACCATCTTCTGTTACTTCAATCTCTGCTTTGTGAATAGCTTCTGAAAGGTAGAGACTACCCTGCTCTGTTTAAAAAAAAAACCAAAAAAACCCAAAACCACAAATTAGTTGTTACTTTCTGAATACTATTGTGGGCACCATATTTTTTCTTTATTCAGAACGCTTTCACTTTTTTAGTGGAATTTGAGGATGTCATTGCTGTTAGGTATTTCACTCAGGCTACTTGTCAATGATACATACTGAATACAATGTATCACATTACTAGTTTTTCTTCTGAGAAATAACTCTTACTTAATCAGATGTTAACTTTACAAACTGGATCCTTGTGCACTTTATCAGCATATTAATGTTAGCCTACAATAAACAAATGAGCAACCTTTAACAAGTAAGCCAGCAACAATAAACTATTTCCATGGGCATCTCCTTGTAGCCTGAGATATGTACTGCACTAAAACAATGCAGTAAAAGGGGTATAAAAAATACAACCTAAGTAATGTGCCCTCTGAGGTTTGTTCCAATAAAGCAACTTTTCTGTAAAACCAGTTTTGTTTAAATTGGAAGAATTTATTCCATATCTCCTGTTTTGTTGTTTTGCCTTTTTTTTTTTTTAAGTTTTTAACTCACATTAAGAAGGATTAGATTAATTCTTCTACCTCTCTGGGCAGTTCTCACACTGAGTCTTTGCTCTAAGCAGAAATAACTAAGTTAAAATAATATGTGGTACTGGTAGTAGTCGAAAAGAAAAAGGGAATCAATAATTTGGATTATATTTTAATGTTTACTATTAAATAGGGATAATTTACCAAAAAGTAGGATGATTTCAGACTTTCACACTCCAGTGTTTACAATCAAACAATTTTAGCAAAGAGACATTTACCAGTGTAATTTTAGCAAAGAGACATTTACCAGATGTGACCCTAAATTGCACTGGATTAAGGAGATAACATAGGCTTATGCAGTGTCAAGAACTAGCCTTCAGACTACTTGTATCAACATCCCTAACTGTTAAATGGCAATCTAAAAACAGGTATAGGGAAATAAGTTGTAATAAAGCATCTTAAATCTCTGAATATAATTAATCATTTTCCAGGTCTACACTGAGTTGACATTAAAGAAAGAAGAAAAAATGAAAAAAAACCCAAAAGCAAGACTGAAATGAACTCCATTCCTTTCAGATTCCTCTTCTCTACAAGCAGCTCAGAATATAACTGGCAGGAATAAAGTGAAACACTTGATTGTGAATTGTTTTAGAGTTCTGCAGAGACAGAAGAAAATTCAGCTCAAGGCCCAAGTCTTCTGGATTGTTCAAATGTCATTCTGCAACTACTGGGTCAGTGTTCATCTTTTATTCAGTCAAACCTCTTACCTGAAATACCTTTGAAATTAGCAGTGGTGGGATCAAACGCGTCTCTAATTCCCAAGGCAGAAAAAGCTGTCTTCAGGTCAAAAAGGCTTTGAATACTGAACCTGAAATTAATATGACAGTTTTTATTTAAAGGTGAGATTGATAGTTTCATAGAGCTGAAAGGTGGAACGAGTCCAATTTATTTCAAGCCTTTGCATTTCATCCATCTTTTGTCTGAGCCCAGCGCCTTCTGTCTGATTAACGGTACTTTGCAGAAACGTGGCTCATCTTCACCTGAAGATGTTAACAGAAGGAGTCCCTTGTCTCCATTTATTGCAGTCAGTCTTCTTGACACATGAATTCTGCCTTTCTGCAAGTGTCCTCTTTTCAACAATCTTTTTGGCTGTAGCAAAGGGCCCTTTGAAACATTTGCAAAAGATGAGCTGGGAGAGAAACTATTAGTGTACAAATTGTTTTCCAGCACTTTGCTAATGTGGGGAATGTATTGTAAGAGGCAAGTAATGAAGCCTTTCCATGCTGATCCATACAATAGATACAGCCACAAAAGGCTCTCCTGCACTTGATTCCTCCTGCTATATATATTCATTTGAAGAGCTGATAAAATAGCTTCAGGATATGTGCATTTGTTTGCAATGGCAAATGACTAATGTAGAAAGTGGATGGCTGAACCTTGCTTTGTGTACAGAAAGATGGGGAGGTCTGGTGTGGGGCTTCAAGTTCTCTCTAGGGTACTTACGTTGTACACTAGTAAGTTATAAAAATAAGCTATTGCCATTTTTTTCAAAGGTTATATTATTTACTCTTTCTTAAGCAAAGAGAAAAATGGAGTGGAAAAGGGACAGGAAATTTTATCTCTCTTTAGATCTTTAAAGGGCTGTTATACTTCAGGCAAATTTTAAGCAAAAGCTTGAAGGATCAACTGAAATACTTGGTTTTTAAAACAGTACACAGTATGCCAGAAAGTTTTGGCATTCCCAGCTCACCTCCTTGGGGCTTAAGAGAGGGTTAGAGATTTTCTGACCACATGATGAATAGCATAACTGAAAACATCTCATTTGTTGTTTTTATTTCACACATTGGTCTTATCAGTGCTATCACATAGAATTTTGAAGTGAGGTTATCTTGACGTATTAGTATTGCTTACCTGGGAAGAAAAAGGTCCATCTTTGTTCTCTTTAAGCTGTTGGCCCAGAGGTTTATGGCTTTGGCAGAAAGGTGGGACTCGATCTGGGACAAAGCTGATCTTTTGTGGCTGGGTAGGATTAGGAACATGCTGAGTTTCTCCTCCAGGTAAGGTAACTCAACCATGCTGAAAGCATCCAGTGCTGCAGTCTGGAATTGGCCTGTAGGTGGGGAAATACAGATCTTATTTGGCCCAAACCCACAACCCAAGCCTGGGTCAGCAGAAAGTTCAGAAAAGCAGTGATTGGGCTATAAGGGATTGTTTTGAGCATGTGGACTATGGGAGCCAGCTCAGGTTGCTCTGAGCCCTTAACAGTGGCTCACTTGAATAGAGCTGGTTGTGTAATACCAAAATACATATATATTTACACACAGTCATGTCTTGGCATAAAAGTGACAATAAGAGTAATAGTACCTGAAGCACTGTCTCAACAGAGAAAGGATATTTTATTACTATTTTGTAGAGCAGAACCATAGATTCTAGCTAGAGTAGCTGTCCTCCTTGCTCAAGGGTTTAAAAAACATAACTGAGGAAATGACAGTACATTCAATTATCACAATTTTGCTCTTATTTTTTCATCTGTTCATCCAAGAAGTAGCATTTCAAGAACACTCAGAGACCATGAGTTAGATCTATCCTGTAGGCAAATTATTTAATTCCTTTGATGCAGGCCATCCAAAATACTGAATATCTTCACTTAGCTGTAGCAGTTTTATCTTCAAGGGTAGATAATAATGAATTTTTAGTTAGGGATTATAAATGATAGAATATATCCGTACTATCTAAATCTATCCATATTGTCTAAATATTTGCTAATAAAATGCATAGCTACAAGATGTCTCAAATGTTTAGCATACAACATCTGTTATTTCAGCAGATATAGACTAGATAGGATTCATTAAGTGTTGATTTTTCTGCTAGATTAAATTTTAGCTGTAAGATTAACTCTTTTGCTATGCAACTTCGAGAGGGAACTGCACTGTTAAAACCACCTCCCAGCACAGAGATTGTTTGCTGGGAGAAAACCTTCTAATTTGTAACAAACAGGCAGGGAAGGTTTACATCTACTGGACATGAGGGGTTTAATTTGTGGGCATGCCATTGTTTTGAAGTCAAAATGTTCTGCACAAAGGTTATGCAAGCCTTATTTGGTAATTAGAAAGAATAGACAAAGACTTTATTGAGTCAGAATTTGGTGTTCCATACTTGAACTGATTTTGAGCATCCTGTATGGATTATATATCTGTATGTGCTTAATCAGTATTCAAATATATTTAACAAATTAAATGGGAAAATTGCTTTCTAAAATAGATGAAGTGTTAAAAGGGATATATACACAGTAATACTGACATTTTCTCAGAGTGGTGTTAGTTGTCCCCAAGCTGATCTGTTCTGTGTGTGGCCATGTTAAAAGGGTAAATAACACTGCAAATGCTGAGACAATAACAGGCCACAGCTAGTCTTTCTTGTTCTGTGTTTTAGATCCTGATGGGAGACAGCTGCTATGTTATCTCCTGCCTCTGTTTTGTTGTACTGAACCTGTCTCTTGTATTAATTTCAAACTGTTTTGTTAGTAATGTTCAAAGTACTGACAGGACTCAAGACTTCTATCAAGCTAAAACAGTAAGATTACTATGATCATTGTAGTGGAGGATATCAAATGATAGTTCAAAAGCACAAAAAGGGGGCATATGGCTGTAATTTCTCTCCCCTTGTTTGACCTCGGACTCAAAGGCTGGAAAAAAGTGAAGAAAGAAAAAAATGGAGAATGAAAAAAGGACGAGTGAGATCAACTTGCAGTACACAATGTATTTTTAACAAGTCATTTAAATGCTAAGAGAATTTTTTTGAGTATATATACGGCCTCATTAAAAGTTTTATGAACATTCCTGGCCTGAAAGCTCAGTTTTAATTGGAGAAGTACAGAAAAGGACTACTAGAAAACTGTAGTATCTGTTTCTTGAATAGATTAGAAGAGCCTGGAATCCTCAGCTTAACTAGCTGGAAATTGAGAGGCAGCTCAGTGACTAGCAATTATGTAAATAACAAAGTTGAAGAAAAACACTTTCAGTTAAAGGATAAAGCTGTCACAATGGTAAGAGATTTAAATTGGTCGTGAAAAAATTTAGACTCAATTGGAAAGTTTTTTACCCAAGTGAAGTTTTGAAATTTAGGATAGAAGGAAAATCAGCTCTTTGTACTTTGAAAGAGATTGTAGAATTAACTGGAAGTATTTCTGGTGGTAGAAAATGAAGCTTAAAGCTCAGGTCCTTCTGTCAGTAACCCAACTCTCCAGGTCTTTGGAAGGAGCATACATTGTATTCATTTATAAATAAAACTTTGGTCTTTATTTATCCTCTTTTAAGCCCATGGACTGATTATAAGTGATTTAAACATTTCTCTCCATTATATTGCAAAATTTGGGTTTGAAGATTTGCAGTTTTATCCTAAAGCCTTGGAGACTGTCTGTGACCAGCACAGCAATGCTGGTGTTCATGATGATATTATGCTCTCTCTGGCAAACTGTGATCAGGTTGAGAGGCCAGGAAATTTCTTACCCACCCCAAAAATGTAGTTGGTAGGTGCTTGATTTTGTTTTAGTCTTAATTGTCCCTCTATCATGGGGTCAGGTGTGCTTCCTATGATTCTCCTTCCTAGGCAGCTTTATTTAACAAACTCCCTACTGTTGCAAAAGACTTTTTATGCCAAGGTGTGTCCAGTCTCTCCTGTTCCTTGCTCCTGGCATGGTATCTCAGTACCTTTTGGTTGTTTTCTCTAGCTGAGTGTGTTGTGGAGTGCTGGGAGATGTTGGTCTGTGATGAATGAGCATGGACACTAGGTATCTTAGGAACTGTTTTGAACATGGGATCTGTTTTGTGATTGCCTGTGATTATAAGGAACCAATTCAGTCTCCTTCTTTGATGGGTTTTCTTCTGAGACTTCTCAGAGCTGGCAAAAAACCCACATCTTAGCATGGTAGCTTCAGAAAATAAATTAAGAAAACCATTCCATGATCTAAAATAGAGCAAATCTGGATCAAGGACAATTACCGTAGTTGACATCAGCTGCGTGATGCATTGTGGCCACTTTCAGGGTTGAGCCCATCTCTGTGGTAAAAGGCAACATCTGGGTATCCATAAAGGAAAACTTCTTTTGCCATGTGCTTTTGAAGTACATGGTGCTCACCAGGGCAACCTGGCTGAGTGCTGACCCAGCACTTTCCAATGGAAGGGCTTGCACATCCCCACCTGCATGGGAAAAAGGCAGGTAATGAGACACTTGCCATCCTACTCACCCAAACCTAAAGGACCGGTCTATGTGAGTAAAAGAATCAAGCTGGGAACTTCCCTTTGTTCCCAGAGGCAAGCAACCTATAGGGCATTGGTAAATTCTCTACCCTCTCCTCCCCACCTTTAAATTGATTTTATTGGGGTTGCTTTTTTGTCCATGCTCTCCCCAGAGCTGAGCTGTGCTAGTCAATGTTGGAAGCCAAAGCTGTGCCAGAACTATGCTACTTCCTAAATAGTGTTGGTGATAGCAGCCCAGTGCTCAGCACCATGCTCTGGTCCTAGCTGGTTTTCTAGGCTAAATGTTCAAATGTGTATCTTGCAATGCCTCATTCACCAGTAGAAATCCTTCATAAACTGGAGTCATGATTACAAACTGCTTTATGAAGCAAATAAGTCATCTGAAGCTCATATCCTGATTCTCACAACTCTCCTACCTGGCAGTTCAACTGATCCTGCTTTGGGTATCTGAAAGATTTGAAAGTGTGATTCTCTTTTAATAGATCAATATGTATGTAAGCACAACAATATGAGCTCCCATTTTAGTGCCTTCTAGAAAAATACTTTTCTATGCTAAAGTTGTATCACTTATTACAGTTCATTTAAGAAAGGTAGTATTTTTTTCCAGTAGTAGTTTTAATGTTTGTGTTTAACACCACCTCGTGTTGATTGCCAAATTAACATGTAACTGAAATTAACAGAGTAAACTGGGGACTGATTTGCTCTGTTGCTACTAAGGATTTGCTTTTTCAATTTTTTTTTTTTTCATTAACATGGAATGTAATTTCATTCATTTTCTTGCTTGTGTGGACAGCAAATTATTTTTATTTCGCATTTGGACTTTTTAAACTCAAGAGTCTGACTTCTGAGCTTATGGCCATGCTCGTTCCCCAAAGCAGCATCGAGGCATTTAACACAGTGAATGCGATCCATGGCAAATTTGGTTGCTCCTCATTAAAAATGGCAATCTCATGAAGTGTCTTCATCTTCAAAATTAGGGGAACAAGGCCAAATGGTTACCAGCTTGATACTGCAAGCTTATACTCAGATTCAGACCTATTCCTCACACTGGGATTGAGCATCAGCACAAGAACTAGGTTTCTTGCCTCTCAACCGTGGTTTGGACATCATAGGCAAAAAAGCTCCATTCTTGGTTAAATGCAATTTTTTTCTACTCCTATTTTACATCTTTTTCATATCCATGGATTATTATGTTACCTCTAAGGTTACCAGTGCTCCATTCCTGTACGTGGGCTGTGGTCCTGTTGGGGTGGGTGAAGTTGGTTTGCAGCAGGCTGCTGTTTGCCCAGTGTGCAGCATGTGCAGTGAAGTGGGGGGAGAGCTGCACCCTGGTGTCCACAAGGACAGAACACGCCAGCTGAACCACTGTGCCTTGGCTGGGGTCACTGGCTCCTTCATATGTCGTGTGCAAGAAGTCCTGAACACTGTCATCTGCCAAGCAAGAGAGAGGGAAAACCTGAAATCATCAAGTTGAGCCTATGGATACCAGAGACTGCACCAGGGCTCCTGCAGCTCTCAGCTCCAGTGCTGACAATGTTGTCTTCTGACAGTTAAAGCACTACAGCGACTGAAGCACCCTCCACTTGATGGGGTATTACTGTCAACCACTACTCTCAGGGATGGTGACATACTGGGCACAGTAAAGCACTCTTTGCCTTGCTGTAGAGATCATTCTCGTGTGGATATGTCAAGCATTTCATTTTACATCAGGTTCACATCTCTCTGTAAACACAGCTCTCAGTTTGTAAGGTATATTTTTCTTGTGAAAGGGTGAGATCTAGCACCCCTGGCTATGACTGACTTAGTTACCAATGCCACACAACCTCAGTCTCCTTCTGCCATCATTGGTGCCAATCCCCCCTGGAAAAGCATCTCCCTGACCGCCCCAGGCCTGTCCCTGTTACCCTTGGCTCTCAATTCCTTGATGATGCCCCAAATTGGCCAAGTGTTGCGGATGAGCCCTGGCAACACTACATAGAACTGGCAGGTTGTATCATGTGTGTTGCAGGGGTCAGTCTTTACACAACCCACAAGAACATCTGCTTTTTTGAAGTGCGATTATATATAAGCATATACACTTTTTAATTCCTAAAATCCCTCGGGTGCTTCCCTAAATATGCCATTGTTTGACTAATATTTCTTCTATTTTCATGGCTGTCTACTCCTTTGAAATGTAGGAATTCACACTTGAATGGTGTCCTATTCGCTTCATACATTTCTCTAATTTTCCAGGATTCTTTTTAATTCTATTCTGATCTTCCAAAATGTTTGCAGCAATGAGGAGCTTAGTGTCATTCAAAGATCCAGCAATGTATTCTCTATTTTGTTGACTAATGAAAAGTATGAAATAATGTCTTGGTCTCCTGTTCCTAGGGAGCTCATGGTGGGGTCTTCTGTGATGGATACAGCATTTAGATGTGGGCCCAAGAGGAACATGACTCCTAAAGATTTAGAGGATTTCATGTTTTTAAAATCATGGAGTTCTTCATAGGGTCCCCTGAAGGATGATTTAGCAGCCATTTTGTATGCTTAATGGTTTGTGATGGGGATGGTTCATGCCAAGGTGACCTCGTGAGGCCTGGGACTTGCACTCAGTCTAAATGACGTTTATTGGCTCTGTGTCAAATCCCCTCAAATTTCCCATGTTTGTGGTTCAGAGCCTTTCCCATATCCCTTGCTGTGCTTTAGAGGAGACTTGCCTGCATCCAGCTAATAAAAGTCCTTTTAAAAGTGCTGCTTTAAGAAGTTTTCAGCAAGTTTCTCCTTCCCTGAAAAATTTTTCCATGAGGACTGCAAAATGTCAGGGGAGCTCTGCTTCTTCAGCAAGACATAGATCATAGAATAGTTTGGGTTGGAAGGGACCTTAAAGATCATCAAGTTCCAACCTCCCTGCAATAGGCAGGGACACCTCCCACTAGATCAGGCTGCCCAGTGCCTTGTCCAGCCTAGTCTTGAACACCTCCAGAGAGGGGGCATCCACAACCTCTTGGCTCTTCAGGACTGCCAGGACCTTTATGATTTCCTTACCAAGTGTTCCAATTTCTGTATGAAATTTAGTAGCTTACTGTTGTATTGAATTGCTAACTGCTATCTCTACGGAGGGTTATTATTGTGCCACTTGCTTCCCCAGGATGCTGTACTCAGCTCAGTTGCTCCTTTGCCTTGGCCTGTAGCTTCAGGGTGCCCAGGGGCACTTCACACACGTCTGGTGTCTGGGCTTGCTGCTGTAGGCTGGCTCCCCCTGTTATGACCTAGAGGAGGCCTCAGGCAAATGAAGGGATCACCCAGTTTCTCCAGATGGCTGTGAGTGTAGCAGCAAAGGAGACAAGTCAGCCTGAGTTGCCACCTGGGATATGTGTGATTGAAGGCAGATAACCAGGGAAGTCCATCCTACTTGGGCAGACTTGTCCCAGGCTGAGTGGGTAAGGGCAGGATCTCTGTGGTCCTCCATCTGCCAGATCAGGAGACTTTAACTACCTTGGTTCAGATTCTTGACAGAGTAGAGTTTCATGGTTATGAGTTTCTACTCCCTGAAAATCTAGTGTGTGTTTTCTAACCTAACAGTGCTCCTTTAATAACCTGCAGGAAGACTAATCACCTATGGGAAGTTTGGTTTTATAAAATTTAGATCTATTGCTCTTTAAGGGATAAAATATTGAACTCCTCAAGAAGATGTCAAGAAAACTCACATGGTCTGAGGTGTAAAGTGCTTTTCTTGTGTATTTTGCATTAATGCAGGAGCATTTGGCTGCATCTCTGGAGGATGTGAGAAATCAAAAGTAGTAAATTGGAAGCAGATGTTAACATGAAGTGTGGTATCCCAAGCCTGTAACTTCAGTCATATTGATGTGCTATAGGCCAGAATTCTTACTTGGAGAACAGTTCAAAATGACTTTAAAATATTTTACCATTGATAATATAAAGCACCAAAGAGAGAGCATCTTAAAGCATGTAGCTTATCTGTGCTGTCCTAGCTCCCTGAGCCACTCTTCATAAGAGTAATTCTCCAGAGTCCTCACCAGCTTGGTTGCCCTTCTCTGGAGTAAGCACTGATCAAGAGATAAGAGGAGTAATAACATGCATATCAAATAATCCCTTGACACTGCTCTTTCCAGCTGATAGCAGGCTATCAAAATGGGGAAAACATTCCTTAGTTGCAGCTTAGAATGGGGCAGAAGACAAAAGTTTAGTAGGATTGTGTGCAATTACCTTCTCCTTAGTAAAGCTGTGAACTTATTGCAAGAAATATTTTTTTGAAGCAGTACGTTACCATGAATGTTGTATCCTAGAGCATCCTGCAGCTCCTTAAAGGTATTTCCTTGAGCTCCAAGCTGCAGCAGCTCCAAAGAAACAGCCACACTTGCTGGAGAGATGACCAGGTTGGTTCGGTTCTCTGCTTCAGATATGTGCCGGTAGAGATTGATGGCAAATTCAGTCTTCAGCTCTTTCAGCTCATCATAGGAGATGCAGTTTCCTTTGGTTAAGCAGCAAGCAGACAGGATAAATGCAGAGAAGATAATGGGTGACATGAAGGTGAGCTGGGAACACTCTTCACCAACTAATGGTGCCTGCAATTAATAATACAGATAAATTTAGAAAGGCCATCATCTGAGCTGACAGATGAATTTTCTTTTTCCATCTGTGCTAAGATACCACTTACAACAGCAATGATCACTTTTGAAATACTTGTCCAGGTTGACCTAGTAGCTATTGTCATTAAAAAATAAAATAAAAATAGGGACTTGCTGATGATTCCATTGATTGACAAGAACTGAATTTTCCAGAGTATCATATCTATAAAGGATAGTTCACCATTACAGTGCGTGGGGACACAGAGCTGGTTAAAAAGTTAGTGACCTGCGTGCATAATGGGATGCCTTAGTGCAGTCCCCATCCTGCTGAGCACCCAGGGCTCCTTTCTCTCCTCATCAGAAAGGGAGTCACATCCAGTCACATCCCAGAAGGAAGGGCACCCCTCGTGAGGTGCAAGTGTCTAACTGGCGGATCCAGCCAGGACTTTAGATCAAAGTTTGCAAAAGGCTAACTTCAAGTATACCCCCTAGATATCCTAGATATTTCTTCTACGGAATTCATCCCAGTGAAAAAAGGCTGTATTTGCAAAAATCTCCAGTGTTTGCAGCTCGGATTTTTATGGGAAATCAAATATTGGTCAATGTTACATGAAGAAACACTCAGATTCGTATTTTAAAGTAATAATGCTAAAACAACAGAATAGATTTCTTTTAGAAAATTTTGAACATTGCATGCAAGTATATTTTAAAAAATACTGCACCTTCTTTCACTTCAGGATTTCCTCCAAATCTTTCTCAATGCCCTTTGCTCTAGAGAGCACCTCTAATGCCTCGCATTTACTCACAGTTAGCTCTGTTAAATTTGTCTTGCCTTCCTGTGTCCTTCTGGCTGCCTGAGTGGAAGCTGCCTTTGTAGGTCTTGTCTCCTTCTTTAATAGGTAGTGTAGCAAAGACCAAGTCATGAGACTGCATTTAAAGGGATAGTCAGTGATCAGAGTCTCTGTCGGCGATGTCTGTACCACTCTGTCCAAATTCCTGTAGGCTACAAGCTCTATGGAGAGCCAGGCAAAGCAGCATGCCACTGACCAGCAAATCCAAGGCAAGGAACAAAAAGGCACACATGGAGATAGAGTCAGCAACTTCCTCACAAGTCCTGCTCAAGCCTCATGAGACTTGTGACCTACTGGTACCAAGCAAGCCATCTCCTATCTCTCTTCCCGCCCCCTGCCCCTCCTTTTGTATGAATTCCATTGATTCCTCCGACACAAAGGGGAAGAGAAAGGGCTCTCTGTGTACCAGGCACACAGCTATTTTTTTTCCCCCCACTTTGAAACATTATTCAGAAATCCCACGCAAATAAAATGTCTTTATTTGACATTGTTTTTTTAACACCATCCCAAATAGCAAGATTTTCATTCACTCTTTAGTTCCCAGAAGGAACAACAATGTGATACCCTTGGAAGAGATTGGTTGAGGATGGGGTCATTTTAAATGAACCAGAGGCAGAAGTCCTGTGGTTGTGACTGCTTGGAAAGTAGTTCCAGCTGTTCATGGCTTTCCTCATGTTGCAGGGTTAAACCCTCATTATTCATAAACCATCATATTTGCAGGTTCAGCTTCACAGATTCACAATGGTACCCAAAGCAAGCAAGATTTCAGCTTAGAATTGAGTATAAACCCACAGTTTATTGATCTTTACTGAGTTTGACATTATATCTACACTTAGTTACTTCCCAGCATACATTTATGTTGCAAGGAGGAAAGAAGACTGGGAGAAAAAGGTCACTAAAACAAGCAATAGTGTTTAGGTGCTGCTGTTCCATCCTTGTCAGGAGAGGAGCAGCCACGCAACCAAATTAGGGACCAAATCATAGAATCATAGAATAATATGAGTTGGAAAGGACCTTAAAGATCATCTAGTTCCAACCTCCCTGGCATCAGGTTGCTCAGTACCTTGTCTAGCCTGGCCTTAAACACCTCCAGAGAGGGGACATCCACAACCTCCTTGGGCAGCCTGTTCCGGTGTTTCAGCACCCTCACTGTCAAGGATTTCTTTCTTGTATCTAGCCTGAATCTACCTTCTTCCAATTTACATCCATTATTGCTAGTCCTCCATCTAATGTCCTATTCAAAAGTCCTACAAGAATGAAGCAATGGGCCTCCCTCTGTCTGCACTTGTGCTGCTCTTCTCTTTCTTCTGTTTTAAAAAGACAGCAGAATAGACACAGATATTCAGGTATGTCCCAGGATTCACACCACATTTCTGTTAGATAAATGAAGGGAAATTCCTTGACCAGTTCAGTTTAGCACAACAGGCAGAGATGTAACTTTTCATGAGATTCAAAGGCGATATCCTCATACTGAAAATTAAATATGGTCTTTAATAGTCCTGATGAAGGAAGTCCTTTCTATAGAGAAAATGAAACTGAGACCATCAGGTGACTTCTTGAAGGTCTGTCAATTGATAAATTAAATTTTGGTCACTGGTGAGGACTGAATGTCTGGACCTGACAAAACATTTCCTCATATCCTGTTTGATACTCTCCCATGGATCTATTAAGATCTGGAAGAAAGACAGGGAGCCCCTGAAGGTTTTAGGTATTACAGTCAAAAAAAGACATTCAATTCTCACCTGATAAAAATGTTGCTCTTGAAATTTAAGGTAAGTATTTATGGAAGATGTAATTGCAAATTAGGCACAGCATAAATGAGGTATAGGACAGTATAGTTTTGGTGGAAGAGCTAAAAAAAAAACCATTCTGTGTCAGGTCTCCTCACAGACAGGACTTAAAAATTGGACTGCTTATTTCAAACTCTGCGTCTGATTTGGGACAGGAAAGCAGTGGAGGAATCTTAGCAGCAAAAACTGTCTGCAGACAAGGACAGAGAGCTTAAGAAAACTGCAAATGAATCAGTGTTGTTCAAAGCAGACACAGGGAATAAGAAATGTGCTTTACTTCTGATAAATAAAATGGAAAATCCATTAGTGGATTATTAGAAGGGCAAAAGGCAGCAGAGTAGGAAAGAAGAGCTGGTGATAAAACAATCACACTAAAAAAAGGTGATAAAATACTGGGGGAAGAGTTATCATCATCAAGGCTAAATCCAAAGTTCTCACATTCCTTCAGTTTAGCAGCCTAAGTTTTAAGTTTCTCTTCCCCAAAGTGGGATCCAAAACCAATAACTGCGTGTGTGTCCAAGAGAAATTGGTGCCACATGGAGGTGACTCTGAAAACTGAGCTTGTTCCAGGGAGCCAGGAGCAGACCCCACCAAGTGAGAGTATTTTTGGGCATAACCCAGCAGCTCCAAGTCAAATAGGCCAAGTACAGAAATTCCAGGTGGAAAAGAAAGGTGTCCTGGACCTACAAAAGTGTTAGGAATGGGCAGCTGTGGAAAAATGGGAGTTTCTGGCTCTTTCTTAGGATATTTTTGAGAGTCTTTAAAGTTGCCTGTGTCCCAGTTTAGGCATAACATCCTTCTTTGAGTCTTAATCTGGGTCCGCATCACAAGGTGCTGAGGAACGTACTGATAAAATTTGCTGGCAACTATTTTTAAGATTCTAGAAACACATTTTAAAAGGAATGTAATAGATCAGTCCTCAAGATAACTCTTCAAAGACAGAAAGAGGCAGAGACAGAAGCTCTATTTTGAGAAATTCTTGACATTAAGGTAACTCAGGCTGCCTGTGAGGGAAGTAAAAAAAGGCACAGGCCAGGAGAAAACATGGTCTGGAGAAAACATAGTCTGAAGAAAATACAACGCAACTGAGGGTGGGTAGGAGACTAGAGCATGCAGTGCTGTGCCTCTGTGGAGCAATTCTGGGCTCCTGCAGGAGCAGCTCTGGAGTTTTCAGGGGGAGCCCAACCACTCTGACCCCTGACTGGGCAGAGAAAACTACCAATTTTTGGGAAAGAAAATGTCAAAAGAGTTTCCTAGTGGGTGAGCAAACCATTCAACAAGGAGCAAAACTGGTGGAAAATGCTAGTAAGAAGCTGTAGGTGCTGGCTGATTGCACTGATGGTTTGGATCCTGTCTGCCTCCATGGTGTATTGGTGCTGTTATTGCATGGGCCCTAAATGTCCTACCATATGTCTATCATGGTAGGCAATGCAACAGACTGCTGAAACACCTCTTGCATCTCAGCACTGACAGACACCATTGTAGCTGGCTCTGCAATATCTGGTGTGAAAGGTATGCAGGAGTAGAATAGAGAGATGAGGAAAAGACAAATGGCCAAAGACAGCTGTTTTCCAGAACTTTAACTTCAAGGTCTTCATGGGCTGGATTCTGCTCTCAGGTACAGCAATGTCAATGTAAATCATCAACATCAACTTGGGTCCTGGAGAAAAAGGCGAGCTCCTGGGGGAGTATGAGCTGTGAGTTTCCCCTGGGAAGACAAGGTACTCCATGACTGTGGAAAACAGATTCAAGGTTGAGTCTCCATGGCATTGAGGAGGAAGACGAGGAGCTTGTTCAGCCCTGGGGGCAGTTAGAAGTCACAGGACTGAAATTAAAAACTGGGCGGAAAGACACAGCCTGCAAGGGCCTTTGGGATAGAGGGAGATTTCTTTGTAAGCCTTTTTTCCCCAAAATGATTCCCCTAGGAAACTAGAGATTTATTCTCTGGTTTATTAATCTGTAATTTAATAAAATCTTGCCTGGGTTTGGTGTGGCTGCTGAGAGGAGGAACAGTTCTGCTCTTGGGCTGTGGCTAGTCTGGGCTCCTGCCTCACAAAACTTATGCAGGCACCTGGAACAGAATTTGGCCTGGGGAATGGCTGAAGGAGCAAAAGGTGAGAGAATCAAGTGATTTTTCCCTTCAGAACCCTCTTGTTTGCTTTCCTGTGTAAGATCAGTCTCCAGCAATCTTCCTTTTGCTCTGGCTCAGCCCTGTTATCTGCAAGATTGCTGTACATTTGCCCCTTCATAAACAAGAACAGAACTTAATGTTCTACCTGCATCTTGTTTCTTTTGTGTGCTTGCTGTCTTTAACAGATACGACCCTGGGGAAATTAAATTGAATCCAAACCAACTTCCTCCCTGCTTACATCTCTCCTGCAGGAGAGAGCCCTCATTGCAAGATACCAAGACATTTGCTAAGGCAGGCAGGTGGTTCTGCTGAATTTCAGAATCCGAAAAATTGGCATCATCATTTCATACAGAGCTTACTCTGCAGGGAGGCATCCAGCTGAGCTAGTTAAAGTTAATTTTCTTCCTGCTATCTCCATGCCACATAAACCCACCAGTGCCAATGCCTGTGCCTCCCAGTGGGGCATGAGGCTCTTCAAAGGGTGACCACTACAGAGGATTGCCTCCAAAGAAGTGTGATGAAGTGAATAGTTTCTGTAGGGCTTTATTAGATGAAAGACCAGGCAGTTGACCCTGGGGTGGTGTCTCTGGCCAAACTCCATGTGCTGGTATGATAACAAACGTCTCCAAAGGGCATGGTTTTGCTGAACAGATGGACTCAGTGCTAATGCCTGCTGTGGAGGACACACCATGCAGAAAACAACAAAGGAGCTTTATCCTGGAGGCACCTCTAGATCTTTTACATCATTCCTTCTTGCCCAGTTCCAGATGGAAATAAGTTCTGTAAGTAGTGATAAAGGCTTTTTGGCAGCTTTCATTGCTGGAGGTAGCCTCACTGCCCACAGCTGCAGGCTAAGTAGCAGAGGGGCAGTGGAACAGGCTGACTGTGACCAAACAGTGTAGTACTTGGCTCTTAGTCCCCTTCAGTCTCCATGGCTCCAAAACATGAACATGGCATTTTTGTGGGTTCATTTTCCTGTATCTTTAATACTCCAAGTGGAATAACTGAGCAATGTTTTTATAGTATCACACTGGGAACCAGTTTTTCTTGCCATATGAGATGCCCAAGGACATGAGCACCACTGGGGATGCAAAGGCTGATGGGGTGGTGTTGGAGAACTGTGCAGGATCCAGGTTTGGGATGATCCTTGGAATAAACAAGTCCTGAATTGTACTAAGGGGCAGTTTTGGAAACAACTAGTAGGAACAACCCAACACTTGGGCAGGCAGTATGTTAACAGTATGAAATATCAGTGCTGGAGTCCACTCATTTTTAAAGCTGCAAAGTAGGTATTTCTAATATGTTATGTGATATCTTCTGAAATGGCCAGGATGGTGACTTGCTCTGATGGAAAGCAAAGCAAAGAGGAATTCCTCTTACATTGAAGGAAGCTATCATCATAACACCAATTATGACATGTAGAAATATAGGCTGAGTTAGAGCCTTAATCAGGTCAGTCTTATAAATGACAGTGACTGTTCTCATGATAAGGTTTTCAATAGACAGAATTCAAAAAGGATGAAACACCACAAGGACATGATAACTTTTTTTTTGGTTGATAAAACATACTTGAATTTGGAAAAAAAAGAAGACTGAGGAGACAGTAAAAATTTTTGTACGTCCTTATTGTAAATAGTTCTCCTATGAGTGTCTCATAGGAGAAGATGGCTCAAGAACCTCTATGAGAAATGATACATGAGCAATAAAAGCATAATCTCAGCTTTGTATGTATTTTCTACAGTGTTATATAAAGATCTCAGTGGTAAAGCCTCTTCCCTGCGGGCTCTCAATATAGAAGACCTTTCCTGAGTCCACAGCTGACCTGTGGTGGCTGCTGTCACAGATCAGCTACCCTGCTGCCTGCAGTAGCTCAGAGGTGCTGCATCATCACGTCCAGAGTTGACTTGCTGGTCTGTTAACAACACCTCTGCCCCCAGAAGTCACTCTTTTGGTATTTGCAGATTTAAAATGCTTCCAGGAGAGAGTTGTACACTGCATGAAGCCTGGTGAAAATCAACGCTCAGACAAGACACTTCAGTGAGCCAAAAGCAGGAGTGGGGAACAGTGCTGTGGCAGCACATTTATTTTCCTCCCAGATGACTATGTGAACTGACAATTTAAATACATTTACTGTTGGCAGGGAATATAAAGTATGTTAAAAGCTGATTTTAATTCAGATGCCCCCCAAATGCTTATCTGACTGACTATCCCAGTCTCCTACTGTGCCAAATAAATTATGCCAAGTAAATGACATTGAAAGAGGTCCTCATACAAACATGTTGCCACCTGCAATTTATGCTGCTGATCTGGGAACCGAGCAGAGGATGAAAGCATGAAGATATTTATGAAGCTGTAGAGTTGACTTCCCAAAAGAAGCGTGGTTTTCGGAAAGAGCGATTTGGTTGAATAAGTGAGAGAGGTGAGATCAAATGGAAAGTTACGAAGTGAATGATGTAGGAGAATATTATTTACAGGGTAGCTCTCTATAGGCTATTTCAGCTGCTACAGTTTTTACTTCTCTCATGGCCTCAACTGATCAGGTGGATTCATGTTGGAAGACACATCGCCAAACTGGCTTAGTGCTGAGCTACAGATTTTATATACTGCCTGTCATAGACTGTGTTGAGCTGGAAGGGACCTTTAAAAGCTATCTAGTCAACCCTCCCTGTAGTGAGGTTGAGATCAGGTTGCTCAAGCCAACCTCATCAAGCCTGGCCTTGAACGCCTCCAGGGATGGGGCCTCCACTACCTATTTGGGCAACTTGTTCCAGTGTCTCACTACCCTTATGGTGAAGCACTTCTTCCTGATGTCCAATTTAAACCTGCCCTTCTCTAGTTTCAAGTCATTCCCCCTCATTCTATCACTACATGCCCTTATGAACAATCCCTCCCCAGCTTTCTCATATGTTCCCCTTCAGGTACTCCCACGGGTACCCTCTGTTCAGCCTGCACATCAGGTCAGAAAACCATCTGGACCCAAGTGAGTAACATTTGGCAGACCTCTGGGGCTGCTGGGTCCAAGCAGCAGCAACAGCACAATTGCAGCTTGTCCTGTTGAAGCTTTTGTGTGTGCATCCCTGTGCTTGCTGCAGTTCTGCAGTGAGCTGTTTCCTGACCCTCTCCCTGCAGCTTGTGATGTACCCCTGAGCTTGGCAGAGAAGCAGGGTTTTAAGTTTTCATACGTTGCACATCCTTTCTTATGCACCCACTTTGGCACACTGAAATCTACTCAACCAAATCAAACCCTCCCACCTCACTAGCCCAGATCTTCCTTCCTTTCCACCTCGGCATACTGTGCTTCTTCTCCAGTGTGCCCCATGCATTGATAGTTATGGGACAGTTTAGATGTGATTTGGAGATGTCCCTGTATGTTGGGCATTTCTTTTGACATATTTTTTGGCCTCTTTCCTAAGCAGATTTTTGTATTTATGCCCTCACAAATCTGGCACAATAGCAAAAAAGAGCAGCAGTTCAGCAGGTCACAGCTGTGGAGGGTCTGATCCAGCTCCCCACCAGCCTTGTTCCACCAGAACTCATGGAAGACCCTTGGTGGGTTTGGTGAGAGCAGCAAGTTTCCTTGCCCTACCAGGTGACACTGAGTGGAAAAAATGGTCCTACTCCATCATGACAGGAAGAGGTGAGAGTCTGCATAGGATGCTTCCTTCTCTCTCCACTAGCAGGGCAAAACAAACCCTTATTCTTCAGGAGCTGATCTGTTCCTGCAGCTTACTCCCCATTTCAGGTTATAATCCCCTTTGGTGACATCACAGGTACCACTGCAGCTGCCAGGGTGATGTCACAATGAGAAGCTTATGACCGTAAATGAGGAATAAATCCCAAGAACAGATGACCTGAAAAGGACCTAATATCCTGTTGTTATTATATAAATGTCCCTAATACTGATATAAATGTGACAGTAACAAAAATTGGGAAAGTAGAAAAGACTGGTGGTCTATCAGTGTATGTGAAGATTTTGACATTTTCTCAAGTGATAAAGTTGACATTTTCTCACAGACCTGTAGATCCTTTATTAGTCTGACTTGCCTTAAAATTCTTTCTACTGTTACTTGCATTTATAGCCACTCAACTTTTTCAATCAACTTGAGGATCTTTCCTCTTTAAAAAATACTATTACTTTTAAAATTAAGAGAAAAGCACTAAAGTTCTCCACATTCAATAACCACTTACATGTTTAGGGAATGCTAACAAAACATAATCTACATTTTAGTGTCAGGATTGTTAAATAATTTGAACACATAAAAGCATGGAAATGTGTTTGCTCTGTGAAGACCCCTGAGCTCCATTGGGAGCCAGATGTAGGCTGAGTGTAAATATGAAGCTATCTAATTATTAGCTATTGCATTTTTATGATGAGGAGAAACTAATAAAATAGAAAATTAGGTACAATCGTATCCCAGGGAAAGCTTTATGCAGCTATAAAAGTTATTCTTCATATGCTGAACTGAAGTCTTAGAAGTTGGAAATAATATTCATAATCTCTAAGGTCCTTATTTTGTAGATATCTTGTCTCCATTGTGCTGCTGCCTTATTATTTTCCACAGACAGGTATTTGTTACTTTTCCTCTTAGAAAAAATTTTTAATGGATTTTCTCACTTTGATAGGATCAGATGCACTTTTAAATGCCTCTGGGAATAAATAACTTCACGTCAACATTTTCGAGTGCAAAGTCTGGATCTTCAGTAGGTTTTTACATTATGCAAGTAGACTTTTA
Organism: Turnix velox; assembly: GCA_013400935.1. Taxonomy (NCBI): domain Eukaryota; kingdom Metazoa; phylum Chordata; class Aves; order Charadriiformes; family Turnicidae; genus Turnix; species Turnix velox. The sequence goes on from VZTY01028253.1 coordinate 87,461, forward strand.
AGACACTTAATACTTTCTAACCTCTAGTGCCCTTTTTTACACAGAGACAAGCAGTCAGCAGGGATTAATCTGATCCTAATTAACCGCAAACTCTTCTGATATTTGGTCAGTGCACAGTAGCGTGCTGCCAGGTACACAGAGGTAAACTGATCTGGATTATCTGCCAGTGCATGTGCTTCGCAGCGGGAGGTCTAGTGCCCTGTGCTGTGGGTGAGTCGCAGGCAGATACAGCTTTAAACACCAAGTGTGTGTGTGTGGGGGAACTGCTGTAGGGAGCTGGAGTGAAAAGGGAAAGCACTAATTGGAAGACCTCTTCCTAATGGCTTCCTATTAAGGCGTCCTTTTTTTTATGGATAACATTTGTCAGTGCTGCGATGCAACAGAGCAAAAATCGAGATGGTCAAAAATGCAACAAGATTGGTTTCTTCTTTCACAGCAGCAGAGAAATACAACTCTGTGGGTAGAAGTTCTCTTTTCCTTTTCTATGTACATGCACTGTGTCTGAAATAACAGTTCAGTTTTTCATTACGATAATGGCTCCAGTACTACTCCTGTCGCAGATTTGGTGAAAGATACTTAAATCAGAATCATCCCCATGAAGGATATGGAAATTATTTTTTTGAACAATTTTTGTTTAAAACACTGGAAGGTACTGGAACAGGCTGTCCAGGGAGGTGATGGGGGCCCCAACCCAGGAGACTGGGTGTGCACTTGCACACTGCCCACCACAGATCTCGTCTTCTCTTACCATGTGACATAGAAAGCAGAGCGCTGAAGGTCCTTCCCTGCCTCATGGTAGCCTGTAAAGTAAACCTAAGATGCAGTGAAGGGATCAAGGTGAATAAGAGAAGAGTCTTACAGTGGTGGTGAGGAGAAGCAGCTGTGAGAACCTTGCACAGCTGATGTGGCCCTGATGGCAGCAAGAGTGAGGATGTATAATGGAATGGGTAGCACAGAGACTGCAGCAAATGTCTCAGACTGCTCTGGTCCAGGTATCCTGGTGCACCTGAAAATATGTATTTATAGCAAGCCCGTTTCTTTTTTTTTCCAGCAAGGAAACCACTCTAGTATACATCCGGAGCAGGCCTCTACAAACTGAGACACAGACATGGTGTTTGGTTCCTGAACAAGGAGATCCAGCCACTGAGGCGAGACTGTCCTTTTTCTCCTGATGGAGTATCTGAGGGTACCAAGTGGTTTCCTGGAAGGAAGTCTCCCAACTCTCTTCACTGTGTTTAAAAGTCCAATAACTGCTAAGAATAAGCCAGGGGGTTTTCTCACCAAAGCAGATTTTTTTAGTCTTCAGAAAAGAGCTCAGAAAATGATCCACCCAACTCTCTGGCCAGCAGCTAGCTCTGTGCCACTCATTTCCCCTTCCCTGTGATGGCCAAGTGTTGTCTGATGGCCCAGCTCCCTTCCCTCACAATCCTGTCACAACCTGGGGCCTTGGGCAGCTCTCTCAGGCTCTGGCATCCAAGTCTTATATGTAGCAGCTCTATTTCTCCCCTTACAAGTGCACAAGAAGGAGCAAAGATAAAGGTGCAATACAGGCTGAGAGTTGAAATTATTTCATGGATTTCAATTCCACTGGAAAAAGCAGTAATTTGAAGCTGCATCCCCCTACTCATTCGCATCATTATGGATGGTGCTCAGCTCTACCAGGGGTGGTTCACTGTTTCCTAAGACAACAGAGAAAACTGGGTACATGATGTGGCAGGGGGAAGTTACTGCAGAGCCAAAGTAAGTCCTACTCAGTGTCAATGATGGATGTTGACAACCTCAGCTCTTGATCCAGAACAGCACTTGAACAGGGAGCCAAGAAGCTAAAATAAAGTTTTTCTCTGAATAACACATCAGAGCTTGCTGCCTGCAGGCTCATCACGGATCCTCAGCCCTGCTACACCATTGCTTCTCTCACATTGCCTCATTCATGATGTTTGCTTAGGACTTCTGCATAAGATCAAGGCAGACTCATAGGATCATTTTTACAGTTCAGGGAAACAACTTTAAAGAGGATTTTTTAAAATCTTTATTGTTGCAAATGCTCCTACAGATGGAAAAAGAGAGGAAAGCATCAGTACAAAGATGAATTTCACAGAGACTAGAACTTGCTGATCCTGAAGTGGATAATGTTAGGCCAATTCACCATGGAAGTACGTGGATTTCTTCAGATCCCATAGAGACTAGGGCTCCTTCAATCATCTGAATACAACAGGATTCACTGCTTGGGGCATACCTTTATTCAGAGTGCTCCAAACAGGAGAGCCAAAAGCCAGCTCAGGCCATAGCAGTAGGTGAGAATGTACAAAGTGCTACTTTTCAGACTAGTTTGTTTGCTTTCTATAATAGTTCTTTTTTCCCCCTTCAGCTCTGAAACATTCCTCTCTGAGCCATTGCCATTCTAGGAGAGAGTAAAAATAATCCCCAGCATGGCAGTAATTTTGGGAAGCTGCCCTTTCTCGATATCAGTTTGTGACCTGCTTCATATCCAGCCATGAGCTCTTTCTGACACAGCTGGAGCCTGGCAGAAGAGAGATGGCTCCAAGCTGAGCCTTCAGGGCTGTAATGCAGGTCCAGCTCTCACTGAAAGCATCCCTCACTGAAAGCTTTCTCCTCCTCTAAGCTGGAATAGGCATCTAACAAAAACATATTGTTTCATATAGGTTCCTCTGCACTACATCAAACATAGATTTGGTGTTATTCTCAATAGATGAGGATGGGGGCACCATGCAGTTGAGGATCTTGTGTAAAGCCATTTAGAAGGCATTCACTGCAGGAGGGATGTCAGTGATTTGTTTGGATTTGTTCTTTGTGCTCTTTTATCCTGAGTTGCTTTTCAAGTTTGGTGGTGTGGAGAATAAGTCTTTGGAGGCTGAGGGATCTGGAATTGTTTAGCCTGGAAAAAAGGAGGCTGAGGGGGGACCATATAACACTCTACAAGTGCCTGAAAGGAGAATGTAGAGAGATGGAGTTTGATCTCTTCCCTCAAATAACAGGTGATAAGACAAGTTGAGCCTGGGGAGGTTTAGACTTGGTATTAGGAAATGTTAGTACACCGAAAAGGTTATTAAGCATGGAAACAGGCTGCCCAGGGAAATTGTTGAGGCACCATCCCTGGAGGTATTTAAGAGAAGGGCAGACATAGTGCCTAGAGATATGGTTCTTTTTAGTGTAAGGTTGATGGTTGGACTAGATGTTCTGAAAGATTCCCTTTCAACGAAGATAATTCTGTGATTCTAAGCTAGGACCCTGAGCAGTGCTAAATTCCCAGCTTCAGAGGTTCTATGCTTGAAAATGGCAAATATATGTTCTGGAAGAAGACAAAACTGTTAACTCTCCTGTTTCATAAAAAGTAATACTAGTAATAGAAAAGAAATTGTTAATATGCTAATTCCTATTTCTGAAGGTGACTTATTCAAGGACACAATGGGGTGCTGATTCTCTTTGAGTGGGTGGCATAGCACATAAGCTTACTTCATGACTGTTGAAATTAAATGTAAAACATTTATTTCTCAGTGGATTCTTTTCTCCTTACTTAGCACGTCTCTATTGCTGCTTTGTCTCATAACAACTCTATTAATTAAGAAAAAGTGTCAAAGGACCAGCTGATGAATGAATGAATCATGAAATTAAGAAATGCCTGTTTTTCAGTGATTTCTTTCTTCTACAGATAGAACAGTTTCATTGATTTCAAAGTGTTCCTGTCAAATATGGAGACACTTAATACTGCAGTCCCTTGAATAACAAGACTCTTCTTTTACTACAGCATTCAAGGAGAAAAAACATTCATAATTTGTTTAGGGGAAAAAAGAAACAGCTAGTAGTTGTCACAGTGTCAAAATGAATTACTTTAGATTGATCCATTTGCCTTGATCCTTATAACCCTCAAGAATTCCAAATACTTATCAGTCAATCATTTAAATTCCTCAGCTAAATCCCATACCTCATTAAATAAAGAAATAAGGAGGGTCTTAATATACTTTTCTTTAGGCCTGTCACTTCACAGTCTTAAAATACAGATCACAGCATCTTATTCTCAGGAGCTTCCTTTCTAAATAGCAAAGGAACCTTATGTTTGCCTGTACAGTTTGTCACATTCTCATCTCTCTTGCTGGTGGTCCCTTGCAACTAATTTCAAGTATCACCTTCAGTGGTGGAAAGAGACCATGGGACTTTAAATTTACTGGTGACTATGCTAATGTCATCAGGTGTCAAAAGATTGTTGGATCATGCAATGGCCTAATGAAAAGCAAGGGGAAAGAGAACAGGTGTACTTAAAAGACATATGGAAAAATTTAAGATGTGTGAACATTTTTGTATGTGTAGTGACTTCTTAAAGAGATTGGGGTCTAGTGGGAATATTGCAGAATGAAAAGAGTAACTCAAAATAGCAGATAGGAGTGTGTATTCCTGATCCTGTGCTTTCTTCATTTTGGGTGCAGACAATTTTGTGACATATACCCTGGTGAGATGTAAACCACAACAAAGAAAAGCAGAAAGCATCCTGATCTGTGATATCTCAGGGTAGATAATTTTTCCTCTGAGCATTCTGCCAACTTTTGGTCCTGCTTCTTTAGGATGGTTTGCTTCCCACTTTGAGTTTTTCACATTTCATCTGGTTTTCCTGCTCTTGTTACAAGATGACAAGCATTACAAATCAGTATCTGGACCTGGACATCTGTCAAAGAGGCAGCTGAACTCAGAGGCAAATCAGAGCCATTTAGAAATCTCACCTGAATAGATTTTTGCTCCAATTTGGGGCTCACTGTATTGTGCTCTGCAATAATCTGAAGGTAAAAGGCACCAAACATTTTGGTTTTTAAGAAGCTCTGAGTGACAGTATTTTAACTGATTCCTCCCAGGCACAGCCCAGACTTTTCAAGCTTCTCTTACCAGCTAAGACCTCATGCAGTGTGGTGGCCTTTGCCTGATCTCCTGAGTAGCAAATAGCCTCCATTTCCCTAAAGGAGCAGAGCAGCACTTAAATCCTTTCCTGATGTGTGAGGGACATGTACCATCATCTGTCCGGCCCTGTGGCCCAGGAAGACAACCCTGCCACATACACATATAGGCTGTAGGAGATGTGCTACACTGGTTACAAAACCTGCTTCTTTCCTATCCTATTTGCCTCCCAGGGGCAATGCCAGCACCTCCCAAGTTTTAGGATAAGAAATGTCCTCTTGGTGAACATCAGGGGAGAAACCTAGCACTGTCACATTAGTTACTGATCTCAACAAAAGCACCTGATGCCCTTTAACAGGACCTGTGCTCTTGTGCCTGCAGTTTTTGCCCTGTGTAAAATCCAGGTTGCATGTAGCATCACTGAGAAGTGAGGCTTCTCAGGCAAATAATGATTGTTTACATTAAAAAGTTGCTGCTCATTTCCCGAGACAGTAGTTTCTCAAAGTGTCTAGCACTAAGAAACAGAATTGACTGTTAATCCTATCACCTTTGTGAGAATTCTTTTAGGTAATTTCATTTAATTTATATACTTTTTTCTATGTAGCATTTTTTTTCATGTACCCAGAATCTTAACTCCTGTGTAACAGATTGCAGTCCCCTGAATGTACTTCTCATCCATCCATGTCCCAAGTCTTCTTTTATTTTATGCCAGTCTTTAGATGATAGCATATCATTTTCAGAAGATTTCACACTTCCAAAAGTCCATATGGTTGTCAAATTCTTTTCTGATGCCACTTGTTTACAGCTTCAAAATAATCAACATGGATTCACACATCCTTTCCTCTCCTCCCTCCCCCTCTAGTCTCTCTTGTACACAACTTCAAGAAGATTAATTCACTTCTTCTCCAAATGATGCTACCGAACTTAACACATCAGCAGAGAAGGCCCTGGGCAAAAATCTGTTCCATCTTGCTATGCTCTTCATTCATGTCAGGCTGCAAGTTGTCTGTCACTCTGGAAAGCAGTTAGGTTTTCTTTGGACCTTCTGCTGAAAGCCACAGCTTCAGAAAAGGTTCTGGTGATCTGGTGAGTCTGACAGACTCTATGCACAGAGCAGGGCTCACCTGCAGCTGCCTCCTTGTGGTGTCACAATGAGTCCCAGTGATGCTGAAAGCAGAGTTTTGTACCTTGCAGTGTGCTAGAGATATGTGAAGGAACAAGCAGAGTCATAGAATGTGTTGACTTGGAAGGGACCTTCAAAGGTCATCCTGTCCAACTCCCTTGCAGTGAGCAGGGACATCTTGCACTAGATCAGGTTGCTCAGAGCCTCATCACACCTGGCCTTGAATGCCTCCGGGGATGAGGTCTCTACCAGAAAAGGCCAAATCCGATAGATTCAGTAAGGATATCCCACATCTCCTAATACCATAGATTTAGTAAGGAGATGGTAAGGGAGAGGAGTGTGCAGATAAAAATGAGCCTTGGTCTTGTCCTGATTCATTCTGAAACAAGAGTGCAGGTGCAGCCCCAGATTTGGGTGCTGTTTGAATGAGTCAGGGCATGTCAGGGAACTGGGGGAGCAGGTGAACATCCAGGCTCATGTCAGCTGAGGATTTGTGCTCTAATGAGTGTGATTTTTTAATGAGCCTGATATTTTGTGAAGTATAGGGATGAACTGCATGGAAACAGAAAGAAAAGAGAAGGTTAATGGAAGGAAGGGGAAAATCAGGGGAGATTCTGTGAGGACAGGCAGCATGAATCCAAGGGAACTCATTTGCAAAGGAAGGAGTTGAAATAGTGAACCAGCCTGTACACTCAGAGCAAAGGTTGTCCTGGAAACCTGGAAAACACTCTGTGCAGTCAGACCCTGTTGGCAACCTGACAGCTTCAGTGTCCTTAGCCACCAGAGCTGTCATTCTTTTCCACTGTCCCCATATCTTACCCTTTGCCTTGAAGCACAGGGTTTTGCACAGCCCCACATGACTGGAGATGGGTCAACCATCTGGGGCTGGGAAAAGGGAGAAAGCCTACGGCTGTGTCCTATCTTACCATTTCTCTCCTGCCTTTTGGCTTGTCCCAGCACTCTCCTGACATAACTGCCAACTCTTGCCTCCCCAGCTTCTACCCAGATGGGCGGCAGCAGCAGCCTCAGCAGCTGACAGTTGTTCCTGCCACTGCCATAGGCAGCTTCCAAAATCCTTTCTTCAAAATTTCTGTGTAGTCTGCCACATGCTTATTTCCAGATGTGGCAGTGTGGGAATGAGCATCCTCACCCCTCCTGTGGGAAAACCACAGACTGATCAGCCCTTGACAGAGAGCAAGGCAGCAAAGTGTCAGGGAGAGAAACTTAAGGACAGGGCCTGCATTTCTGTGGCTTAATGTGCTACAACATGGGAACAGTGGCAGCTAGTCAAAACCAATGAGCAGAACAACAGCATAATTAATTAAAACTTTGCTTTCTTGTGACCAAAAAAACCCACCCAGAGCAGGAAAAAGTGAGACTCCATGTCATATCATGGAAAATCATGTGGAAAATAAACCCCACCTGCTTCTAATCGAGTATGATAAAAAATAAATAAACCCCACACAAAAGCATATGTGATCTGCAAATGGATAGCTGTTAATCTACCACATTGGGAGGAACAAATAAAATTGGTATTATAGGGTGCTTTCTTAAAATGGATCTCTTCTGAGAAGCCTTGTCACCAAGTTTGGCATAGGAGCAGGAGCACTCTGGTGGCACTGCTAACCTCACAAGCAGCACTGCCTTGGCAGGAGTTGGGTCATACTTAGCAGATTATCTCCGTACCAGGAAGGCTAAAATTTTCATCAAAGAAAACGGTGGAATTTGTGACAGGCAGCCAGTTTGCTGCCTTGTGCTCCGGGGCTTGCTCGCAGCAGATGCTCGGCTCCATCCCAAGTGCAGCCCTGAGTGGTCACCCCACGAGGTGTGGCTGCTTTGTCAGCTTAGCTCTGGTGCAGCAGAACGACATGGCATAATCGTTTGAGCCATCAAACCATTGGGTTACTCTGCTCTCCAGTTTTGGGTTGGAAGGGAGGGCAATAAAGCACAGCTGAGGAGGGTGTGGAGGAAGCCCATCACAAGCTAATGCAGATATTCAGGGCACAGAGGGTGCGAGGGCAGGCAGGTCTGCTTAGCAGGGATGGCCAGAGCAAGGTTTGCTTTTTACCAGGCTGTGAAGTGAATGTCACCGTGTTCCCTCTGTGCTCTTCAAGGGTGTGTACTGCAAAGGGCCTGGCAGACCTTGTGAACACGGACAGGTCTCAGGTCGTGGCGGGCACGTGCGGCGAGGACCGTGCCAGGGTCCCCTGTAGCGTGCTCAGAGGGTGTCACCCCCCTGCGCTGGCAACTCCCGTGTGCTGACACTCGTGCGCATGGAAACCACGAGATGGCACTAGCAACTTTTGCAGATCCGTGGCTTCGCAGTGAAGAACATGCATTACAAGCCCCAACATACTGCATTGCCGTGATGCCATCACAAAACACAGGTACTCTGCAGTCACGGAGGTGTGAACGGGCTATTTCTTGCACTGACTGATCAACTTCGGCTAAATCCTTTCCTATTTCCATTTCATTATGTGCTAATGGTCATCGGTTTTTATTTGCGATGGGCAGACCTCCACCTACCAATCTATTTTGCATTTTATGCCTCATATTCAGGACAAGAGTGATGAAAAGGGACAATTGATTGTAAAGTGAAAAATGGTTAATGTACAATCAGGCTGTGCCTTTGTGAAACTCTTGAAGATGTCAGATGCCCTTCCTGCACCCACATTGAAGCCACACTCACTAACTGTAAACAGCTAAATGAAAGTGAGACAAATACTGATCTCCAGCTCCAAGGCCAGCTCAGACCTGTTTGACTCATGTCCACACCTTTGAGGGACATCCCATTGGTCACTGGCACACTACAGAGCAGCTGGCTTGATTGTACTCCTGGACTGCTGTGGAATCCAGGGCACATAGTTCCCATTTTGCTGGGGAAATTGTTATCTGAAATAAAGTGGGGATTCTGTTGCAGTCTGGCTGAGAGGTGTTTTTATAGTATAACCCCAAGGGGCTGTGTGTCATGTCCCGGCACATGTGAGTACTGGAAGATGCAGTCTGATGGGACAGCAATGGAGAATGTTCATGTATGCTCTTCCATAGAATCATAGAATAGTTTGGGTTGGAAGGGACCTTAAAGATCATCGAGTTCCAACCCCCCTGCCATAGGCAGGGACATCTCCCACTAGATCAGGCTGCTCAGTGCCTTGTCCATAGGGGAAACAGTCTTTAGGGTGAAGGGAATCAGGTAATGTTCTGGAGAAAGCCACTTGAGCAGGTTCAAAAGAGAGTCAACCAAATGATTTGGTGTTTGAATCTCCTTCTTGTCCATCTTCTATTTACTATAGCAGACATTTTCAACCACATCATTTACAAAGCCTTGCAGGGCTTTCCACATTAAGCAGTTGGATTTCTCCTGCACATGCACACACACTCAGGATGTTTCCTCCCAGCTATCCCATAAGCTGTTCATTCCTGGGATCAGGGTAACAGGATCCTTCCCAGGTATTGAAGTAATATTGCCCAGCCCTCTGCATTGCCTTCTCCTGGAACAGGAAACACTGAAATTATCTGTGTGAAGGCCGCAAGTAAACATTATCATCTTCTCACACAGGGCATTAATTCAGTGCTGTTCACTACCATGAACTGGTGAAGAAACCCAAGGAAGGAAAAGAAATTCAACAGAAAATTTGACAAACTGGCAGCACAATTGGTAGCACAATGTAGCAGTTGGTCACACAGTGATCTGAGCACAGTTTTTTGGCCAAGGAAGTCTGGATTTTGTATAAATTTAGCAGTTTACACTCTGCTGAGTCCTGGAAGCTGGGAAAGGATGCCACAGGGAGGTCTGCTCTTTATTCAAATGACACTCAGGCTCAGATGAGACAGAATTCATTATCTGAAGAAAAAGAATTTTGAGTGGGTTTGGGGAAGACTCAACATGATTTTATAAAGGGAGATCACAACACATAAATCTATTAGAGGCTCCAGAAAGCATCAACAAATATGTGTACAGCTAAGAACATTTTTTATGGAGCTCTTCAACAAAGCCTCATAAAGAAGCTACTCTGTGATGGTTTAAGAGTTAAGATGATGTGAATAAAGGACTGATTAAAAGGCAGGAAACAGAAGGTAGAAATAAATAGCCAGTTCTGGCAGTGGAAGGAGGCTGGCAGTGGAGTCATGCAGAGATTTGTACTCAAGCTTGTATTGTTCAGCATGACTTGAACCTGGAAAAAGGGAAGCTTTGTGAGACAGGAGCTTGTTGTGGTTTTTAAGCATCCAAGATAGTAAAGATGACGGACAACTGGGCAAGTTGCAGAAGAGTTACACAATACAGAGCAACAGGGTAATAAAAAGGCTGACAAAAATCAATTTAGCTAATTAGAAAATTAATTCCATCAAAAAATAAATCTAATTTTATATACATGATAGCAGGCCCTGAAGTGACTTTTACTGCTTGGGAATTTTAGCTCAGAGCTATATAAAGATCTGTGAAAAGGGTAGCTCTGTGCTCAGACACAATGAAAGAATCAAGTCCCATTACTGGGAAAGGAACAGAGAATAGAATGGAAGCCATTCTGTAAGTCCCCAGCTGCGTGGATCATGGATCCCTTAGCTCAAAAAGAACAGAAATGAATAGAAGAAATGCAGAAAGGTAACAAGGATGAACAAAAGCATGGAATGGTTTTCCTATGAAGAATAACTTACTAGATTAGAACTTAGCTTTAAACATGAAAACAGAACATAAGGTTTTATAGAAATCTATAGAATCATGGGGGCTTACCAAATGGAGTTAGCAGGGGTCAGGTTTGGGAGAATACCCTTCCTGTACAACATGCAGTAGTTCCACATGTAGCAATGGCACTCCCTGTCACAGTATGCTGCAGATGATAAATGGCTCAACTGGACAAATTCAAGAGAGGAAAATAATTTGCACATGAGCCATCTATGACACTTCAGACTATCCTGAGCCACACAATCATTTGATATGTTCCTATAAAGACAGCTCAGGTGTCCAAACCAGGCATGATACTACTGGCCACAAGAAACTTCTGTACAAGACCACAAGTGCTCATCTCCTCGCTGATAGCAGTCACTGAATACAGTCATATGCTCCAATATTCTGGTTTCTTCAACAGTTAATACATCCAGGATTTTTCTCTGCTTCTAAAGCCCTTTGTGAGATGGGATTATCTTACTATCCCCAAAGAAGCTGAGAGTGTTGGGGCTGTTCAACCTGAAGAAGAGAAGATTCAAGGGAGACCTTCCAACTCAACACATGCTATGATTCTATGATCATTCTATAATTCTATGAAACTGTAGAGAGTTCAGAGAGGCTGAAGCCATCAAGATGATGAGGAAACTAGACTATATAATGAGCAAGGAGAGGCTGTGGGAGCAACAGCAGTTTCTCAGAGGTTCATAGGGAAAGATCACAAGTTTGAACATAGGAAATTCTGACTACAGATTAGGAAGTGATTCTGCACCATGACAGTAGTTAAGCACAGGTTGCCTGCAGTAAATGACAAAATTACAACATGGGGTATTTTCAAATTTGATCAAAGTCCTGAACAGCCTGATTTAATTTCAAAGCTTCGAGGTCTGAGCAGATTTTTGTGTACTTCCAGTAGACCCTTTGGACTAGATGACCTCCAGAGGCCTCATCCAACTCCTGATGTTTCTACAGTTCTATAAATGCCATATAAAACATTTTAAACATTCACAGTGTGAAACCATAAGCACATAAAAAGTAAACAGAGCAAAATCTACATAGCTTTGTACATGCAGAGTAATGTTGACATGCAGGCTCATTCCACGAGGGGAATAAAGAAATTTGCACTAGGTAACACCAGACACTGATGAAAACAAGAGAGATGCACTATTATGAAGACCAAAGCATAGAAAAACAAAACAAGATGGGATTTAAACATGCAGGATTACCAGTATGTTAGAGCTCCAATTTTATTCTTCAGCTTTAATGCAGTGAATGATTTACCATAACAATGCTTTGTGAAAAACAAAAGATCTGGTCTGCAGAGGCAAAGCTGAGTCCAACATAAAAATGACTTTACTATGTTTGTTTTGTAATTATCCTACTGACACACACTGCCAAGATCTAGAGAGCTTGTGTCACTGCATCTGTTTTGAAGCCTAGTTAAAATAGTTATTCTACAGCGCTTCATAAATGAACATAAAGAACATTAAGCACAAATGACTTCTTGTCTCTATTTTATTTCTCTGGAGCATTGCCCTCTGGGGTGAGAAGGAGAGAAAGTTCAGGGTAAACCTGCAGTTCTCAGATGACACTGTTCATAATTTAACCCAAACAATGTGGTATGTAAGTAAATGCCATGAAACTTTTGCATATTCAACTGTCTGAAGTCCCTTCTTATGTAATGGGAAAAATATTAATGAATCCTACCTTAGGTGAAACAGATCTTCAAAATCTGGTTTTCTTTATTACAGACAGAAAGTTTTCTCTACACTATAATTTCTGGTTTTCCTGACAGTAGGACACTCAGTTATTCCAAAACTTGGTTACAAGCACCATGAATGTGAACAATTGAAATTTTAATTTCTAGTTAATTATCAGTAAACAGAACAGAAAGAAACACTCCTAGAAAGAGCCAGTGGAGGCTGCATAAATTCAGAGTCCATGGAAGCTCATTTGACTTTCTTCCTTGTAGGATTAATTTGGTAAAATCCGGAGCTGAGATGTTTGCCCATCTTCCAGTTAATGCCGCAAGTGAAGCCTCATGACTGACACTTGAGCTATCTTGTGCTTGTCTGTAGACCTCTGGTACCTGCTGCATCCACAGGGATGGTTCCTAGATGTACTGAAATCCTTCTTGAAGAGGCTGAAAGAACTTCCAAGGCTTCTTCTTCCTTTAAAAGCCCCAAACAGCTTTTGTCAGGAGGTTGGCATGATTCCAGGATCAGATAGACACATCAACACACACAGGTTTTTGACTTTGTGTTCAAATCAGACGTTAGCTATAATACTAAAACATTGTAAATAAGCTTTTTTACTTTTATTTCCTAAATAATAAATACTAAAATTGTAAACAGGTTTGAATAAAATATATCCTGTTGGTTGTCAGATCTGGAAGTGGCTACTGTGTATAAAATGTCTCTCCCATAAATACAAAATAGTGTTTCATCATTTGTTTTTGTGCTACCGTGAACATGATAGAAAATAAGGAATCATAAATCATGGAGTCTGTTTTGGGCATTGTTGCTTGTACAGTGAATTGCAAGCTGCTGGGAAAAAGTGCTGGTCTGACCTCATAGTGTTGTACAAGTATTTTGAAAAGGTATAATCAATAACATGGAACAGGACTTTGGATAAATCAGGTCCACTGTATCCAGAAGGGGTTTGATCCACGGGGCATGGAGCAGGTAAACACATGCATGCACACCATGACAAATCCTTCACTGGTGCTACTTCTGATACCAGACATTTCCCAAGAGAACAGTTTACTCAAAACTGCAAAAAACCTAAACAGTTTGGAGGGGAGGAGGAGACTGATAATCTGCTGTACTCTTAGAACTTATTTATATACTGTGTTTAGCACAAAAAACCTGGTATACCTCTGGTACATGCTATGGTAGCATCTCACAAAGATCAGGCTTCAACTGATGCCTCTTACACTTTGTTGAGGAAATGACAGAAAAAGCCTTGAAGAGGAGCATTGTGGCTCTTGACTATCCCTCTGGCCTCTTCTGTATTTGGGGTGCATCTTTAATAGAATCCCCTCCTCCTCCCTATAAATCTGGACTCAAATTCCCCAAGGCTTTCTCCCAGAATTGTTTCTGTAAACTATGCATTAATGGGCCAGGGGAGCTGTTCCACTTAGGAAGCATTATTTAGAATAAAGATGTGCTTTTTTATCCCCCAGAAAGCAGCATTTCTTCTGAGTAAAACTACCTGCTAATACAGCAAATATATTTCTCCACAAAAGTATTTTTATTCCATCTACCACAATACCACCATGGTAGGTCTTCAGCATCTGTTTCTATATATAGGTTACATCCAGCATTACACACATACACCTTTTAACATGGTCATTTTCTCACTGGCTAGACCAGAGCCTCCAACAGTGTCAGTTCCCTGCCAAAAATTTAACTTTTCAGAGCATGCATGATACAATCTGTATATAAAAATGAAATCCAGGTGAAGGTACTTAGCTGTCATATTAAGAGCTTTTTACTTAGGTTTTTTTTTTTCTTTTTAGTTTAAATACCAAATGAATTGGAGTAAACCAGGTTATCAAGAGTGTGTATTTTACAAGCATCTCCTGAAAAGCCAGTAACATTTGACTTGTTCTCCCTTTGGAGAGCGAGAATAAGTTTTCTGCACTATTATTTTTAACATAGAACAAACAACTCCTTAAAAAAATTGGGAGCTGCTGTGTATTTGGGACTAGTGATGTGTCAATACATAAAACTGAGTTATTTTGCTTCTTTTATATTCCAAAATGGTAAGCTTTGTATTGCTTTAATTAGAAGTAGTAAACATGGTTCACAATGGTTTGCTGCTATCTACACAAGAGGGTCAGACAACAGCCCAGATGGCACCTTTCCAATTACAAAGGATGGGCTTTTAGAGGGGATGTGCTGAAAACTGTTCTGCAGGGCTTCTCTTTTGGCACTTTCCACATCCTGGACTGTCACAGTGACACATACTATGGACCTTCCTCTTGCCTGGGCATGCAGTTAAGCTTCTTCCCACTGCTGTCAACTCTCAGAAGGAACTGTATGTGTCCTCACAGGAAATATCTTGCATGACTCTACTGAAGACACGTTACTGGAACCTGCTGTGCTTAGAGCTGCCTTTGGAACTTGTGAATAGGAAAGAAGATCCCTTTCTTCTCCCGTCTTTCCTGAGTTAAGGGAATTTCTCAGAGAACAGAAAGCAGTTGGTGTTGCAAACTTTTCAGTTTCTGCCACAAAAAACTGGATTAGTATGTGCCTTTTGTGTAATTTCTTCAGTCACAGAAACCATCCACCATGCTCTACCTTGGACAAGCCTCTTATCATCCTCTCCAGCACAAATGTACAGACTACCTCTCTGTATATAGTTTGAGGTCACACACTTCTGAGGATTCTAAATGCTTTCTTCATATATTCAGTATACTCTGCCATATCCCCTCTTCAGTGAGGAACCTACCACAAGCTCAAGGTGGGCCCACTGCCATCATTCACAAGTGAAACAAGTTTTCCCTGGAAGGTATCAGACAGAGAAAACTCAAATATAAAATTCTTCTTCATTATCTGCGCATACACTACTGGGATCATCCAGAGAATAAGGAGTTGCTCTGAAGGACTGTTTGGGATGCTCGGAGAGAGATGCTGACACAAATGAGCTGGAAGACCACTTAGAGAGAGAAGGCAGAGAATTGTCAACTGACTCAAAGGTATTGCACATGGCCAATACTGGCCTTCCATTGCTAGCTGCCTGTTTAGTTTTACTAACAATTTGTTTCTGTTGGGGAAGAGAGGCTTCCAGGTCACTGGAAAATCCATTAAGGGTAGAATATGCAGAGACTACAGACAGATCTGAGAAGGACAGCTTCATCCCTGTATCTACATCAGTCTCCTGGGCACCCTCCAAGTCATCAACATTAAGCCTGGGACTGCATCTCCATGTTTTTAACCTGGTTGCAGGTGATCCAATATTTAAAAACTGAAATGGTTGGCTGAAATTAAAAGTCTCTGAAGCCGAGTTCACTGTGGGCAAACAGAAGAGTGACTTGCTTCGTTGAAATGACCATGAAATGCTGGAGGCACTACTAGATCTGTGTGCAAACTCTCCTCGTTCACTGTGTCTCAGGTCCTGCTGGGAGAAACCAAGATGATGACCAAGGCTGTTTGCATGATGTACCTTGTTTTGGCCCATTTCTTTTGGTTGTTCAGGGACAGACTGGTGGCTCTGAGGAAGAAAGGCTGGCAGAGTGGTGAAGTGGGAATCTGTTGACACAGATGGAGATGGTTGTTTGTTCTGCTTTGCAGACCTCCTACACCAACCACGTGCTTGCTGCAGTGGAGAGGGGGAGAAAAGAAGATCACATTAATACAGAATTGGCAGTCTTACAACCATAAGTCTCCACTGCTGAGTTGTTACTGCAAATAATTACGAAGCAGGCTTCATCCAGTATGCTTGCAGCAAATGTTTCACTTAAATAACAAAGAGAAAGCACTCTGCCAGAATCCCAAATATTTACATAAGGAGCCCTGAAGACAACAAGAATGAATGGTAGAGGAGTCCTGCCTCCCAGTCTGAATTAGGCTGGCTTGAAATTTTTACTTACTATTGACTAATTTAGGTTCATTCATATTCTGTCTTCCACCACTTCTGCCTTAGAGGACAGTTAAAGAACAAAAATGAAGAAATGGGAGATGTAGTGTGTTATTTCTCATTCCATCCTTTCTGTGGCACAAATGTTTGTATTTTTTCACCTGAAACTTCAAAAAGCCTTTAGCAAGCAACCTCATTCTCTGTTGTCTCAGTGGGAATTTACTCCTGCTTTCAACTCACTGAATCATAGCGTATGTTGAGTTGGAAGGGACCATTAAAGGTCATCTAGTACAGCCACCCTGAAGTAAGCAGGGATATCTTGCACTAGATCAGGTTGCTCAGTCTCATTTAGCCTGGTCTTGAATGTCTCCAGGGATGGGGCCCCCACCAGCTCTCTGGGCAATCTGTTACAGTACTTCGCCATCATTATAGTGAAGAGCTTCTTCCTAGTTGCCCAATCTAAACCTAATCCCCTCTAGCTCAAAACAACTGTCCCTGGTCCTATCACTCTATGCCCTTGCAAACAGTCCCTCCCCAGCTCTCTTGAAGTCCCTTTTCAGGTACTGGTAGGCCATTACCAAGTCTCTCTGGAGCCTTCTCTTCTCCAGGCTGATCAGCCCCAGCTCTCAGCCTGTCCTCATATGAGAGGTGCTCCAGCCCCCTGATCATCCTTGTGATCCTCTTTCACATTTTCTCTTTCACATCTGGTTATTGAACACTGCATCCTAGAACCCACCTGCTGTTTTATCAGTTTCCTAGTGACTTTAAAGTAAGCTTTGGATAGCAATTTGCTTGTAGATACCTAGACTGAAGAACTAATCTGATGGTTATGATCTGAGTTTGGACCTAAATCTCATTCGTAGGACAGGATTCAATTGTCTACATGCCAGATACTTGAGTATTTATACAGGGACAAGAGCTGTGACAAATGGGGAGCCAGTGTCCTTCTCCAGAAGATGCTGGAGGCCAGGTGGCTCTACTATGGGATTAAACACTAATTTCTGGCTAACTGAACTGAGTCCCTTGTATCCAGGCAATCTTAAGGTGTTTTATCATCCCACTCATCTTAGTAAAACTTTTAAGAAGTTTTGTTTAAATTATTCTTACTGAAATTTTTCACATTAAAAAAAATGTTAGATTTCTGTCCCAAAAGAGATAGTGGACAAAGTATAAACTTCAATCTCAGCAATGGTACTTGCCAGTTTGAAACAACAGAAAACACTAGATATCTTTGTCACAATGTGCAATTTACGTGACAAGGCTGTGACAAACATGACTCTGGGTGATCTCAAGTGAGTTGAAAAGGTATTAATATGGTATGAACAACAACTTTATGGCCTCATCCAGAACCCTGTACATGACTCAAACTGTGCCAATGTGAAAAAAAAGAAATTCAAACAAGGAAAAAAACCTGAAACATACTGAAGATGAACTATCCATTAAAAAAAACTGAACTGCAAACTAACAAAAGGTTTTTTATCTCAACAGAAGAGGCAGGTTGATTATTTTACCAAAGAGATTATATGGCATGATAGAAAGGGATGAGACCTGACACCCAAGGAGGTCCTCTGTATCCACTGTCTTGAAAAAAAACTCCATACATTGCTGCTTCTAACATCTTGCTAGTGCACAGCACATTGTCTTAGTGACCCAGATCTGTCATAACCATCTTCTGGTTTTCATTCCAGTGATTTTGAAGGCAAAAAAGGTTTTTCAGATCTGGAAAAAATGTTTCACTCATTCGTGATTGTGTAGCTTGAGGTGATTATCAGACAGCCAAATCATAGGAGCTCACTTAAGCATTGTAGATAACTATCTATATATACACCAATGCATACATAATGAAGTATGTAATTCTGTATAAAATAATAAGCTGTTTTCCTTAATGCCATAAAGAATTAAGTGAACTAATGGATAAATCAACCACAGCAGTGTAGCAGTTTTCTCAACTGATAAGAAGAAATTGAGCAGAACTCAAACGATATAAGCCAAATTGTCAACAGAACATTAACCAGAAAACACTTTAGACTTCTACATGCAACATTATTTTATCTATGCAATAGGTGAGCTGATTTGTTAAAAAATTACTTACTAGAAGTCTTGTGACAACGAAGAAAATGCCAACTGTTTCTTAGCTGATGCTGAAAGTCCACTGCACCTCTGAATGCAGTTTCTTCAAGGCTTTTTTTTCAAGGAAACACCTCTCATTGCATGGCTGTAATCAAAGGTACTACTTTTTTCTGCTCAGTAGCTCTGGGATCAGATACACTCCATGGACTCAACCAACATCCTTCCTGAATCAACACAAGCACTTCTCGAGCACTCTGCTAACCTGACAGAGAAAATGGTGGATTTCCTGATTGTGGCTAGTTTTCATGCTATATTCCTGACTTAGCTGATAATTTGGCAAATCTAGTATCCAAAGAAACCAAAGATCCAAGCAAGTGCAACAGTCTTGTTAGAGAAAAGGTAAGGAGGCTCTTGGGACCACAAGCAATGTTGACAACTCAGAACAAAACTGTAGCTGAAAACACAAGGCCTTTGGGGACAGATCTGATACTTGCACTGGGGAGAGTTCTGTGAGCAGTACAAAACCCTTGTGCAGACCATACCATCTGTCTATATTTATACAAGATAGAGCCTACAGGCATCACATGTAGGATTTAGCTGTCTAGTAAATTCAGCCAATATACTCTGGAGGGCAATTCAGTTTTCCCTAAAGACAACCTTGTGTGCCTGGTTTGCTGAATTGCTCTCTAGGTCCTTGGGCTGTCCAGACTACACACTCAAACACAACAGTGAGAACACAGAACGTAGCTCACTCAAAAATACCTGCAGTTAGACACCAGTTTTAGTTGTCCATGGTCTCTGGAGCCAGACCAAATCCCATGCCTTCATTTTGCTTTGGTATGTAGAGGAGATACTTGGCACACTGGTAAAAGTCTTGCACATTCAGTAATTAGTTATTCTTATTTTTGACATAACTTTTGACATGTGATTCAAATAAAAAGCATCTTCTGGTCTCTCGAGTCACCATTAGTGAGAGATAATGGGTCTGATTCAGTTCTCTAATTGCAGGTACCTGCTGTACCCTGCCTGGCCTGATGCCCATGAATGAGGGCATCAGGCCATTCATAGAAGGGACTTCAGTGGCTGGGGGTGTTCATGGGCACATTAAATTTATTAATATAAGTGAAACCTTAAGCATTTTGAGGATAAAGCACAGACATGAAAACAGTTGGTTTGAGCTTTTTCTAATATTCACAAGCACTCCAGTTTAAATCAGTTTGGGTTACTTCTGCATTGTAGATATGCACACAATGAGTACAGGTGCAACCAAACTGGAAGAACTTGAAAGGATGACACTCACCAAAGGCATTGCCTACAAGGGTATGGAAGGATACCAGGATAAATGGATGAAATGTGATGAAATACCACTGCCAGAAATTTGATGGGGGCTCTCATGTAGAAACTTTCTAACCAACATGAAGATAAAATATGGAGACTCAAAGGAAAGGGGAAATGCATTATAAGTAAGAGCTCTCAAGAAGGGCAACCTGTCCATACAGCCTTAAGTACCCAGCCAAACCAGAACTGTCTACTTGAGGTAAGTTCCTAGTTCTAGAATTCTGTAATTTGAAACTTTTTTCATAGCTCTTTTAATGCTCCTATGGAGAGATGAGAGCATTTTGATTTATATAAGGTATTTGCTGTTATTCCTGCTGCTGGGTCACAGCTCCTGGCCAAGCTCTGTTGGTGTGGAAAGACATAATGGTGAATCAGAGAGATGAAGGGAACAAATAAAGCCTGTCCCTACAATGGCTGCCTGCAGGGCAGGCCAAGATACGTCACTAATACAGCCCACTTCTCAAAACCTTCTTTTATAGGAAGCATTGTTCACCTTGATTTGTTTTTGTTTAGATGTGTTATAATTTAGATGGACTATTTTCCAATGCTGCTCTTCATGACACAAGCAAAAGGGGGGGGGAAATGGAGATTTTTTTTAACACTTCAATCTCAAAGCAACACAACTGAAAACATTACGAACTGTGATAACACCAGACTACACAATGGTACTTCAGGTAGATTGTCAGAAGCTCCATCTCATGAAATTCTAGTGAATACAGATTACAGGCTAATCCTGTATTGTAGAGAGCTGGATTAAGTGGACTAATAAGACTTTTCTCTATCTACATTCTGTAATTTGTCAGAGATCACAGAGGGGATTTGATGATTTAGTCAGGATTAAAACTCAGGCAGAACTAGCTCCTACTCCTGTGCCAAGGCCATTGACTGTGCTCCCTTGTACCACCCTGGCAGGGGTTAGGGAGAGCTGCACACAGCCTGTGTGCTCATGGTATCACTCCACTTTGTTTTAACACTATAGCATCTGACAGTCCCACAAAATTCAAACTGGATTTCCATGTCTGACTGCTCTTGGGAGGAACAGAGGGACAAGAGGGAGATGCTGATCTCCCACTGCCCTTTGATCTATGGGATGCTGAAAACAGCATAACTCAGGGTGAAGTTTATAACAGCCTTCTCCCTTCTTTACAGTTCTTCTCTTGACTTTGAAAGCTGTTGGATCTGCTTTAATTTTTCTGAATTCTTTTCTTTTAGCCTTTCTTACTTTTAGCTTTCCCACAGCTGCCTGCAGCCAGGCAGAGCCCTGCCTGGTACAGCCACGCCGGTTGCACCAGGCAGAGATGCTGGAGAGGAGGTCAGTCATCTGAGAGGACAAAGGCTCGAAACAAACATTGATTTTCAATGAAATCCCAAATACAGGGAGAGAAAGCTGTCAGACCTCACCATAAAGACACAACAAAACCAGCCATTGACCGAACAGATTAGCTCCCTAGCAGAACAGATTTTTTCATCTAGTGCTAATCTGCTACTCATTTATAATCTCAGCACAAATCTTTGTGAAGCCCAAAGGGATTTAGGGCCTTTGTGTATTACAATGGGCTGCAGAAGAATTTCATGATGAATATCCTGAACGCCATAAACAGCTTGGGGCTAACCTCGCAGAAATGCACTTTTGACTTTGATTGGGCTGCCTATACTTGACACAAACAAAATCTGTGAGTCCTCCTGCAGTCTATTTTAAGTTACCTGCTTTCTTGAAAAGCAGAGAGTGATCTCATTATGCATTATCTGTATTAAGCACTGCCAGCAGGATGCTGCTGAGGTCAGAATCCAGCCAAACCCAGGAAAAATAAACACAGGCATCACCATCTCCAGCACAGATTTTGCCTGCCTTGCTCAAGAAGAGTGTGATAGTGTTTCTTTAATTGTATTAAAACCAGGGGGATTGACTCTGAAACAAATAATTAAAAGGAATCAACATGAGGAAAAAATTAGTGCAGATTAGTCCTCAGAATCAGAGAATTGTGACCAGTAGGACAAGAAAGGTGATTTTGTCCCTCTGCTCAGCTCTGGTGAGGACACACCTGAAGTACTGTGCCCAGTTCTGGAGCCCTCAACATAAGAAGGACATTGAGCTGTTGGACTGGGTCCAGGGAAGGGCCACGAAGATGATCCAAGGGCTATAGCACCTCCCTTATGAGGACAGGCTGAAGGAGTTTGGGTTTTTCAGCATGGAGAAGGCTCAGGGGGGAGCTCATAGTGACTTATCAATACCTGAAGGGGGCCTACATAAAGGCAGGAGTAGAACTTTTTAACAGGATATGTGATGTTAGGTCTAAGAGTAATGGATGAAAATTGGAAGAGGGGAGATTCAGGCTAGATATAAAAAAGAAATTCTTTATGGTGAGGGTGGTGAAGCACTGGAATAGGTTGACCAGAGAGGTTGTGGATGCCCCCTCAATCCCTGGAGGTATTTAAGGCCAGGCTGGATGAGGCACTGAGCAACCTGGTCTAGTGGGAGGTGTCCCTGCCTATCATAGGGGGTTTGAACTAGATGATCTTTAGGGTCCCTTCCAACCGAAACCATTCTGTGATTCTATAATATGTCTCACTTGAAAGGCAAAATGTATTCCTAAGGGCAGGATAAAGTAAAGGAAAAGAGAAGATTTAGTAGATTTCGGTTGTATCTAAGAAAGAAGTTCTTTATTTTGAGGATGGTGAGACACTGGAAGAGGTTGCCCAGAAAGGTTGTGGATGCCCCCTCAATCCCTGGAGGTATTTAAGGCCAGGCTGGATGAGGCTCTGAGCAACCTGGTGTAGTGGGAGATGTCCCTGCCCATGGCAGGGGGATTGGAACTAGATGATCTTGAAAGTCCCTTCCAACCCAAACCATTCTATGATTCTATGATTCAAAATATTGCTAATACATTTAAAATTGACTTGAACATATTTGAAAAATGGTGTGTACTGTGTTTGTAAAGCTAGAACATGAGGATGTCTCATAATGTTAAATATAGTCACTCTCAAGACTTTTTGCTGATGTACACAGCCACTGGAGATCTTACTATGCCCTGGTAGAGAATTCTACTAACAGACTGGTACCTTGGAATGAAGCAAAATAAATGAAAAGTCATGTCCTGTTTGAGTTAGAGGCAGATTCAGTTTTGTCATTTGCTAGCACAAAGAAGAATAAAACAGCTAGGACACTAAAATAGAGTGGAAGATTCTTAAAAACCAGAAGCCTAGATTAATTCAATCAGTTGAAGATACCTCCCTTGACCGAGTTAATTTTTAGTCCAAAATTCTCTTATTTTCATCACTTTCAACCGAAAGTAAAAGCAATTTTTGTCAAGATGCCCTTTATACATCCTTGGTTGTACTTGATACTTTTCTTATCTTTCTTCCTCTTTATGTTCAGATCTGATCTGCACTATTAGTTCAAGCAAGCTTGAAGCCTTTTTCTCACCTCCATTTGCCTTCCTGCAGAGCAAACGTTCTCTGCAGAAGTGCCCTTTATTTGCTTGGTTTTGCCTTTTTTTCCTTTCTCTGCTTCCTAGCTCCCCCTTCTCTCTCTTACTTGTGCTTAACTGTAGTGACTCAAGGCTGCAGCTGTGAGACGGCGCTTTCTTTCCTTTATTTCCCAGCATCTGGACTTGGTGATGCTTTTGAGTAACAGGGACAAGATGACTTAAGTGATTTAAGACTATAGGGTATGGTATATGGTATATTTGTGTTCACCATTTTACAAATCATTGAGCCATTTCTTTACTGAGTCTGCTGACACTTTAGGCAGACAAAAGTAATTAGTTTTCAAGAGACTAAATTGTGCTTGCTTTGGGCCAGGGCATAAGGCAACGTGCCGGAAAGCCCAAGGCCCCTAAAATGGCAGCATATTGACTAATACTCTAAGACTGTTTACATGTTTTATAAAGATCACATGAATGCTGGATGACCATCAAGGCACAGAACTGGAAACTTCAGGAAGGAAAATGAATGCTGCTTTGTGCAGAGATATTGCAGAGAAAAAAGGAAGATTCAGGTGAGGTCTCTCAGGGTTTAACTGGTCATCAGAAGCAAGTGCAACCTTGACCGTACTGATATGCATCTTAAACCTCTCAGCAGAAATTGAGCCTCCAAGATTTGGCTCTGCTTGGTTTGGTCAAGAGGCAAACCATTCCTTGTGCTGCAGAGGAAAGTAAAATTTTCCCTTAGTCTCAGGTGCGGCAATGAAAGGAAAAGGATAAGCTTTGTCCTAATCTCAGATCTTGCAATTATTTTGATCACAGCAGCTCGGTAATATCCACCGCTGCAGCTTATCTATCTAAGACAGGATATTTTCTCCATTACCTGGGTCATTTCACTGAGCCTAGTTATGGCCAGTCTCCAGCACTCAGCAAGAAGGCATTGCCTCTGCTCCCTCCTCTCAGCCTAAACCATATTGGGTCAGTTGTGCATCACGGCAAAGATCTCTCCAGTTCCTCTGTTCAGCTCTCTTCAGTGTGAGGTTTCACTACAACCACACTTTCCATGCAGAAACACAAACATTTTAAGCAAGCCAAGGGAAATAAAGGCACTTTTGTTCTTCTCACTGGTCCCAAACAGGAGGGGATGAAGAGACAAGTTCATAAGTCTGATAGACGCCTGTACATACTAGACTGAATAAACAAAAAGATTTTTATCTGGAAGCTTTTTATTTTTTTTTTTTCCTGTATAATGTACTTCCATGTAGGCAAGTAACGTTCATGCTGCTTTCCATCTTCAGGAATTTTGCACTGCAAATGTCTAGCACAAAATGCAGCTGGAAGACATCTGCACCCCCAGACAGACTTCTGGTCACTGCAGCAGATGTATTCAACAGTAATATACCAATCTTGTACATAAATGGCTGTAGGTGATGTCACAAAACCATTAGGGAGTAGACTACTGCCTGATCACAGACCTAGAGTTCTCATTTTGCTACCAAGTGATGGAGGTATCTCCAAGGTAGCAGAGACCTAAGCTTGCATGCAGCAGGTTAATGAAACTTAATGGGTGAGTCCACAGGCAATTTTTTCTCAGAATCAAAGCTTCGGGTCATAACACATTTTTTCTAAATGTGATTGTACCACTTCTGAACTCAAGATTATGGTTGACTGGTACAGGTAAGAAGAACAAACATTGGCTGATCACCTCAGCAAATGCTCTCACTAAAAGCTGTGATCAGTGAACATTTGCCATATTATTTCAGAGACGCTCCATAAAACACCAGGATGAAAATAACTATCCCATAAATAGTATTGGATCATTAGAACAAAAATTGCTGTATGAGCATTAAATGCCACATCTCTCTACCTTGTTTCAGGCAGAACTACCAAAAACTTGTCAATTGAGGCATTGAGCAACCTGAGGTGTCCCTACCCATGGCAGGGGAGTTGGAACTAGATGATCTTTAAGGTCCCTCCCAAACCAAACCATACTATGATTCTGTTATTCTTCACACTGCTCTGGAAAGAGCTCCCCAGAGCTTCTAGGCTTTACCCTGCTGAAGCACTGTGGGTGTCTTCCTGCAGGGTGCAAACAAGCTCTTAAGCTTTGCTCCTACTGAAGCCAAGGGAAGTTCACACCTTGCCTCAGCTGGTGTATAGCTGCAACCTTGGAGCTAGGTTGCCAGTGTGAAAAAGCTACTGTGATCAAATGATTTTGAAGGGCTTCCTTGCAAATTAAAGAATAGTTTTGGTGGTATTCAATAGACTTATCCAGCCCATGAGCAAATTTTTTTTCCTCTTGCACTGACTTTACCTAAGCCGCTTGGTAACTGCATTTGCAAAATGGACTAATAACATGGATCAATCTGGTTGGCAAGCACCCAAATCCCTGCAAGCATGCCAAGAGAAACACAGAGGTCATATGACAGAAACCTACTGAAAAAGAACAAGGGAAAGGGGACACAGGTGAGTGTGGTTGCTGTGTAGAAGTTTCTTGACAGCTCTTATAAACTCAAGTTCATAAATTACCTCAGTCTAACAAAAATATAGAAGCATAGAATAGTTTGGGTTGGAAAGGATCCTAAAAATCATCTAGTTCCAACCCCCCAGACATGGGTAGGGACAGATTAGGTTGCTCAGAGCCTCATCCACACTGGCCTTGGATACCTCCAGGGATGGGGCCTCCACCTCCTCTCTGAGTAACCTGCTCCAGTGTCTCAACACCCTCATGTTGAACACTCAAGTCNCTCCAGGGATGGGGCCTCCACCTCCTCTCTGAGTAACCTGCTCCAGTGTCTCAACACCCTCATGTTGAACACTCAAGTCCTTCAATTTTTCTCCCCAGTTTGCCTCTAGGCAGATCCCACAAACTCCTCTTTTCCCCCTAGTCCTGCCCTTGCCCCACACCAATCCTCTTCCAGACCATTTTCCCCCAAATCCCCCTCCATCCACTCCCCTATTTAACACCAGCAGGGAGAGGCAGTAGCCTCCATTTGCCTCCTTCTGTGGGATGCTCCTCCTGGTGTAGGATGTGCCACTGGTGAGATGCATTTTTCCAAGGGGCCATGGTGGGAGGAGAAAGGCTGGGGGGCCTCTTGGCCCCCCGCCTGGTTAGGTAGGGGGTGGGATGGAAAGTGATTGCCTTGTGTTTCCATCTCTTGCCTTAATGCTCTGTGGGGTTTGCCTGAGGTCAGACAAATGTTTAGCAGAAAAGCAGGAGTGACAGTGACAAACTGGTGACTACTTTGACCAACAGGCAGTGAAGCTGAATAGTCTCCTGAGCCCAACAGATGAGCTGTTCAACTCTGGTAAGAGAGATTTCTGAGGACATCATCTATCAAACAGCACTGAAAGGTTTCACCACCATCCAAATATGACTCAACAAGAGCACAGATGTCCCCTGTATCTGGACTTTCAGTCCCAGGAGCTACTAACCCAGACGCACTCTGCTTACAGGGGGTGTACACACCTCTCTGCAAGCTGAGAGGTCTGTATACTGGGAGGATTGCACTAACGATGCCCCTTAAAAACCAAGATGGTTGGGCAATTTAACAAGTTTCGTAAATGCAACTCACTAAAAAAATACCTCTCTTCAAAATCTGAACAACAGCCTTCCAAAGGTGAGGGTTTGTGCTCCCCAATTTGAAAGCTAGGCAGCAATAAATACCTCTGTAGTGCAAGAATGCACATTAACCTGGCTCTGGGTTGCCACAGATGCCCCTTCTGCTTGCTGCTTGTTATCCCTTTTACATCCCTCAGATGTGATGTAGTAAAGCAGAACATACTGGTTCACTGCCCAGACATAGTGCCTACAGATGTCCTAACAAATAAGCTCTCTTTCAAGACTTAGTTACAAGTGCTTGTGGTTAGTTCACAAAGAAAATCTGTGGAAATGCCTCTTTTAGGCTGTTCTTCAGGGTACACTTCTTTTCCTTCACCACCTCTCTTCCTGTTTTGATAATCAGAGTGCAAGAATGAGAGATGTATTTTGTCACTTTGTGATGCTGGAAAATAATGAGCAACATCAGGAATTCTGCTCATCTTCCATAAAAAAATCTCCTGAGAGCTATTTTAGAAACCCCTGTCAGCTCTCTGCCCATATTTTTTATAAAACTACATCAACCATCATTTCTCCACTTGGGCTCATAATTCCTTCTCTCCTCATTCTTTTAAGCCATTACCTTATCTCACATCACTCTCTGCATAAACTGGGGCTGTCTGATATCTGGATAGGATCATCTACTGCTTTCCTGATTAGTTACACACCCAGCAAACGGTTTCAAGTTCTTTCTTTACTAGAGCTGTCCCGGCTCCTTCTCCAAGGATGGAGCAAAAAAAACCCATAAAGATAAAAAAGC
The DNA here is from genome assembly GCA_013400935.1 of Turnix velox. NCBI lineage: Eukaryota > Metazoa > Chordata > Aves > Charadriiformes > Turnicidae > Turnix > Turnix velox. The sequence goes on from VZTY01028253.1 coordinate 114,920, forward strand.
CTCATTTTCTGGCTGCCATTGCAGGTTAAAGCTTTCCTACAAAAACCCAAGAAATGTGCTTCTGCTTCCCTGGGTTTCTTCTATTTCCTTACCTGTAAAAGGATCCTGTTTCCATCATGATCTTCTGTCTGCCACCTGCCTTCACTGATGGGGCTGCAAGGGTTGGGCAAGAGAGGCACAAGCTGCCCCACATCTTTCACTCTGAACTCCAGCACTGCTGACTCTGTTGGCATTGGCACCTGGCCCTTGGGAAGTTTTTTTAAAGAGAACTGAATGTCTATTTCCATGTTAGAATAGACAGGAAAAATGCAAAAGTCTGCTTTTTTCTGACACACTGGTCTCCTCAGGATCAGCTCATACAATTTCAAGATGTCAACAAAGTTTTCACTCCTGCAGTATATAGTGAAGCGGATAATTTCTTTCCCGTAGTGCACCGGGCGAATGGCCCACAGAGGAGTTTCTGGAGCCAAAGTGTAAAAATCCTGGCTGCAAGGCATGTAAGGAAGGAACTTCCCATGCACCCGTTCCGTGTGGTGGTAATGCCAAGGTGGCTGCTGAAAGGTTTCGTGGAGCTGAAGGATTGGTTCTTCTCCATATTCCTCCTGCAGAAAGAGAATGACAGCAAGAGCTGGCTGAAAAACACCAGCCTTCCCTGGCTTCCTGCATTTCTTGGGTGCTCGTCTTTCTGAGACTAGAAACAGCTGGAGGTCTGGATGGATCCAGGCTAGAAGCTTATTGATGGCCTGCTGAAGGGTCTTGGATTCACCTGGGTCTGTGATAATATGGACGCTAACCAGAAATGGGTCTTGTATGCCTTCCACAGAAAGTTCACCTGAGAGCATAAAAAGAAAAAGGAAGTTTCACAACCAAGTTGTCAACGTTTAGGTGATCCATAAAGGAGAAAGAGTCTACCTGGTTTTTTTTTCTCTCTCTCAAGGGCACCTGTATTAAACTAAAAATAACACAATGGGATATAGCAACCAAGAAAATTATCAGAAAGCAGGAGTTTCAGCAAGCATAGTATAAAAGCTGCTAGTCTTCCTGAGGTAGCATCCACTGTGCATTTCTGTGTTAGAAAAGATCTGTCCCATACAGTTAAGAGGTAGGGAAGATAAAAATACTAATGCAGAGTCGGGGGTGAAAGGGACACTAATGATGTGCAGAATACTCAGGGTGGATAGTGTTCATCTCACCTTGTTTTATTTTGTGCCAATTGGCTCAGGGCATGGAAATCACACCACTGAACTCCACTCTGACAATGGAGTTTTCCACCCAGTTAAGAGTGTTCTGTGTCCTGGGGGCAACTGTTTTAATAAGTTGGACAAAGTTTGTAGGGAGAGGTAGTATCTTTTATTAGACCAACTGATACAGTTGGGAGAAAAAACCCAAAACCAAGCAGACAAGCCTTCAGGCACAAAAGTCCTTCTTCAGGAAAAGATATTATTCATCCTTACATATCCTGCACTGTTTATATCTTCAGACCATCAAGAGTATAGTCTTGCTGCTTCAAGGTTTTTATAAGATTAAGGAAGGCTGGTAAAATCAGGCAGCACAAAAAAAATACACTCACTCAAAGGAAAAGAGAAACCTCTTATTAGCCTTGGGAATGTTGTTCCTGAAACCTTTGATAGCTCAGAGGCTATCAATGGCTGGTTGGAGGGCAGGGAAGAAACTGTCACTTCTGTTCTACTGGAGTTGCATGCCAATAAAAATGCATGAGAATGGAGATCACAGTTTAATAAATTATAAAGACAGTTTAATATATTACCCGGGTAATCTGGATGTTTTTGTTGAGTGGTGTTCTGAAACTGAAACCCCGACTGTGGGCACAAAGCCTAAGCATGTGAAGCCTTAATAAGGCTTCCCAAGCTTTTCACTGCCCAGACCACATTTAATAAGGGGATTGTCTTGTAGGCAGTTTCCCCTCCTACTGGCAATCAGCACGAATCTCTACCTCCTCCTTCTTGGCATCAGAATCACATTCTTGTGATACCTCAGCAATTGCTTTAATGGAAAAACAGAAAGTAGTGTGTTTTAGTTGTCTTTCAATGTAGAATAGATGCAGCTGCAAAGCTTTCCAGAGATGACCGGTAAACATACCATCAACCTCAATTTAGAAACTCCAGAAAGATATGGTATGTAGAGGAATCAGCAAGCATGCGTTTTTGCCTCGGGGAGGTACAGAAAAATCAAGTAAATAATAAAAAATACAACTCCAGCAGAATTCTTGTATCTCTGGATGAAACAGGTGATGCTGAGTGACTTTGTCAGATGGTGAATGGAAGAAAAACATTAAAGCAAAGGACATTTCTGTGTTAGTGTATGGCAAAAGGCTTTGCTGTGGCTGTTGTTACTGGTAGGTTATTCTTTGATATATCTCCTGTGGATAGTCACAGAGCTGGAGAAAGACAAAGGGGGAGTGAGGAGATGTCCTCTCCTGGCCCTTTACTGGGGATGGCAGGACAGGAAGGATAACAAGTTAGAGAAAGAAAGCAATCATCATTGCTACATAGTGATTAATTTTCTAAGACCGGAACAGAAGATGTTCAGCTCTTTTTTCCCACCATTTCCTTTGTCACACAATTGCTATCAGAGCCTGCAACAAGTGACAGGCTTGATATTTATGCATATAAATGGCTGCAGCTCTGAAAGAAGCCCAGGCACAACAAAGTGAAGCAAAGAGCCATCATTCCTGTTGGCTTCTTGTTCTGCCTTGGGAAAAAAAAACAAAACCTGAGCATGGTTTTTCTGGTGCTCAGCATGGTGCAGGGACACTGAATGACTAAAGGATTTTTCCAAAGTGGAGCCTGGTGGGAGCCAGCCCCAGCATCAGTTGTCTGCAGCCATTGTTGCCCATTGCCCATCAGCACCAGATGATGGTGGAGCCAGCCCCAGAAGGCCATCAAAGCACAACAAGCAGCCATCATTAGGAGGCAGAGCTGTATCTACAGAAGGTCAAATAAGGAGTTTTTTTGAGGTAGAAGCATCTGTTAAAGAGGGAAAAGTGCTAACAAATCAGTACAGAAAGAGCTTCAGTACCTATTTTATGTTAGAAAAGATGCTTTCACTGCAGGACATTTACACCTTTCATTATCTGTCTCCTTATAAAATGGCAGCCCTTTCTGTTCTGGGAAGTAAAAAAAGAAACATTAAGAAAAGCAGAAATAGAGGGCAACAAGCTTAGAGAAATTTCCCCTGAACTGATGATAAGTTGCAAATTGTTTCTATGTCATTGACAGGTCTTTTTGCTTCATCTGACAAGGAAGGAGGAGGGGGAACAACAGCAATTTCTCATGACACAGTAAAATTTGCCCTTGGCAAATTGTCACAGAAGCAAATGAAAACTCTGCATATGTATTAGCCTTCCTGTGTTACTAGTTAATCCCACTGAAAATATCAAAATGCTGAGGCATCTATTTGAAAATAAGCTTTGCAGTTCTCACAGCTCTTACATTTTTTTTTCTTTCCTATGACAGAAGGGGATTAGTTCTCTTTGAGTTGGCAAAGCACTAACATTGCTAAGAGGTAATTACTACCAGGATTGACAGAGTATTTTACAATTCCAAACTTTTTACTCCTCTGTTGGGTAGTATTAACTACCCAAGAGAGGTGGTTAAAGCAAACAGTCATCCCAAATGCTGCAGGGCTGTCACACTTGATGTCCTAAAGCTGGGAGCTGACATTGGCCTGATATTTTACGACTGAACTTTGGATGGGTCCTTCTCTATGTATTTCTTTTTACTTTGTTGCTGAGGGGAGGAAAAAAAGAAAGCCCTGCAAAGCAGAATGGTACTCTTGTCCCCTGCCCTTCCCTCCAAGAAAGCCAGGAAGTTTTAATCTAAAACACACTCTGACAGAAAGCAGTGGGTGCTGTCACATCTGTCTTTACCAGCTGCATCTTTTTGGTACATCACTGAAATTTAAGCTACCTTGGTTTGGAGACAGACAGAACATGTACCTCTCTGCTTACCACGTGCATGGAGAGAGGCTGCTGCCTCTGAAAAACCTGTGAAGGATGATCTTGCCTTCCCAATTCCTTTCCTCCCCCCACACTTTGCAGGTGTCTGCAAGAGCACAATCCTCTTGTCATCCAGAGCTGCCCAGCAAGATGGCTATGAGAACCAGGGGCAATCTAATGATGCTATGGGAAGCAATGGGTTAAGTGATCTGCTGTCTCTGAGAGGTGCCATAATGACTCAGGTAACACCATCCTTGCTGGAGCTGGCCAGGAAGGCAAGGTTTCTGGTCCAAACCAGGCACAATAGGCTTGCTGCTTCACCTCTGAAACCCCAGCATCTGGGAAGCAGCAATGGTCATCTGGAGGTACAGGAAACTGGAGCTGCAACTCCTTCTCCTCCCTGGAGTATGCATGCATTTTACATTACCCTGTACAAGAGGTAAAATGTCCCTGGAAGAAATGAACAGTTTTATCTCATGCTACCTGAATAATCCTAGGTCAGAAAAGTCTCCCTCTTATGTTTGCTTTTGACCCCAGGACTTACAGATCCAGCAGAACAGTTACTGGGTTATCTGGGCACAAACAGGCAAGCTGATCTCTTTTTTATGCTTCAAGAGGCCCAGGTTCAATCCCCATTGAGTTGCCCTTTAAGAGGACCTGTCTCTTCTCAGAGCAGTGCTTCAACCACTCTTGCATTTCAGGAGAAGTCACCACCTTCAGCAGTCTGGATGATGTCCAATATTGCAGGCTTTTTCAGGACATGAAATCTGGTGACCACTTAAAACCAGCCCATAGCAGAGCCTAGGAAGGACAGGAGAATTGGACTAGATGATCTTTCCAGGTTCCTTCCAATTCCTGATATTCTGTGATTCTGTGAACTATCTGTATCCCTGAAACATCTCTCCTAACCCTCTGTGGACGAACCAAGACATGGAGATAAAGACCTCTCAGACTCAACAAGAGATATTTAATGAAGAGTTACCTACAGGGCTAAGCAAACCTTGTAAGTGTATGAGCAAGGAAAGAGTTTATGGGAAGGAAACATTTTAGGTACACTGGATCCCAGCCCAGTTTGTGCCACGTGTATTTTCAATCTTCTAACCAAGAAACTCAGAGGAAATATTTAACCTATAAATACTTAAAATAAGTAGTTGTTTTTTAGCAGCATTGCATTGAGAATTTGAACATTGCAACATGAACTTCCATTTTCCCATGGGGTTGTCCTGCTTCATGAGAATCAACACCTGAACCTCTCAGATACCATACTGACCATATTCCTTTATTGCTACATCAGGGAGTAAGGTTCCATGTTTCATTCTGACCAAATGGCACGATGAGTTACAGGAGATGTAAATCAGGCAATTGAGAGGGAGTCCGAGTGAACTCGCCAAGCTTTTAAACTGCAGCTCCCTTTGAGCACTACGTCATTATCAGGAAATAATTGCTATCAGGAGGTAATGAAATAATGCAGATATGAACACTACTGATAAGCACATTTTCATTTTTAACATATCAAAATATTTCAGCTGTGGAAGTGTAAAAAAATAATAAAAATCACCGAATAAATAACATCAGACAAAAAGCACTATGGTATTTCTTAATTGAAACTCCCTGGGTTTTCTCTTGCACAGAAAATGTCAATATTTCCCTATTTCAATCCCATTCTAAGCACAAAGAAATGTCAAAATGTTAGCATTTCTCCCTGAGCAGGACCTTCACCTTTTATCTAAATTCAAGGCAGGACTGACTCTTTCAGGTGCATTAATTGAAAGGGCCATGGGAAGACACAAAGACAGAGGCAATTTCAATAAACAAGGAGCATCGTTTTATGGGCAGCCACAACAGAAGTGTATGCTGGATACCTCTGGCAGCGGAACCCACTGCTCAGTCATGCTTTGATGAATTATGCAGCATCAATAATCTTTTGAACAAGCAGGATGTGACAGATTCACCAGCTCCTCCATTCTTTTCCCCTGCTGTTTAATAGCATCTGACAAATGCAGGGCTTCAGGATAATGTGCTTCTCAGCATGCCCTGCTCTCCACACTGCTTCAAACTCATGAAGAATGCTTGGAAGCAATAGGAAAGGGGATATTCTGCAGAGCACAATGAGAAGTGGAGAAACCTCTCTCATGCTCCCATCAGAGAAGCATTTTCCTGTAGAGCTGCAGTTGAATGTTCTCTAATGGAATTAATGGTGCCAGGATGCAGGATGCTCACTCCACCACCCATACTAAGGTGAAATAGGCACAGCAGACCAGCATCCTGATATGACATACATGATATAGGCTCTCTCTGATATCCAGTTATCTCTGTATTATGCAGTTGCTGTAGGAAAAAAAAAAAAAAAGAAGCAGTGAACAAAAAACAAAGCTGGAAAATTAAGTCTATTATCTGCCTGATGGAGATGATAAGCTTTCTCTGGTACATTAATATGGACAGTCTTAAGAGGTGTCATTGCCCTCAGTGTACAGCATGTTGCCAAACCTGAAGGAATGAATGCTGTCTAAAAGTGATATTTAATGCCCACAGAGGCCCTTCAAAATCAAGCAAAAGCAATGACAAATATTATCCTGTTGTACCTTTGCTGTTGGATGGTGTAGCAATAGCTGAAACTCCCCACTGTGCTACAGCCCCCCAGCAAATTATCACCCTCCCACACCAGAGCATCACCCTCTGTCACCAGCTACATTACCCTGACCAGCCTTACAGTTTTCATGATCAATTACAACTGCTG
>VZTY01028254.1:0-17185 GCA_013400935.1 Turnix velox
CCCTTGAGGAGTGAGTCCTCGCTATAGTCTTCCTTGTTCTTTTTCCATTGCTCCGCAGCCTCTCTACTTCATCCTTTAGCTCAGCCACAAGGCTGAGCAGGTCGTTCACCTGTTCACATCTGATACAGGTGTTGTCTCCGATCCCGTCCATTGCTAGTTCCAGGCTCAGGCACTCCATGCATCCAGTGGTCTGGACACCCACATTTCTGCTTGGGGCTACTGTTTGAGTGCCCACACTTTTCCTACCCCCAGCCTTCCTTTTTCTATAAACCATGTCTAATGAGGACAGCCTAACCCTTCTTATGCACCAGTTGAGGCCGCCCTCCCGCACAGGTTGCCACGCGCGCTGCCTGCTGCAGTTCTTATTTTTGGTCGAGCAGCAGAGGCGGTGTGCGATTGCCTGTTGGCCCATTAGCAGCTCCTTTAAATCTCCCGCCACGCGAGCTGGCTCCGGCACAGCCCTGCCACAGCCATGGGGCAGAAGTTCATGGAGAAGGTGTCCTCAGAAAAGCTAACAATTATATTGTAAAGAGACTCAAGAGACTCTGCAGATGGCAGAGGGGGATGGCACCATTGTCGTGTGGAGAATCAGCATGGTGAGATTGCAATCTCTGATTTGATTTCTCTTCAGAATGAATGATGATCTGTTGTAATCAAATTATTAATTAGGTTAACAAATACAAAACTTGATGACAGGAAGGTGGTGAGCTTTGAGACTTTATTTCATTATGTTTTGAAGTGCAAGAGTGGAACTTCCTTTACACATTCAGCCAACTGTCTTGAGAACTGATGTTTTAATGTTACACTGGCAATTTGTAATCATTAGAAGTATCATCATACAGTAGCTTTAAATATAGAGCTTTCCATTATATGTATTTTTGTTAATTCTACAAGCTGTAATTTTTGTAAAGGTTAATTTCTTTATACATGTAGAAGTGCAAGGTTTGGTCAGAGAGCAGAAGAGTTAATTCTATGTAGTGCGTTCTGATCTGAGGTCAGTACAAGTCAAGAGTCCTGCATCCATTCACAGTCAACTGTATAATCTACCCCTTTGCCGTCAGTTATACAGTTAAGTGTTCTGTAACTTAACATATTAACATGTATTATTTCTTTAGTTGTTTTCATTGATTATATGACCTCTTTACTGCCTTGGGTAACTGAAAATTAACTCTGCCTCGTGATGAGAAGAACTCTCTGAGAACCTGTCCAATGAAGTGCTTGTCTGTCTTTCACTAAAGCATTAAGGAATCATTAGGTTATTTTTATCTAACTTTGAATTTATTTCTGCGCTGAGCAGGATGGGAAGCAAGCATTTACACCAGGTGGCTTTAAGCAGTCCCTTCCTTTACTTTACTCATTCTGCTGTATATCCTGTCTCTGTTCCAGAACAAGTCTGTCTTTTGCTTTTCCATATGTGACATTTCATGAGTCTTGAAAGGAGGAGCAGTCTTTTTCCAGTGATCAGGACATGGAAGAAGTGGGAGGCTGTGGTTCTGTTTGTGTGTTTGTTTGGTTTTTTTGCTGACCTTTGTGGGATTCTCTGTTCTCTGTGGCTAACTACAGCACCAAGGGTGGTATGTTAAAGTTTCCATCTGCTCTGAGCCTCTGTGCAACAGGAAGTACCTAGGAGAGCTAATACGCCAGATAGTGCTCCCCAATGAGCCTGCATTCTGTAATACATCATCAGCCCTTCTCAACCATCTCTTCTTGTGTGAGCCTTCAAGTTAAGTCTCCCATCCTCAGGCATGTGCTCTAAGCACCAGTCGGAGGACAAAATAAGCAGAAGTATCGCTGTTTCTGCTTCTCAGAAGTAATTGTGATCCTCATTGCATCTGACTTTTCCAGTTCTCCTAAAGAGCTTTTGTAGATCTCAAGTGTTTAATCGCATCTACTTATAGTGGTGTAGAGTGCTACACAGAAGTGTTTATATGCTTAGAATATGTGATTCTGTGCACAGGGAAATGAAAGAAAGCAACTCTAGGAAATCCAAAGGCTGAGTTGGGTCTTGTTTAGTGTAGTTGGATATCTGCTTATATCCTAGGACTTTTTCATGCTACAAATTGAATTGCAGTTTGGAATTTAAGTGGTATAAGGTGAGTTAGCATATGATTTAATAGTAAGTTTCCTCTCTAAACTTACCTGTTGTATTAATGGCAAAACTGTGTTACCATCCTGTTTCCTACCAAAGAGGCTCTATTTTCACTTCCTGGGACAAGTGGTGATAATTCTGTATTTCTGTCTTTGCACTAGAAGACTAGACTTCAGTTAATACCTCTTTGCTGTTTATATACTGTATGAAACTACTGCTTGTAAAATTAAAAGACCAAAAGCAGTTTCATGTCATGAGTGTAATTTGGATATTGCATTTTTCAATAGAAGACATTGATTTGATGTCACTAGTATTTTTAACAGCATTACAAAATGCAAATAGTATTATGTAAGACAGATTACCTATGGCTTTAATATAAGATTGCTTTTAAGCCAGAGGCTACATTTTGCTGGGTTATGAATGTTTGTTTATAGCTGAGGACATTAGGATTAGGGTCAGCACACTACTGTTTTCCAAATGCTTGATAATTTTAGGTTAGATGTTTTTGTTTTTTAAAATTAAAATATATAAACTTAAAATCTGAATTGTGATTATTTTGTAATGATTTTCAGTGTGGATATCGTCTTTGTTTAGGATCATTGCTAACGATTTGCACAGGTAGAAATGGAGATTGCAGTTATCCATCATATTCCCGTAACTTGGTTCCAGAAATAACACAATAAACCCATATGCATTTCTTACATGGCAGAACATATGCAGATGACATGTCATATTGCCAAGCAAATTGGTGAAAAGTTACTTTTGCAGGGAACCACAAGAAAAATCTTGCAGGCAGTTGAACTCCAAATAATTTCTGAAAGGCCTCATATGTACAGTCCAAGTTCTTGACCCTTTTAGTGAATGAAATCTCAGTTGGCTTACACAGCTGGTATAGAACAGCTTCATATGACTTTGCATTGTTGTCATTGCTTTATACTTCAAATGCCTGAAATGTGCCACTCCCTGTAAGACAGACATGAAAGTCTCTTGTAAAGGTAGTGTTTCCTTTTGGAAAGCTAAAATATGTGATGCACTCAGCAGCCAAATTTCCTTATTAACAGAAAGCATGATTTTTTTTGTCATCATCCCTTGTACTCACAAATTAGTTTCAGTTTATTTCACTGTGTCTTATGCCCAGTCTCATTCAAATATGTTGACATCATTAAGTTTGGACACCAGATTTCTTTCAAATTTCTATTACTCTGGTGTTCTTCAGAGAGAAGGTTTTGGCAGCATTTCCTGCACTGCAAGGTATATTTACTATTTACAGGGCAAGTAAGTAAAGCTAGAAGCTTCAGAGGGAGAAAAAAATGGTTTAAGCACTTATGAAATGTTAGTGTTGTATATACATACATAAATACTTGAGCAAAATTAGCCTGATTTATAGCTTGCATGTAAGTACTTTGTTCTAATTTAAGGAATAATAATTTTGGGTGTTGTGACTTGTGTTTGTATCTTGTATTGCAACTAGTTTCTCTTCATCTTAGTTTTCATTTCTGCAGAGCTCTGTTCTGTGAATGCCAAAATATATCTACCAGTTGCTACAGGCCATAAAGAACTTGAATGCTATGGAGATTGTACTTTTAGAAGATAAATTTCTGTAATATTCTTAATCTGCCATTTCTGGGCAGATAGATGCTGATGTGCTCCATAGAGGAATGATAATTATTTCTGAGAGAACTGATGAATGGGATGCTGACTTTCTGGATTTTTTGATGGTAATAAATTCTGATAAAAAATAGTCTGGAAGGCACCTTAAGAAAAGCTCCTTTCAATCGGTTACATACAATTCATGCTCAAAGAGATAATAATCCAATGGGGTATGAAGTTTTGATGCTCTTTTAAAACCAAGCAGACGAGAAAGCCTATGCCTTCCTGCTCAGCTCTCCTCTGTCCCTCAGTTTCAAGTAGGCAGGAGTTAGTCCTAGAGACAGTTTTCAAATGACAATCTGATCAAGGACACAGGTGATTTGCATGGCTTTATTTCTGCTCTTGAGTGTATGGGACTTGTGGGAGTAATACTTTCTTGTTGTGCTCATAGTCTGCATTCTGAAGTTTGGAAAGTGCTGAGACAGAAAAGAGACAGTGTTTAGAAGGGGAGAATGAGATCTCTATGAAGTCATTTGGCAGCTTGCTCCAGCCGGTAGTGATACAGTCGCTTCTATTAGTTGAGATTGAGGTGTGGGTATTCCCATTGAAACAGAATTATTCCATGATGGCTAACATATTTTAGTACTAAGCCCTCTCAAACAATAAAACTCTCCTGTGTTCCTGCACAGATCTTTTTCATAAACTCTTTTAAAGGTTATTGAGCAAATAAAATTTCATTTTTAGGTTATGTGACGAATTCTATGAAAATAAGTGGTTAAATTGTATCTCGAAGTGTGAGTTCTGAAATCTGAGACCATACAGACCACCCAAGTTCTGTGTCTGTTCTTGTTTCCTATATTAGAGTTATGGACCATGAATTCCCAGTAAGAGTTGTTCACTCTTAATGTGCCTGGTTAGGGCCTGTTTAAGATGCTTAAGCAAACTTTATAAAATATTATGGAATAAACTTGAAACAGGAAGAAAGGAAGAGATATGGAGACTAAATTCTATTCTGGATTCCTGTAGGTAGGTGCACTTGTTAACCTCATGATGTTGCCTCCTGTGGTAAATAATGCACGGGAGAAAGTGAAGTTGGAAGGAATACAAATATGATGTAATTTCCCTGTTTCATCTCTCTCTTCTGCATCCTCTGCTGGCTCTGAGTGGGCAGGAGGAGGAGAAAACTACCACATATCTTGTTTCTGAATTTATCCATTCTATAATCTGATATATGAAGCTGATATTCCTGTGAGTTTCTAAATCTTTTAATGAGGTAACTATAAACATTTTTCTGTTAATTATGTATATGCATACATTTTGCATGTGACACATGGGACACGAATTAATTTTTTGGACAGATAATTTTCTGACACTGAAGAATATAATAGCTGACATATAAAGATATATTTGGTATTTGTACATACAGCTTGACATGTTTTGGTGTCAATGTGCTTTCATCCATTGTCAGACTTGGCATTTATTAGGAAGATAATTTATCTTTAGAACGACTTTTCAATACTTTTCCCTTGTGTCACTTTTTTATTTGATGTTAGTGTCTGGATAATCATGATGAATGAATGAGACTGATTCTCAAAAAAACCCATCAATTGGTATAATACAGTCCAAAACTTTTCACAAGTATATCATTCTCTAAAACTGAGCATGTCTCTCATCATTCTTGCCACCAAGTGCTAGGCTCCTTGATGAAACCCAGGATCCAAAACGATGATTCTTGACTTTTCCAGTATGTATCCTGAAATCCATTTGAGATGAGCAAATGTGAAAAAGCATTGATGAACCAATGGTAAGGCGTCAGTGATTGCTTCCTGGGATTGGAGTGCTGCTGGAAGACATGGCCCTTTTCTCTCTTGCCTGCTCAGTTATTAAGCCACAGGTGTTGGCTTTAGTATTGTTTCTTTGTTTCCTTGTAACCCCCTGTGCCGCCTTTTAGAGCAATCTGTAGAGCGTGTGTGCCTCAAGCATGTGTAGTATGTAGCATGATGCAATGGGAAGATTCTGTGTTCTTGAGTCAGAAATTACCTTTTCTTTGGACAGAGGCAGAGAGGGGAAAAATGTACAGATGTGTAATAGTTAAGCTGCAGAGTGACACCTGTTTGCTTCCACCATGTCTTTAGCTCATACTCATTTAAATGAGAGAGAAATTGTTGGTACTTCTGAATTGTGAAGCATGTGACAGCTCATTGGTACTCATGAGCTAGAAACTGGCAGTGGGTTAGTTAGCAGTGGGTTAGTAGAGCAGAGGTAAATACAGTAAATGTCTATAAGGTTCTGTACTATTTCCACCTCAGACCAGTGATAAATTGAAGGCACTTTTATCTCTGAGAGTACAAGGGTGCCCCTCCACATGAACAGACAGAGCCCTGTGTCTGTCAGCTCTAGAAAAGTGAAGTCCTAATGCTGAGTTTTATCTTTTTGGATACAGTCTTTCCTTGAAGAGGCTAACCCCACACTGACACAAAGGTCACAGGTTTGTTTTATGCTGTAGATGTGGTTGTGGTGGTGATCTGACCTTCTCTTTTCCAAAGCTGTGTTAAACCATCACAGCCCAGTATACGTAGGTTACTGATTACTCAGCCTTTTCTAAAAATTTGAACAATTAACTATAGATAACATCAATTAATTCCACTGTGAAATGAAAGTGAATGGGTGGTGAAAAACCTCCTGACAGGAGCTGTTTTGCTTCAAATATTGCAAATGAAGCATGCTATCCCAGTGAGCTGGGAGCTTTTCTCCAACAGCCACAGGTCTTTGTTCCCTTTTCTGACAGACTGCATATCCTTTCATCTCTGTCATTAGTAGGGCTACTGCTACGGTCAGTTTGAAATACTAAGTATATGTCTAGCTGATACTGGTCTTACTTGCCTTTAGGGAGTCTCTGCACAAGCAGGTTTAGCTGTCTTTGTCTGAGCTTGTTAAAGGCTGGTAACAAGCTACTATAAATTAATTTGCAGATCACTGCTCACTTCAGTCCCTTTGTCAGATGTGAGGAAAAACTAGTATCTGCATGATACGGTGTTAAATGTACTGCAAGAGAGGGAATACTTAGAAAGATAGAATTTAATTTTTTTAACAGCAAGTGTTGTCTTTAATATCATCTCTTCCATGATGATTTTGTGAAAACAGAAGTTGGACTCGCTTAGTTCATGTTTTTTAGTGAGAAAATATATCTATACCATAAAACCAGGTTTACAGACCTCTCTTTTGCTATTAAAGAGATGATCTATTAAGATCTATTAAGATTGAAAGCTTACTTCTGATTAAGAAAAATAACAATTTTTATATTGGAGACAGACAAGACTGGAAGATCGTTTTAAAGAAAGTTTTTCCAATGCGACCGGTAAAGCTGACATTTGAGGGGGAAAAAAGATTTTTGAGGAATGACAAAAGTTATACATCAAATGTAGATGCTGTAATATCAGGTATTTATACTTTAAATGTCAGATATGTATATACACTACTCATAAAAAAAATCATATTATGGTTCTCTGCTGCTTTCACGATACAGTGATAGCTATTTTTCCTCCAATGATGAGGGTTGCACCTATATTCTTAGAAAGCTTAATTATAAATCCAGTATATCATTCTTGATTTTTCTTTTTAAACAATGAATTCAGGATTCATTGCATAATTTTTTGCTTGACTTTCTTATGCTAATTTATTGTCTGCTGATTTATTTTCTGTAGTGCAAGGCACTTCTGCAGTTACTTGCAGTCAGTCCTTGTCTTTGCAGTCAGAATGATTTTGGGAACACTAGAATGCTTAGTGTTTGCTCTTGTCCTGATCATTTCTGAATATGTCCAAGAGTGTAAGTTTGAACACAGACCCCTGCAGGACTTGGGAGTGCCTTCCTTTCCTGCATCATATAATTACTGAGTTGTATTTTAAAATCTGCTCATGATAAAAGGTGTAATGAAGGCTACAATCTTCTACTTTTTCCTCTTCATTACTTGAAGTCTTGTTTGCATTTAGTAACTGGAGTTCAGTAGCAATAACTACTGTTGCTTCTTGTTGTTGTTTTATGTTGCTTCAGTGTCCTAAAACACAGACTAAAGCAGTTAGACATTAGTAACTCTAAGCCACTGAAATGTGTGGTGGGCACCAGGGAGAATGTGTAAGGAATTGCACAGATGAGATTTTTACTATACTGTAACTTGCCGAGAATAGTTAAGAGAAACTTTATAGCTCTGTACAAATCAATGCCTTTTTTCAAATGTGTGATACGACATTATGTATCAGGAGTTCTAATTACTTTACGAAGAAAGAAATAGAAAATATGTTAGCTGATTTTTTTCCATCTTCTTTGATAGCAAACAGTCTCCAATGCTTGATTTACTCTTGAGAACAGCCTTGTTATAAGATGGCAATACATACTAAGACTGACAGTTATAATTTTAATTACTTATGACACAAATGCACTATACAAAAGCATGTTATTTCTCTGCCCCAGAGATGAAATAATTTAATGATAGTCACATTTTTGTATATTTTTTTTAATACAGATGCTTGTTCTGCTTCAGTTGTTTGAATTAATATATGCTGATAGTTGAAGATGAGGTCACTGCACTCTTTCTTATCTTTGCCACATAAATGCAGTAGAACTAAAGTGTGTCAAACTTGAAAAATGGCAAGCTGTCTAGGGAGTGGTGGTGTGTCATTTTCATTGTGTGAGTAGCTACTATCTCACAAAACTGGGCTGTGGAGGTGGTGGCAGCAGCTCAGGGTGTTGGGCAGAGCCTTCTGCCAGGGAGAGAGGGTGGATTGACTCAGCACTCTCATTGAGTGTGTTTGACTTCTAAATGTATTTTCAACCTTTTCTTGTGTCAAAATAGCTGTAACTTCATGGCAGCCTGACAGCCCTGTCTTATTGTGTAGTTATGCTGAGAAAGCTGACTGATTCAGGCTTCTTTTTAAATAATTGGATGTATAGAGGCTCTTCTGGTTTTGAAGTGTGTTAGTGCTTACAGGCTGAGTTGGCTTGGCAGGAATTCTTTGCTGAATTAGTCTTTTTGGTTTGTATTTATTCTCTCGTGATTCAAATTTCCAGTAAATTACAAAAAGACATCTTTGTTCTTTATTTCTCTATTTCTTTTGTTAGTGTAAGTGTAAGGGTTTCACTGGGCAGGACAATAAGAAAAAGCAGACGGAGGCGATAAGAAAATGAAACCACAGAGGGATGGTGACTCATAATGGCAAGATAACAAAAGATTTTTCTAAGAGTTGTGTGGAAGTAGTAGAGAACTAAAAATTTTTCACCTCTATTGGGAGAAGAAACAGTCTTTATGCAGAGTAAGAAATTGTAGAAAATATGAAGCAGTTGATTTAATGCATTTAGACATTTGAATGTCATGAAAAGATGCTTAAATATTGCCCATAGCTTGAGTTAAAATGACCTTGTCAATGTCCTCTAGGAGAAGGCCTGGGAATTGTGGATACCGGGATTAGGAAGGTACCAGTAATAACTTTTCATTGTATTATTTAGTAGTGGGACAGCTTTTTAACTGTTCAGTCTTCCCTTCATAAATATAGAAAACAAGCCTATCGTTACTATGTTTTATGATTTTTATTCTAGTCAGTATCAAGAAGAGGTTTGTTGAAAGCTCTTTTACAGTGGTGCTGGAGGGAAATGAGAGTTATTGTGGATGAGGTATGGTCTTTTTAATATACATTCGTATATTAATTTGTTTTGAAATTGTCTAGTGTTACTCCTGTGGCATTTTTCTCTCCTTGTTGCACTGCTGCTCTTGGGCTCATGTTTATCTGCTTTGAAAGGAAATACAAAGATTCCACATTATCTCTAGGGTAATAGCCTTATCTGTGAGAAGTTTTTCCTGCCTTTTTTTTTTTTTTAATCAGAGAAATATACAATTAAAATATAAAAGAAAGTCTTCTGATATTCTTCTGCTAGGCTGGATTCATTAAATGTGTAACAAGCTGTTGTAGCCCTGTTTCTGTGATCAGAGACCTGCTGGTAGGGAAGAGAGCTGACAGATGAAGGTAGTGCAGTGCGCTACTGAAGAGGAATCTGTCCCTGGTCTTTTTTCCCCCCACTTTCTCTGAGATAGTTTGTCTCAGCACAGTAACCTATTTCAGTCTTACTGGGTTGTATTGCAAATATAATTAAAAAATGGGTGAAATGAAATAGAACAATGTATACGATAGTGCATCTTCTGTTCAAATCTATTACCGTCATGTTACCCCTAGGTGTTAATTGATTATTAGAGTTTACGTTTTATTTGTATTTGAGAGTAATTATCTGTTCTGAGTAAATTTAGATTTCTTTAAAAAAAGTTAATTTATCTAGTTGATTTATTTCTGTTAAAGCCATGAACTTATTTTTAAGTCGTACTCTGTGTAACATTAATCTTCTGAATTGAGGTATCTTGGGAGCTGTTAAAAGCAATGTTGAATCTGAGGTGTTTTTTAAGGTCATTCTTATGCTCCCACAAGGACATTAAATTTTTGAGTTGATTGAATGGGCTTATGTGTTCATCAAAAGGGACAATTTTATTATATGGATTACCTATTAAAAATAAAAAAGCAAAACCCAGACATAAATGTGTAAGCTAAGGTTGTGTGTGGAACTCTGTAAGAAGCACCTGTAAAGACAGGAGCTGAGTCTGTCCGGCCTGGAGATGCACAAGCTCAGGCATGAGCATTTATGCTTTCCTTTTTCATCCTGTCCCCCAAAACAGGCTTGTGGCCCTTCTACTTTACCACTTGCTTACACTCCATGGGTCCTCACCCATATTAAATCACATATTTAAGTTAGAGAAGACATATTTTATCCGACAGAGCCCTAATTCTCCATCTGTGAGCAGCCATTTGGCCTGCTGTGAAGGGAGCAAACTGGAGGGCCCCATTACCTCTGCTTGACCTGCTCAGATGTGACTTGGCCTACAGTAGATGACAGCAGAGCTCACCTGAGTCCAAGATAGTGTGTGAGCCACCCAGACTCCAACTGTCCATTATCCACTGTTTTTGCATAGATCTAATCTAATTCCTTTGACTTTACTCAGTGGACAATTTGTTTTTAATTGAAGTGACATTTTCAGACTAAGCACTCTTACAGTAGTGCCTAGTTAGTGCTAATTAACTTTCATGTAGGTGTGAAGAATGAGGTGGTAAACCTTTCTGACAAAGTTTTTCTGTAGTTGTGCAGGTACTTACATCCTAAATTTAGCCTTACTTCCACTGATAGGGTAATAACCAGGTCTGATCAAAGGTCCCACTACCACAGTATTTGTAGTCTGACAGTGGGTGCCTGAGACAATGTATGTGAGAGCCAGCAAGATAATGTAATACACTCTAGCATCTTTAAAATTTGATAGCTTTCTGAGAGTTGGTGTTGGTTGATTGTTCATTGGTTTGGTGCATGGTGGTTATGTGTGTGTTAGGTATTTATCCTTTAATACCTTTCTTCACTCGTCCGAAATAGAGCAGTTAACTGGTACACTCTGTGGCTGAATGTGCCTCAGTTTTAATATTAAAACCAAAAGTGATTACCAATAACTTGTAATTAATGGGAATGAGAGATAAGAAATAACAAAACAGAAAATGTGTCAAAAAATGCAATTTTGCTCATGAGAGAGAAGTTTCTCTAGGGAGGAGAGAGAGGGTGGGAGTAGGGATGCTTCTTAGCTGTGAACTGTTTCTGTGTTCCTGTTGATAGTAATTTGATAGAAATTACTCAGATGCTAAACTGTGTGGTCTGTCCTCCAAGACAAATATCTTAGTCCAGCATAATGTCCTAGGCAGGAATAAAGGACACATTCTGGACCTGCTGAATGCCGTAAGGAGGAGTACCTGACACCTTCTGTGCTAATGAATGTTTGTGTGCTAGAGCATGTAGTGAACTAACTGCAAGGGAAATTTGAAGTAGTCTCAAAGTAGTCTCAAAGAGGCCTTCCTATTATGGCTTAGATAAGCATCTCCTGTATGGGAGCAGGACTGTGGTGGTGTTAATGTGCATAAGATAATAGCAGCCTTCACCATGTTTGTATCCCAAATGACTACCTGCCATCCCATTGTCTGATGGCTACTCAAAATAAAATGAAGTAGGAAGAGTCTTCTTCTCCTAGGCAAATAGTAGCCTGAAATCTAGGACAGAAGTTTTTTCAGTAGTCTGCCTCTTAGTATTTAAGGTTTTAAATTTCAGTCAAGCCGGAAGTCCTGGTTAAATGCTTCCCTAGATGAAATAGGAAAAGAAAACAAAGTTGCTTTTTGCAGTTCAAAATGAAGGATAGTATATTGTATGAGAGCTTTAAGAGTAGTTGTTGCAGTGTAATGTGGTTTTGGTTTGTTTTTTTTTTTTCTCCAAGCTAACAGGTCTGTGAAACTAATGGTTGCAAGAAGACAAGGTTTGTTTTAGACAGAGAAAAACATTTGTAACATATGATGGAAACCATCAAAATATGCATTTGTAGTTGGAGGCTGATAGTGGAATACTTTGAAATTATAGGTAACGGTGTTGTATTTCAGGATGAGATTTTTTGCAGATATGTAAATCTGTCATGGTCACTGAAGTACTGAAGAAATGGGATGCAGCACTTGGGTGTCAGGCTCAGCAGGGATTCTTGCAACTTTCATGTTTCTTGCTTAATCACTCCTAAATCAATAAAAACATCTTTTTATTCTTCTATGCAACATCAGCAGTTTTGGCCATGATTAGTGTTCTTGGTAGGCCTCCTTCCTTCAACAAATAACCATGAGCAACAAAAAATACCCTTCTTTCTCTGACGCATTTCACATGGTTAGGGAAAGCCAAATTTCAACCTATTACAATAAGTTGTCATTATTATCCTATGTTGAATTCTACAGTGTAATACTGTAATTGTTTCAGATTCTTTCTTCTTCTCTGTGAAAGACAGACAAAGATAGACATGGATCTGAACAACCTTTGATATAGGATCAATGAGGTTCAAGATGATTTATAGGAAACAGTGGGTGATCTTTCATTGTTGAAGAGTCCTCTGTAATCTGAAGGATGGCGTGTCAGAATGGTACAGCAGTGAGTGGGCTGTAAGGAGTAAGGGTACAGATGGGATAATTGATAGAGTACTGAAATGAAGGAGTGATTTTAGTGGGGTTTTTTGAAGTCTAATTTCAGAATGCAGAGAAATATTTTCTGCAAGTGCAAACGTTGTGGGAATGTATGAAATATTTGTTACTTTGCGTTTCATTCAAAGAGTTAAATCAGCATCAGAGTTTGAGTGTATCTGCTCTCCCTTCCCTTGGTGGTAAATGTAATGCCTCATTTCACTTCCTGTCCCTAACAATAAAAACCTTGGAAAAACTTTTGTGTAGTACCAGACAGATAATGCAAGATAAAAATACAGCCTTAAGAACTTTAGTGTCTTAGTGAGACCTGAACATAGAGGCTGATATTTTTAAGTGGCAGAATTTTAATAGACTTGCATCAGTTTTGGAGTGTGTGTTTTTTTTCTTGCTGTACCCTTCTAAGTGATGTAGTTTCAAATGTGGTAAATTTCTTTTTGTTTTTCCTTTGTTTTGTTTTCTGAGGCAGAGAAAAGCATCCATGGCATTGAATTGTTTTCAGCATTCTTTTAGAGTGGAGACTGATGACAATAAACTCCAGTTCAGATAATGATTCCCAGTTAATCATTGCTTGTGAGAATATACTGTATTAAAAATTCTATGCTTTCTGATGTAGTTTTCTTTTGATTTAGTAGCAATTAAATTCAACTTGATCTCTCTGTCATGCTAGTATATTTTACTTTGGATGGCCACTTTTTCCTCATTAGCTGTCTGTATCTTCAGTTGTATTGTTCTGCCTGCACAGGACTGTAGTTGAGTTTGCTATACACTCTAGCAATCAGTGATACCTAATAAATTGTTAAATTTTGTTTGATAAACTTTAATGTATTTCCTCAGATGACCTCTCAAGGAACTTTGAAGCTGTGTTGCCTTCTAGCAACTGGAGCCATAAATTGTTTTTTGAGTGGAGTGAAAAGAAGAATGCAGTCAAGGCATAAGGAGAAGGGTACTCAATTTCTTTGTTACAGAGAATACTGAGTTTTTACTGGAGGCAATATTTTGCTTTTTCGCATTTTTCTTTGGTTGAATTTATACTGGGTGATACCAGCATTCTTCAGATGCCACTAGAAAATGCTAAGACAGAAAAGTGAAAAATGAAAGGAGTGCTCTAGTAGGGAGTTATCTTCTTTTTTTATTTTATTTTTTATTTTATTATTGGTGTTCCTGCTTTGGCAGGGGGATTAGAAAAGATGATCTCCTGAGGTCCCTTCCAATCTCTGATATTCTGTGATTCTGTGATTCCTATTCAAACCACTAATACTTTACTGAAGCTTTTTCTGAAATGTGAAATGCAATATTTAATTATACTTATAGAAGTGCAATTTCTAAATTATTACCATGGTCTGTTCTCTCCATTTCTATACTGCTTTTCAGTTTGCTTGTTGAAATTTCAACAGTTTTGCAATTTCTTGCTCTTTGAAATTCTTTAAAGGAAATTCAGTTCTCAACAGATAGGATGATGAATAATTAGAGGCAAATATTTGCCTGACAGTTTTTAAATTAGGCTGTAAAAACCTCCAAAACCTTGACTATTTTAGGTATTTAATAAATATTTTAAGAGACTTTCTCAGAATATCTAATTATTAAATGTGTGACCTTTATTGCTTTATTTGGTAAATGCCACTAATTTTCAGGTATCTCTTCCTTATTTTTGAGCTGTTATCAGTGTGACTTTGATCAGCATCAACAAATAAAAAAGTTAAATGATTCTCTTTTTTTCTAATGCCCTAAAAGTTTTCAAAATATCTTCTCACGGACTGGTAAAATGCAGTTGTTGCCAGCTATTTCAGAAATATGACCAAATACTTACATTATTATTTGTTCATTTATTGGTTAGCATCTGACAATATTTGAGAGCTGAAAAAAATACTTCAAATACCCAACGCTCTTGATAAAAATGGTGTGTACATATAGGATTTTTAAAAGAACTAACATCAAGATTATTTTAATCCTGTGTGCTTATTAAATTGATAAAACAATTCCTTATAAGAATTCATTATATAGAATATATTTGCATGTGCAGCAATTCACTTTGCATGAAGTCCTCCAACTCTTGTTTCAGTATTACTTCTGATGCATGATCTGCAGGTGACTTATGGAAGAAACTATCCTTATGGAATCCCTATAAGAGCTCCTTTCCTCAGGCACTTGATTTGAATCCAGTCCTTTAGAGAAGGAAGGTAGTGACAGCATCATCCATGAACGTGTATGGAGAGGTGTCCCTGCAGAGAAGGCAAGTTGGCAGAAGGACTAGAAAGGAAAATAAACTAAAAGTGAGAGGATCTATGCAGGACTGGACCGTATTGACATGCTTTCTCTGCACATCTAGACCAAGCAACTTGAAACAATGTGTCTTGTCCTCACACTCAGAACTTACTTAATTTTAGTTTTTTGGCTTATTAGTGTGGAAAAATTTCTATATCCTCTATAGATATATAGATATATATATGTGGGTTTTAAATCACCTGGTCATTTAATGTTTTCTTTTAGGAGATTGACATGCTTTTTTTTGTATTGACATGCTTTCTTTTGTATTGACATGCTTTTTTTTTGAGAGTTGATTCTTAGCCCCCACACTGGTACTTTCCTCCTGGTTTAAGTATCTCTAACTATAAACTGTTCCAACTGACTTGAAAAGTCTATGTAGATTTTTCTTAAAATGTAATCGAAACAAGAAATTGAGTTGGGGAAGCAGTGAAATTTTGCAACATTGATTCAGTATACGAATCTCCACCCACTGTGCTTAAACCATCACATATTTAAGTGCCTTTTTTGAAGCCTTCTGGCATTATTGAAATAATGGATCAATACTGGGAAACAGAAGCACAAGGTTTCATTTGAAGAAGAGTGCATGCAGCATGTGCACAGCAGCATGGTTGCATGGTTGTATTGAACAGTCCATAGTGCATTGTGCCTTATCTTTAAAAATATCACACTGTAGGTATACAGTGTAGGTTTGCTTTTGTTAAGGTCAGCTACTTGGGAGTTCTCAATTAGGTGAATCATGTAGGATGGTGCAGTGAATAGATGCCAAGTCACGATACAGTGCTTCGAGCTAAATTTACTCCCAGTGCTGCTTTTGCATTTAAAGCTCTTCTTATTGGCACTTACGTTAGAGACAGGAAAGGAAATCTCTTTTTACTGCTTAGGGCTGCTCCTTCATGCTTATGGGGGTCTGCACTTTGCAGTGCAGTTTCTTCTGTCTGGACCTAGAGATGCAACTAGCAGCTTCTGAGTTCATGCCCTAGGAATCCCAGCTGCTTTCCCAGTGGTTTTAGTGGGTGATATGTATGTCTACAGTAAAGTATAATCTCCTGTTTGATGCTTATGTTTGCTGCAGTCCTGAGTCCAGTGTAGGTTTCTAAGAATGTGGGAACACTGAGCTGATAGCAGTATCCACTCTGCTCAGTGTAATACTTGACTGAGCCATCTGAGTAAGCTTTGTGCTGCACTAATTCTGGATGCAGCTTTCCTTCCAGGGGTTTTTAAAAGCTGTTGAGAACAAATTTCATACTTTAAAGAAACTCTGAAGAAAGTATTACACAATGCTGAACTAAAATTAGAGCTCTGCTCAAACCAGGAGATTATTTTTTGAGTTCCTTTAATTCATATGGGCACACTAATATCAGATTGCTTGAAATAAATATAACTTGCAACAGTTGATCATATCTCACCCTTAACTACTGAAGGTGATATCTGATTTTCAACCAGTGTTTGCAAGCTAAATTTGGTATAAGAACTTAAGCCAAGGTAATTCAGTCCCTTGTGAAGATTATGACAAGAGTAGAAAAACTTTAAAGAAGACTTTAGATGCCTTTGCTTTCCTATCAAAGATTGGTGTTTTGCTATCGCTGTGAATGTTTGCCTATTATTGTCCAAGTTCAAGAACTGTCAATAAATTTCACTTGTCCATTTTCAGTAGCAACACAAGCTGTAACAAACACTGTATCTGCACTACAGATCATACCTGCAGGTGTCTGAGAAGGCCTCAAGTTGGCTAGCCAGATCTGGGGCTGGGCAAAAAAACTGATGGTTTAGGGGAGTAAAGAACTTGGATTAATGTTTGATGTTGGTAGGTTAGAGGGATTAGTAGCTGATAATGTGGATGAGCAAGATGATTTGTCTAGAAGGTTGAATGGAATGGATGAGATTCTGAGGAGCTTTGGTACAACTGATGAAGAAGCTGAAGTGGCTGGGAGTCACTGAGCAAGGAGATGACCCTTGGTTGGTAAGCTGTAAGGTTACAGTGCCTGACTCAGAAAGGCCTGCACCATCTTATAGACTGGCCACTTCCACACTGATGTGGCATTTGGTGTTGGGTCTCCTCCAGGTCCTATGTGGTAATCACAGAATCATAGAATCGTTTGGGTTGGAAGGGACCTCAAAGATCGAGTTCCAACCCCCTGTCATAGGCAGGGACACCTCCCACTA
>VZTY01028254.1:24479-42431 GCA_013400935.1 Turnix velox
CCTCTCTGGAGGCCAGGCTGGACAAGGCACTGAGCAGCCTGCTCTAGTGGGAGGTGTCCCTGCCTGTGGCAGGGGGGTTGGAACTCGATGATCTTTATGGTCCCTTCCAACCCAGACTATTCTATGATTCTATGTTTGTGGTTTAGCCTCAAAAATACACACTGGGTTTTAAGTGGAAGTTTTGAGAAGATGATGTCCAGAATTGCATTTATATACAATGTGCAATTTTTTCCTTTTAAAAATGGGCAAATACATCAAAATGAGAGTTTTCTACATGGCAGCAACTCTGCCAACTCTGGCAGTGTGTGTGTGCACATGTGTTATGAAGATCCCACTTTGTTCTCCAACAGTTNTTTAGCCTCAAAAATACACACTGGGTTTTAAGTGGAAGTTTTGAGAAGATGATGTCCAGAATTGCATTTATAT
Source organism: Turnix velox (assembly GCA_013400935.1). Taxonomy (NCBI): domain Eukaryota; kingdom Metazoa; phylum Chordata; class Aves; order Charadriiformes; family Turnicidae; genus Turnix; species Turnix velox. The sequence goes on from VZTY01028254.1 coordinate 24,906, forward strand.
ACAATGTGCAATTTTTTCCTTTTAAAAATGGGCAAATACATCAAAATGAGAGTTTTCTACATGGCAGCAACTCTGCCAACTCTGGCAGTGTGTGTGTGCACATGTGTTATGAAGATCCCACTTTGTTCTCCAACAGTTGCTAATGTAGGTGGTGTCCTGGGGGTCTTACTCTGGCACCAGCAGCATGTAACCATGAAGAACTGTGTAAGATTCAGGTGTCACCATCCCTGTTGGTGCTCTGCTCTGCTTTGCTATTAGGTGCTGTTCTTTTGAGTAGAGTTCTTAGGCTTAAAACTTACTGGGAGAATTAATTACTGATATGTGCCTTTTACAACAAGCAGCAATGACATTGCAATACTTACTTGAGATAAAATACCATTCTTATCAAAGTAGATTCAAGCCCAGATCTTTGATTTGAGGAAAATCCCTAGTCATGTTTTAGGATCTTCAGACAGAAAGGACTAAGGAGCAGAAGAAAGGTACTTTTTTATTTGAATACATTCCTCTGATATGATCTGCAGGGGGAAGAGGGTATCTTCTCTGGTTTTCTACAAAACCTGAGCCACTAAGGGGATAAATACTGGGATGAGTTACCACAAATCCTGCTCGGTGTAAAGGAGAAAGCACTGCTATGTGACACTTTCTCTGCCTGTCAGGCTAAAGAAAATCAGAGCTGTGCCAGTATTTTGAGAAGCATGCACCTTATGTATGCCTGGCATGCGCTGTCTGTACCTGCTGAAAACAGCCGTTAAGGAGTTTCAGGTGGATTAAGTTAGTTTCAAGTTGTCAGTCAAGATGCTGGCAAGTGTTAAGCTGGTAGCTGCTCAATTCTTTCAAACCATTACAGAGAAAGAATGGTAGATAGCTAGACAGCCTTCAAGTAGAGGTTAGAATACAGATGAATTTGCATGGTTCTAGATGTGAAGGTGGATAAGGTTGGTTAGAGGAACATCAGGAGTAGAATGAGGCCCTACTCCAGTCAGATCCCCTTTGGATGTGCAGCCTCAGGTATGGTGCATATATCCCAGGCATGAGTTCAATCAACAAGTGTCATGACCAAAAAAGCCAAAATTTGTGGGCAGCAGAAGCATGCCAAAAAAGTTTCTACTAACAAAAATTACTCTCACTGTATATATATATTTTTCTATTTTCCTCCCTTTGAGCATGGATTGAGAACTATGTATGCCATAATCCTGATTCTGTTTTTTTGGGCTTTTTTTGTTGTCTTATTTAGATGGTTTGGTTGAGTTGGTTTGTGTTTGGTTGGTTTTGATTTTTACAAGGATCAAGACTCTAACCTCCTTTTGTAGCTGTCTTTTTAACCCTCTCTCTCCCTCATGTTTGATTCTGTTCAATCTCTTGTTTGTGTAATTGATATAAATTAATTTAGGCTATATGCTAGATATATTTAGGGAGGTATTTAGTTTCTTCTCAATTTATCTACAAGCAGTACAGCACCAGCAAATCTGTCTTGTCTCTGAAGCTATAATTGGGTTTTGAATTGATAGATCTCTGGATCCTGGGGTTAGGAAGTGTACATTCCTGTGATTTAAGACTGCATCACTTTGCCTCATGCATTTAAACTGTTTTAGGCATCCAGCAGTCAAGGGCACTCATTGTGGACAAAAGGGAAGGGCAAAACATTTGTTCCTTTATGAAAAAGGCTGGAGAACAGCCATAGAAAAGAAGTTAAGATTCACAGCATTAATTATACGATGGAACATCCTCATCGAAAAGCAGCACAAAAGCAGAAAGAAAGCCCAAGTACTTAAATCTATGACAGTACTAAGCTGTACATGCTGTAGCTGGTAAAATAATAAAATGAATGAGCCTTGAGTTATTTGCAGAGAACTCTTTTTCTCAGTCTGCTGTGCTGGAGCCACTTCTAGGAAACCTCACTCTCCTTGACAACTTCTCCGTGTGATAAACAGCTTATACGCCTAATGTGTGGGAACAAAGTCTCTCCCTGTAAGAGATTCAGAGAAACTGAACCAGTATGAGCCTGCATCCCAGAGTGTTCAAGAAGTTATTTTCTGTAACTGGCAGAGTGCCAGCTTTGGGTGTAGAAAGGAGACAGAGGAGTCTGAGAATGATAATGAAGATATATGTGCTACAATGATTTTAGAACAAAAAAAAATTGCTTATTCAGGTCTAGTTTAAAATTATTTAGTTGGTTTTGCCTACCATAAATGGTTGGTGACTGTTAAGGATTATGTCTGGATATGTGCTATCATAGGACATTCTTACAGAAGTTCAGAGGAAAAACCAAAAGAAGTATTACTGAGGAAGCAGCAGTAAGGGATTTAATTGAAATAAGCCCATGAAGTTTCAGTAGTGGAACCTAAAATCAGTAGAAGGGGTTGTTATGATATTTTAAAGTAAATAAATACATTTAAAAATCCTTAGAAGATGCTAATCTTCACAATTTTCACTTCATAATATCACTTAGTAGTGAAAATTCACCTCCCAACATAAATATTTGGTATGATATCTTGGGGGAAGGTACATAGGTGGCAATGAACAGTCATCTTCTATATATTTGTGTGCCTGTGAAGATATATTTATCTGCACTTTGAAGCCCTTTCAGACTTCCTAATCCCTTTTTTCCTAAGGAAACTGGAAGCTGTGGCTCTTGATTCTGTACAGAGAATTTTGATTCCAGGAAACTTTACTGGTGATGTAAAAGAAGTTGAAGCTGGAGAATTCAATAGTATCATCTATTGTTATTTTTAACATTTTTGTGCAGGCAAACTGTATTTTTTCTATCATAACATGTGCAGTGAGTGAAGTGGACTCAAGGCTATGCATTCCCTAAATTCCCATATAGGAAATGGAAATATTTTCCCTTCTTGCTTTTCAAGCAAAGAAACTGTCGTAGTAGTAAAATTTTGAAAATAACCCTAACTTCACCTGCTGCCTAGTTAGCCTGCCTACTTGTGGTCCTTGTGTGACCATCAGAATGCAATACTGTCCTAGGCAGGTGGACTTGCCTGAAGACTTAATGAGGAAATGATACATCCAATCATACCTTTCAAAACATAGGTCTTTACTCTGAAAAGAGTATTTTTTATGTGACTGAAGTTGTATTTGTTAAGCATGTGGAAACATTCAGAGTCAAAAATAACAGGTGAAACATCCAGCTCATTTTATTGTAGTATTGTGATAGTGAGCATTTTGTCTTCTTCACTGCACTGAATTAGCTGCACAAGCATCTTATAATCTTAAATTTGACTTCCCACTCCCCTTACCTGTGTGTTTTTGAACGTTACACTAGAGAAATTCTATTTGGGCTAAGACTCTGACCTTAGGAACCAAAAATGATTTGTGACGTTTCCTGAGTATTAGCATGTCTCAAAAGAGTTGAGGACATTTGGAAAGGAAAGCCAAAAAAATGTGTGAAAAGAGGTGCATGACTAATCAATATTACCAGGCTATTGCTAGATATTTTTCAGAATCTGTTTTTTTCATCTAACAAGCAGATCTCAAAGTAATGAATCGTGTGCTACATGTGCACATCAGTTACTTTCAGCCTAAACAGTTCAGTAGGTTAAAAAGTAGTTTTGTTAATGTGTAAATATTGCAGTTCAGACATTCCTAATGGTTCTATTAGTTTAAAGAATTACTGAGGCTAAAATGGTGATAAGATGTAAAGCAACGGATAAGCCATGGATAATACTATGGTTACAAAAAAACCTGTAGCTTGGTTAACACTTTCAGAGGCTGACATGCTTATTTCTGTTTAATAAAAAATAGTTCCTATGACTGAAAACCTTCAAATAAAAATCTAATGTGAGTTAAGAAAACCAGTTCAAAGGTGGCTTTTTAAGTCTCCATCACAAAGTCCGTTTTGTTATGATAGCTGCTGTCCTGACAAGTCAAGTGACAGATTTTGCTATGGGTTTTGAGCAGTCCATTAAATATAGCACCTCCATGTTTTGAGTAGCCCACTGAGTAGCTACCAGCTGAAAAGTAAGAGACACAGTGGGAAGCTGAAGGGAAACAGGCCTCTAGAGCATCTAGTGCATAATGGATCTACAGCTGTAGTGAAGCAGTGTGCAGAAATAACTCTAATTAGGCTTGGTCAATCAGATGACAAAATGAGCCCTGTCCCTCTGTCATTCAGCTCTAAAATCAGAAGACAATTTCTGCTTAAACCCAGTTAAAAAAAAAAATCTGTTCAAAAGGGGTTGAATAAATTTTAGCTGATTTCTTGATAACATATGTAAATAGTTGAGCCACTGTATTGGCAAAATTCTCTTTTTCATCTGTTACTTTGTTTGGAAGGAATGATCAAACCTATGAAAATAGAGATTTTGGGAATTGATCTTTTGCAAGAATTAAATGTTACTAAATACAAATAGTATTTTAATATTATGTCATGTTTCTGGCACGATGAGTAGCTTCTTATTTACAGTGTCACATCAGCTCCTTCCATTGTACTTCAAATAGCAGAGGTTTTGCCTAATCAACACTACTATCTGGAAAATCCTCACATAAAAAATAAATTGTAATTGGAGCTGAGAAGGCTATCAGTATGAAAAGAAAACCCTTAAGTCCTTTGCAGCTCTAAAAGTGTGGCACTTATGTGAAGGTGGAGCTCAGTTAAGACACTTTGGATCTATTCTAGTAAGTTTAAGAGATCAGGTGGATATAGTCGTTACTGAACTTTCCTGTGAACAAAATACCTTTCAAAGGAGCAGATGTTATTGTTCTGGACTAATACTGGTGCTAGTAAGTATTCTTACTGATAACAATAAAAAGATTCACCCCCCCCCAAAGTTAGAAACCTTTTAAGTGGACTTAAAAAAACAAAAAAAACCCCAAAAAACCACAAGCCTGGATTTATGGTAGAAAAGACATGAATAGTTTTAAATAGGACACTATTGCTTCAAAGTAGCTTCTTGGAAAGCCAAGGTGGTCCACATGTTCATGTGCTGTATGTAAAATCAGTGGCTTTCGTATTGTGAATAAGCACTTTAATCTTTTCTAAAACATTTTAATTTATTTCTCAGTACGTTTATGTTCTCTTTTGGTACTGGAATGTCACCACTCATCACAAGCAGTAGCATTTGCAATGATTTGCCTCTCAGATACTGTCAGTGGTCACCAAATGTTTGTGCCACTGGCAAATCATCAAGTAGAATGGACTTAGCACTCTCGTTTAATTTTCCTTTTAAGTTAAAAGGCAAGCCACAAGTACGTAGGGGGAAACTGTGGATAAGGTAAGATCTGTATAAAAATCCTTTGTGTTTCTACTAGCTGTGTTGTTTGTGCCCTGTGAATAATGAAATTATGCTTTATTTTTCCTTTGTTGATAGAAAACAATTACTCTTAAGCAAACAAACAAATAGAGAAATACCCTGATGCAGTGAGCATAATTTTACTAAGAGGTTCCTGCAGCTAAGCAGATTTAGCTCTGCTTTTAAATAGATACAGGGAAATGTTTGACCCCTATTGTATGGCCACAAAGCCTATGCTGATCACACAGAAGCTTGCTTGGGAGTGCTGAAGACAAAGCAACGGGCTGCAGGAAACAGCTCCTCTTGTATGTGCCTCTGCACCATAGCCCACCAACGGCAGGGTTTAAGAGCAGCTTTTTGTCAAGATTACAACATAAAAGGGAGCATGTTACAAATTCTTACCCCTCCCTAACAAAAGGAAAGGAAGAGGGTGGGAGACACAAGCCAAAGAAGGCAAGAGGATGATATATCTATACGTACAAGGTAAAGATTGATTTCCCTTTCTAATCCTTATTCTTCTCAATCACTTATGCTAGTGATATATGTGTTCCTTAGTATTGGTTTAATTTACTGGAATGAAGTAGAGTAAGGAAATGGAGCTGAAAAGGAGAGTAAGCTGCTTCTATGGAACTTTCTGAAATACCTGACTTTGGTTAGCAGTCTAGGAATTGAAATCAACTCATTTATAATTTATATCTGTGGAGGAAAGACATGGATTTGTGGCATATTAAAGTTCAGTTGAAATGTAGTGTTTTAGATATTATAATCTGTGTAAATTTAAGGCAATGTTATTAAAGATGTTAAAATAATCTAGACGGGACTACTTGCCATAGCAGATGTCTTCATGAGAATCTGTGTATGAGAAATGGAAAAACTGAACAGTTTCTTCTGGTGTATTTCCAGGATAATTTTTCCCACTGTTAGTCTGTCAGTCAACTGAGGTTGAGCACTACAAGAAATAAGTTAGATGTGACAGAAAGATTGATCACCGCCCTTATCAACCAACAGGGTACTTTATCCTTTTCTGAGGGCTCCTCATCACTCAGTTCTGAAAGAAGCATGACATAAATATGAATTATGGAGCTCTGCAGTACTGGATTGCATAAAGCTCCTTTTAAATGCAATAAATAAATTCTGGATGGCCTAAAGGAAATATTTTTTCAGGTCCCCCGAAAATACTTTACAGTAACTTTCTGCAACATTGTAAAAGACAATAGAAAGAAACTGAATGTATGGATGTGTATATAATTATTAATTTTAAGAGAAAGCTGCATATTGTCTCATTGTTCTGTTAAAGGTTAAGAACACCAAAGTATTTGAACTTTTTAATGAATATTTTGAATACATTTTATATAAAACTATTTGTCCAATAAGATTGTAAAATAAAACCAGATTTTTTGTATTCAATTTTTTAGGTATGCATTACAATGTATGTGTTTTTCATGCATGATTTTACTTTTCTAAAGTCTGTTAATACTATTTAGTGGAAAAGTTTGTAAATCAACAATACTATGTAAACTTTAGATCTCTTACAGAATTTAAAATCAAATAACAATCTCAGGAGTGTGAAATTAGTGTGCTTTACACTTCCAAAATATACTAGCAGCCAAAATAATGTACAAAAGACCCAGAAATTACATGGCACTAATGATATTTAATACTTTTTCTAAAAACTGATGTAAAAAGGAAGAAAGAAAAATCAAGGATGAGGGCAAAAGAGTTTCAAAAAGTCTACAGAATAGATGAAACATGTATATAATTTTTCATATGCTTATGATATTTCTGTAAAAGGTACAAATGCTCCTCTCACATCTGATTATTAATTTATGGTTTTGGACATGAGTATTTCCTGTCTCAATAGGAACATATGTATCTTTACCTGTTAAATTCTCCAAAATCATGCTACCAACCCATTCAAAGTATTCTTTTCATGCATTTAGCATTGTGAATAAGAATGCAGTTATGAATAAAAACCTTGTGATTGCTTCTTTACTTGTTCATTGGATCTGCACTGATTTTTGTTATAAACGATCAGGTACTACTCTGTACATGATTTGCAGACCTCATTGTGATTTCCTTGGGGCTTCAGGCTTTTGTTAACTTCAATCCTGAGAGGCTATGAGAGAAAATATAGTCACAGCAAAAGAATCTGATCATGAATTGTAAGGAGACTAAAGCCACAGATGTCAAGAAGAATGATAGCGAATATTTATTTTTGGAGCAGCGTGTGTGAAGCCAAGGCATCTAAAGAGACTGCTATTCTGAAAATTTCAGTTTGTAGTGCAGCTTTTTTTCCCCCAGTAAACACTGAAAATTGTAATATATGATAGTGTCCCTCAAACAACATTCATTGTTGCATAACCACATTTACTTCATAGGAGTTGGGGAAACCAAGTGGTGATGTATTTCTCCCATCTTTTAATGAATATTTCAACTCAGGAAAGGTTTCCTACAGTGTCAACAGAGCTGTGGTTTTCTGCTCTATGTGAGATCTTACACTCTATCTCTGGCTAACAATTTAAAATATAGCCCTTCAGGGTACAACTGTTCCTTAGTGGTAATAACAGCGAGTCAGGGACAAACTCTTGTCATCTAGGTAGGCTAATTAGTAAGCATTGGTCTACCTCTGCCTTTTAATGGTGAGTTGAGTCATTCACTCTGCATGGTAAAGGCTCTGGGAAGACTGTACGGTCCTCTGCAGAACCTAAAGGGAGGTCTACAGGAAAGACAGCAGTGGGACTCTTTATGAAGTTATTATAGTGGTAGGACTAGGGGTAACAGTTTTAAAATGAGAGAGGGTAGATTTAGTTTAGATATTAGGAAGCCATTCTCTGTTGTGAGGGTCGAGAGACACAGGTGTTAAAGGCTAGGCCTAGTGGGACTTGGAGCAGCCTGATCCGGTGGGAAGTGTCCCTGCCCATGGAGGGTTGAAACTAGATAATACTTAGGGTCTCTTCCAATCCAAACTGCTCTCTGATTCTAATGTGTGGTCTGGTTTTGTCTTGGAGACAATAAGTTGGTAGACTGAATGAGCCAGGAAGCAGCAGGAATGGCAAGGTGAATGTGGCTACTACCTCAATATAATAGAATACATGTAGTCATTGTTGGCCTGAATTGTTTAGACCAATTAGAAACTGCATGCATCTAGTAGTTCAGAATGCAAGTTGTGTGTTGACTTGGCTCATCAAGGTTTGAAGGCACCTGTTGCTGCTGATTTCAGAGGGGATTTGAGTGACAGAATTAAAGATGAAGGCAATGGAGTGAATTACTGAAGTGGATTTCACACCAGTGAAATTGTATAATGTCAAACTCCTTTACTTATATTATTTCACGTGCTTTATTATGTAACAGCAGCAAGTTGATTTAAAAGAGCAATTTAAGATAATGCTCTTTGTTACTGTAACACCTGCAAGTGACATCTGATCAACAGTTTCTGCCAATCAGCAGATCAGTTTAATGATAAAAAGGCTTTTTAAAGTGTACTAAAAGAAACATGAAACTGTGTTCTTGCTTTGATGGCAAATTAAACCTACTGTATTGTATGCTGTTGCAAATTGAGGTTTTGCAGTCTCTGCTGTTTTAACTTTCAAAATGGTACTGACCTGTGGTTATAAGTAAATACTGAACTGATATTACTTTTCTACAGATGAAATTTATACTTTCATGTACAGTAAGTTACAGTGATGCTAATCTGTTGCTGTTAGGTTCACTTAATCACCAGTTCACTGAGATAATGATTATATAGTGGCAAGTAAAGCTGAGTTTGCAGGTAAGTAACATATACTATAGAGTTAGAAATTGTAAGGGAAATCCTACTTGAGCCTTGCTTGCTGGAAAGTATAACATCCTTCTCAACAAAACATCAGATGTGGTTTAAATGGAGTGTTCAAGTAATGAATATTAAAAGAGGAGAGGAATCAAATGTGTAATTCTGTGAATGAGTTTGGGAGTGTGAAGTGGAAGGAGGGGAGTTGTCTGCCCTATCCATCAACTCAATTTGAAACCTAGGGAACTTAATTTTTTCATTAGTACTTATTTTTTCTTTGCTCTAACACGTATAAATTAGTTCCTATAAAAATACTGTTCCACTTGACTTAACGGGATGTAGTGTTACAGATATATCAAAATATATCAGATGCATTTATTGTAGTTTAACAGCTTAGTTATTAGCCTCTCTGAATATTTCAGGTTGTATCTTATTTTTCTAGGCAAGGCAGCAACACGAAGACCTGTCATACAGAGGATAAGAAAGAAGGAAAAGTAAAGAAATATACCATCTTGCTCTCAACCTATTTGTAGAAAGGTAAGATAATGTTTTCCTCTAAATTTTAATTTCCCATGCTAACTGTGGCGGGTGAAGTTACTGGCATTAATTTTCTCTATGTTAAGTTCCTGCTTTCCTATTGAGTTTCTAGTAAGTATTATCAAGGTAATCATATAATTTGTTGTGCATCTACCTGCATTTCCACATTTATTTGAGTTATTTATTTGAGTTTGTGATTATTATAATTTCTAAAATGCCAAGTTAGCTTTTAACTGAAGGGCTTATATCAAATGCACTAACTAGAAAAGCAGCTGAAAGTATCTTATAGCTTTTTGTAATTGAAGGTGGGATTAATAATTTCTATTTTTTTGTTGGAGAGAACAAGAGGACCAGTTAACTAATAAAGAAGTGAATATGGAAAAACAGATTTAGGAGAAACTTGAGATACTTTTGTAGCATAAAAAGGGAAGTACTTTATGCTAGTGTAGATAACTGATTTGATGATAGGGGCATTTTGAATTCTTCATTCTTGTAGTTCAGGCCCTAAGGTTAAAATGTCTTTTTTGGAAGTTTTGAAGTAAGCTTAGAGTTTTTGTTTTTCAGTCCTTCTCCAAACTTTCCCTGTTGTTGTATTTGAACTGCAAAAATCTTTCAGTGCAAGAACAGAGAGAGCCTTACTTGAAATGAGTAGCAGTTGGTGAATAGAATCTGTGTTTTTATATCTGGAATTTTTTGAGCAAAAAATCTGATCTGGGGGTCTTGAATGCAGCATTGTATGCAGTCTACCAGAACAGACCTTTTCTGTGGTGTATAGCACATAGGCGTGGGTAGCTGCACAGTGTTTTATCCCTAACTGATGTGCTCAACCAGACAGCATGTCAAATCTGAAGGGAGAAGATGGGTGCTAAAATGTTTTAATTTGCAAACTATATGCTGATATTATTGTATGTAACATTTAGTGCACCCTCTCTCTACAGAGAAGACTCTTTTTCTAACCTTTCAGGGATCTCTTCTGAAGTGATTCTTGTGTTAGACACGCAAGAGTTAAATGTAGTTTTGAATAAAGAGGACTGTTACTGTAAGGTTTTGAAGCTAGACTGCTCTGAAAAAAGGATAACCATTGAAGACTGAAAAAGACTTCTTGGATGGTAACCAAGTTAAGGAAGCTCTTGCTCACCAGGATCCTGGCACCCTATCACTGTGTCCTCGTTGCCTCCATAGCTGCAGTTCTCCAGTCAGGGAATGCCACCCTACAATAGTTCCCCTGGAGCTACTTGGATGAGTGACAACCAGCCAGTTCCAAACTGACAAGTGTTTGAATGTCTAATTGGGTCAGTGTACAGGTGCCTGCTCCTCATGAGTGAGATGTTCTAGCTTTTCTCTGTGACTTTCTCTTGGTTCTTTTCCTTTTACCTACAGTTGTAAAACAAAGCTTCAATATGTTGATGTGAAAGAGCAGGCATTATGAGAGAAGGATGATGTTTTCTCATTAGTTTGTTTTGGTTATACTAGCTTTGCCACTTGAGTACAGACTGCGGGGGAGGCAAATAAATTCATTAATCTGGTGGATATTTACTGATACAAATGGACATTGTAATAGACACAAAAGTGATTTATAAATTTTTTTTTTTTTTAGTTTTTGGATGGTGAAAACAAATACAGTGTCTTAATCTCTGTATTAGGTAGTTCTCATACTGATTAGACCCAGAGGCTTGGGTATCTGGAAAATGTATGAGAGAGAAAAAGATGGCTTTTCCTACATCTAATGAACAACATACCTTTATAGGATGCAGCGAATAAGCAATTCATGTACATGGGAACTGTTTCATCTTATTGAACCCTTGGTCTATGCACAGAAAACAACTCACATTATGTCTTCAGTCTGCATTAATCAGATGTGGTTTCTTTCCTTTTTTATCTTCCTCAAAGAGCCATAGAATACCTAGAGTTGGAAAGAAAACCTGGAGTTCTAGTCCAGCACCTCCCCCCACCTTCCCTTCAAAGCAGGATCAGCTAGAGGATCTTGCTGTTTGGGAAACAGATTAAAGTACTTGACAGTTGGTATTCTATAAAAATGCTTTCTTTTGTTCAGATAGAATGTCATCAGTTTGAACTTGTGCCTGTTGCCTCTTGCACTTCACAGGACACCATTAGGAAGTGTTGTTTGCCCCTGCCCCCATCAGGTATTTATACACATTGATAAGATCTCCTTGAGCCATCTCCAGGCAAGAGTACTAGCTCTTTCAGTCTTGCACATATGTCAGATGTTCCAATCCCTTAATCATCTTTGCAGCCCTTCACTGGACTACAAGTACACACAGCACTCCAGACATGTCTCATCAGTGCTGAGTACAGGGGAAGGATCATCTCCCCTGCTATGCTGACAACATTCTTTGTAACGAAGACCGAGATGCCAGAGGCCTTCTTTACTGTAAGTGTGCACTGCTGGGGATCCTCCAGGTGCTTTTCTTCAGGGCTGCTTTTCAACTGGCCATCCCCCAGTACGGTACTCCTGGCAGAAATAGATGAAACGTAAGGACAAAAAAAAATGCAGGACTTAGTATTTCTTTTTGTTGAACTTCATGAGATTCCTGTTGGCCTGGGAATGTTGGTGCAACCAGATAGTGTATCAGCTACTCTTCACAGTTTGTGTCATCAGCAAACTTGCTGATGGTACGCTCTGTCCCACCATTTAGGTCATTAATGATGTTAATCAGTACTGGCCTGAGCCATGCCAGGGTACACTGGCACTGAGTTTTCCCCACCTGGACTTTGTGCTGGACCTCAAAAGGTAACAACCTTTTGAGACCAGTGGTTCAGCCAGATTTCAGCCTATCTCACTATCCATTTGCTTAGTCTGTATCTCATCTATTTGTATATGGGGACTTTATAGGAGACAGTGTCAGAAGCCTTGCAAAAGTCAAGATAAACAACATCTGCTACTCTCCTGTCACCCACTGAGGCAGCCATTAGCTGGACTGTTCTGCACAGAGTGTCTCAGTCCCAGCAGGTGCTGCTGGCAGGGTTGCTCGATGAAATTAGTGTCTTCTCCATTTGAGTTTTGTTTAAAATGGTATCGTCACCTTGGCTTTGGCTGACTTGTATTAATGCTTCTAAAATAATGCTTTTTTAATGGTGTATTTAAAAGAGTAAAGTGTAGTCATTTAAACACTGGCAAGATTGAAAGTATGGTGTGAAGTCAGCAACATAGCTGCTTTCAGCATTATAAGCAACTGTTTCTGTTTTTACCTTGCTATCTTTATTAATAAAAAGACCTGCTGACAGCGGAGAAAAATAAAGACAAAAATGGTTTGATGCACTGTCTTCTAGCTGTTTGCTGTAAGATAGGTAGACTAAAGAAAGAAAGCTTTCAGTGGGCAAGAATCAAAGGAATTTTTTATAGTAGTGACAGAAGTACAATTTTTCCAATTTACTTTTTTTTAAATAAAATTTTGATTGTGAAAAATGTATTCATTCTAACAGAACTCTTGTATTGTCTAGTTAAATTTTGGAAACGTGACAGAAGAAATCACTTGGAAAAAAGAAGCATATTTCAGCAATGTACAATTTCTTAACATTAGCAAAATAGAGTGTAAAAATTATTTCTTACACAAGAGTGTAAATGTATTTTCAAGTGACAGAAATTCCCTCTAGAAATTGGAGACATTTTTAACAGATGGGAAACTGTAAGTGGAAGGCTGTAGAAAGGGGATACACTGCTGTTTGCTTTAGTGGAAAAGCATGAATTTATTTGTGTTAAAAATATTTTTTAAAGCTTTTATTTAGTGATAATAAAATTATGTGTTTCTTAATTTTGTTTACGGATAAGCAGTCTTAAACAGAAGTGGTTTTAACTTATTTAGGAATCACAGTTTTTACTATACTTCTACTAAAGCCTGCCCAAATGTAGTGAGTGGTTTCTTTCAGCCATACATGATTCTTTTATCAGAAGAAATTATTTGCATGCATCATTAAAATAGCTTTTCAGTGAACTATGTTTATTTCCAAATGTTTTGAGTCTTCTAACAAAACGCATTGTTACAGGATCACAGAACTGTTGAGGTTCAGAGGCACATTGTCAGGTCATCTATTCCAGTTCCTCAGGATTGGGAGCTCCAGCTCCCTTGCTGGTTGTTTAGGCCTACATCCAGATGGCTTTTGAATTTCCCCAAGGATAGAGACTCCACAACCTCCCTAGGCTACCTGTGCCAGTGCTCAGTTCCCCTCAGTAAACAAGGATTTCCTAATGTTCAGAGTGAATCTTCTGTTTCTCAGTTTGTTTGTGCCTGGCTTACCACAGTTTCAAAATTTTGCTTCCAGAGTCCTTGTAGTCCAGGAGTTCTATTTAAAAGTGTTGACTGTACAAACACAAAAATAAAACAACTTACCAGATGTTCTTGAATTCTTGGGCCAGGTCCAGTAGTAAGGATGCCCTCAGGAGCCTGGAAATGCTTTACCACTCAAAATTTATTTATTGGAAACTTGGGAAATACTCTTTTTCTGGATCAGTAAGAGGAGCATTGTAAACCATTTTTAGCATTGGTGAAGTCAGTGACATACTTCTAAGTTGGCAAAATCAAAACTTGTGTCACTAGATGGAAACAAAAACAATAGCCAAGATAAGGCATGCTATTTTCTTTTTCTTTTTTTTTGGTATTTGAAATTTTCCTGGTGGTTAACAGTACTGCTGGTGGCTGCTTCTACAGCTTTAATTACAGAGCAACTATTGGATGCCATCTGGTTTTCTCTCAGCAGCAACTATCCATATAACTGTAAAACAAAGAAACTGGGGGGAAATATAGGAGAGTTAATGAAACAGTAAATGTTGCCATAAACTGTTTCTAAGAATCTGATGGAATAAAGCAAATTGTTAATATTAAGAGACTTTTTAAGCTCAAACTGAAGAATTCTTTTATGTGAGTGCATATAATTTTCACTTGTAACTTCAATTCTCCTGAAGTTTGGAAGACAGTGAATTCCCTATAGTTTCACTGATAACTTTCCCCATAAATTAATTTCTCAGTGGAAGCTTAGATGAACCTAATACATATGCTTTTACTTATTGCAAGTATTCTGTATGGTAAATACATATAATTGAATCTTTAAATTCTCTTCAATTTATGCAGCCAGTAAAATTAAAGAATAATTGCAATTTTGAGGTATTTTAGGCCGGTAATTTATCTGGTACAACCTTGTCATCCTTTGTAACCTTATGTCAAAGTGAGGCAAACTTTCGAGTTGGAGCAGATTGTTTGGGACTTTGTCCCTGTCATTTTTAAAGATCTCCATGGACTGAGATTCTATAGCTTCCTCAGGCAACTTAGTATATCATTAACAGCTCTCCTTGGACAATTCTTTATTTTGGTCTGATTTCACTTTTCCTTGCTCCGACTTGTGACTACTGCCCCTTGGGTTTTTGTAGTGCACCTTGAAGAAGTCTGGCTCTGTTTACTGCAGACTTCCACTGTGAATTCAGGGCTTGATATTTGGAATGCACAAAAGCTTTAGTACCACCATGACTCACTACTTCATAAATTATTAAGATACTGTTTGGAAGCATTATAGTTGAATTTTACAAAATGCTTCATGGAGGTTATTAATGTGAGTTGGCAAATTACCATAGCACTGAAAATGACTGCAGCGTTGTAGCAAGATCTTTTGTGATGAAATCCCAGAATACATCTTGTTTTCCTCGGTTTGTTGTGTGAAAGGCTTGGAAATACTAGATTTTTTATAGAACGGTTTGTCAGCATGTAAGCTTGTGCTGGAATTTTCAGGAGTGTGGTAAAAAAAAAAAAAGGTGAAATAAAGGACATAATTGGGATTAGAGGAAAAGTTGTGATACTGCGTGACACAAAATACAAACTTAAAATATTAGTTACAAAATCACTGCTGGAATGTATTACAGCAGGATATAAAAGGATGAAGAATAACCGTTCTATGTGGAAAATTATTTTTCTAAGTCATTATTTTTTATTACTGTCTGTAGTGATAGAAGGAAGATGCATTTTCTTGGGTTTATTGTATATTTATAAACGAATTAGTAAATACAGTGGACAGAATATTACTGGATTATCTAGAGAGATTTATGCATCACTAAAATAATGTATTTAATAAAAGCACTCTAAACAGTGCATTTTAATATCTGGAGGGCTGTAGCCTATGCTGAAGGCTGGTATCCTTTTGCAGAGGTATGTAGATCTCTCTTCATTATCTGAGTATTTTTATACTGTTTATCAAGAGGATTGTATTGTCAAAATGCTTATGGATATCTAAGTGACTGATAAAGTGTCACAATTAATTTTAATTTTGTACTATTCATTTTAAGAATATTATACTGTAAAAGCTTTAATACTGAAGAGCTATTTATGCATTATTGAGCTATATGTTCATATGGGAAACAAGATGTTTGTGTTATCCGTGTTACAAACTGGTAGTATGTGAGGAGGTATCTGGAATGTATAGATTTCTTTATGTCAAGCTGAGAATATAATGGGTTTACAAATTTAGTTCTGTGCATAAGTTAAGAAGAACAAAGACAACCCATGGGTTGTCACCAACTTCCCCCTTTCTCTCCAGAAATGCCATGGAGTTGCCTACACTGCAAGGGTCCTTTTGACAATATGATGTCAATCAGTTGCCCTATATCAGAAGCATGTAGTGCCCCTAGGAGAAGCTGCAAAATGGATAGGATACTTCTGTAAATAACAGTAATTGCTCCATTGAAATGGATTAAATAATAATTTTTCTGCAGTCTTCAGATCTTGAGCAATATTTAGTTGTGCTGTACTAATTTTTTTCAGTCTGTCCACTATCAGTCTATCAGGGTCTGAATTTCTGTGCTTTAGTGTCTTGCTCCTTTTTGTGTTCAGGAGAAGTGGCAATGGTGTATATACTAAATCCTACTCTCCTGGTTGTCACATAGGTCTCTACAAGCAAATCAGATCAAACCTTACCATTACAACTTAGCTTCACCTGGACTTCTCATAACATAGTCTCCTTTCTGAACTATGCTTTATAAAACAAAATGAGAAATGTAGTCCCACCAGCATGAATATAGTCTGCAGATGGAAGGTTCAACAGGTAACTAGTGTTCAGCTTTTTGCTGCAGGCAGATATAATAGCTGTTCAGGCACTATTTTGTATTTCCATGTCCTGTATCCAGTAATTCTTTGGCCTCTTTTTCTGGTAGAAAGCTGAATTTCTGTTTTTGCTTTACTCTTTTCTAGCAAGAGTTGCTTTGTAGTGGAGGGAGGAGCACGTCTCCTATGAGGTCAGGCTTAAAGAGTTGAAGTGGTTAAGTTTGGAGAAGAGGAAGCTCTGGGGAGACCGTATAGTGTCCTTCCAATATCTGAAAGAGGCCTACAAGAAAGCTGGAGAGCCACTTTTTACAGTGGCATGTAGTGGCAGAACAAGGCGTAATAGAGTCGGACTGGAAAGGAGGGTTTTAGATGTTTTACTATGAAGGTGGTGAGGCACAGGAACAGGTTTTCCAGAGAAGTTGTGAATGCCCCAGCCCTGCAAGTATTCAAGACCAGACTAGATGGGGCTTTAAGCAACCTTGTCTAGTGGAAGATGCCCCTGCCCAAGGCAAGGAGGTTAGATACTGGTGACCTTCAAAGTCTCTTCCAATCCAACCCATTCTGTGATATTCTTTCTTTATACAGTGTCTCAAATATCTGCATCATTTAGGTTAGAGAGTTTTATTTCTCTGAGTTGAAGCCTAGCCTAAAACATTTATGGGGCTTTTTATCTCTTGCTACCATGGTGCTGTATGTGATAATATAAGAATCTGAGGATATGTACAAAAGGAAAGTAGTCAGAGGTGTTAATCAATGGAAGATTAAGATAGAAATAGGTCTAGCAAAGGTCACAGACCACATTTTAGTATTAATTCCTCATTTATTTTTTTAAGTTAAATGCTCAATCTTAGTTCTTTGAATATTTAAAAAAATGTATTTTAGGAATCTCATTTTATATGCCAAGAAATGTGATTTCTTTAATTTCTGACCCATGTTGTAT
>VZTY01028254.1:43214-53277 GCA_013400935.1 Turnix velox
GTTGTCACATAGGTCTCTACAAGCAAATCAGATCAAACCTTACCATTACAACTTAGCTTCACCTGGACTTCTCATAACATAGTCTCCTTTCTGAACTATGCTTTATAAAACAAAATGAGAAATGTAGTCCCACCAGCATGAATATAGTCTGCAGATGGAAGGTTCAACAGGTAACTAGTGTTCAGCTTTTTGCTGCAGGCAGATATAATAGCTGTTCAGGCACTATTTTGTATTTCCATGTCCTGTATCCAGTAATTCTTTGGCCTCTTTTTCTGGTAGAAAGCTGAATTTCTGTTTTTGCTTTACTCTTTTCTAGCAAGAGTTGCTTTGTAGTGGAGGGAGGAGCACGTCTCCTATGAGGTCAGGCTTAAAGAGTTGAAGTGGTTAAGTTTGGAGAAGAGGAAGCTCTGGGGAGACCGTATAGTGTCCTTCCAATATCTGAAAGAGGCCTACAAGAAAGCTGGAGAGCCACTTTTTACAGTGGCATGTAGTGGCAGAACAAGGGGTAACAGAGTCTGACTGGAAAGGAGGGTTTTAGATGTTTTACTATGAAGGTGGTGAGGCACAGGAACAGGTTTTCCAGAGAAGTTGTGAATGCCCCAGCCCTGCAAGTATTCAAGACCAGACTAGATGGGGCTTTAAGCAACCTTGTCTAGTGGAAGATGCCCCTGCCCAAGGCAAGGAGGTTAGATACTGGTGACCTTCAAAGTCTCTTCCAATCCAACCCATTCTGTGATATTCTTTCTTTATACAGTGTCTCAAATATCTGCATCATTTAGGTTAGAGAGTTTTATTTCTCTGAGTTGAAGCCTAGCCTAAAACATTTATGGGGCTTTTTATCTCTTGCTACCATGGTGCTGTATGTGATAATATAAGAATCTGAGGATATGTACAAAAGGAAAGTAGTCAGAGGTGTTAATCAATGGAAGATTAAGATAGAAATAGGTCTAGCAAAGGTCACAGACCACATTTTAGTATTAATTCCTCATTTATTTTTTTAAGTTAAATGCTCAATCTTAGTTCTTTGAATATTTAAAAAAATGTATTTTAGGAATCTCATTTTATATGCCAAGAAATGTGATTTCTTTAATTTCTGACCCATGTTGTATTACATATGAGTTCTGGTATAATATGCAGGCCTGTAGATTTCAGAATTAAGAAGTGGTATTGTGTTCACTGTTCATGATTTTGCTTTCCATTGAAGACAAATCTAACACAGTGATTCTTCTTATGCTGAAAGATTTCAACAGTTCTCTCAGCATGAAAAGTTGCAGATGATTAAATCACTTTGCTGTGAACAGCACACAATTCACTGTGTGTGTGAAAGAGCAAGAGACGCAATTTTGAAACCATGGGATTTCTGTGAATATAAAATAGTTTCTCCATTTTTGATATCAGGGCAAGATTGAAAAACCAGCCAGTAATGGATCAGAAGACCTCCCTGACTTTCATGTTCCCTGTGTCTGTTCTTCCTATCTCTGTTCCTACCTGACTGTCCTTACTAGACATAAGGGGTATTTCTTGCTTTTGTAAGCATACAAAGTTTCCTTTGGGTGAAGCCATGCTGTACACGTTTGGTAACTCTCAGCCAGTATCAGTGTGTCCTGTTCCTGAAATGAACCATACTTTAATGTTATTTAACCTTGGACATATACTTCCAAATCTCATTGATTTCTCATCTTCATACATGATCAAAAGTTTACTGAGGCTTCCTCTCACTCCCAATATGTTATCTTGTTTCACTCAAGCATTTCTTTCATACTGGTTCAACGGACATGAAATCTTGCCAAAGGTATTTTGATTCTGTCACTGATGTGGTGTCTGTCATTGATGGTGACCAGAAAATACCTGAGTAGTGCTTGAAAAAAAGTATATGCTGTGCTAGGAAATTGAGATGTGCAGAGATAAATTGATAGAAGACAAGAAATGACAAAAGATGTTAATGAGGAAGAGTCTGTTTTCCTGTACAAAGAATGATTTTCTTCTCAGAGAGTAACATAAATAATTAAAAAACATTACTTCCAAACTTAAGTTGCATTGATTAGTTTTACTCTCAGAAATGGAAGCAGACGTTGTATAGAATCCCAGGATTAAAAGCACGTGCGTCCTCATGAGCCATCAGGCCTTGTAACTGTGATGGTGGTGTGAGTCCTGCTGGGTGTAAGACTATGGAAGAATTCACTTACAATTTTAACCTTAGTATAAAAGTTAAAATACAATTGCATACAGGCTCTTTTTAAAATTTATTTTAAATTTGCAGATATTAGTAGTAATATAACTTTTAAGGTGAATTTTGAGGCTGTGTTATATGAGGCCCCTTCTTGGTCATTGTTCTCTTTCTTTCTCCTGTAGTACAGGTATTGGAAGGACATTATAAGGTCTCCCCAGAGCCTTCTCTTCTCCAGACTGAACCACCCCAACTCTTAAGCCTGTCCTCATTGGACAGGTGCTTCTCTCTCCACTAAAAAGCAACTCTTGCTAGTAAAAGCAAAAATAGAAAAATCAACTTTGAGTATTTTACAAGATAATAGAGAATTGAAATACAAAGATCTGGGGAATATAGAGGTACCCAAATTGGAGCTTCCAAAATACATTTCATTCCCATTGTTTCTTCTAAGCAGTTTATACTCTTTAAATGCTTGCTATTCATCAGCTGATCTGCTTTTTTTCTGTGCTTTTCTAGCTGCTGTGTTAGAACAGGCTAAGCATGTTGCGATTGTTCAACCTGGAGAAGAGAATACCTCATAGTGGCCTATCAGTACCTGAAAAGGCCCTACAGGAAATCTGTGGAGAGACTGTTTGCAAGGGCATGTATTGATTGGACGAGGAGCAGTGGTTTCAATTAGTTATTAAGGAGAAGCTCTTCACCATGAGAATGGTGAGGCACTCGAATGGGTTGCCCAGAGATGTGGTGGAAGCCTCATCACAAAATTACAGAATGATAGGAGCTGGAAGTGGTCTCTGGAGAGCACATAGTACAAGCCCCTGCTAGAACAGGGTCATCTACCGCAGGTTGCAGAAGAACATGCCCAGGAAGGTTTTGAATGTCTCCAGAGATGGAGACTCCACCACCTCTTCCTGTTCCAGTGCTCTGGCACCCTCCAAGTAAAGAATTTCCTTCTCATGTTTAGATGAAACCTCCCATTTTCAACTTTCTGCCTGTTGTCCTCCCTGGAGACATTCAAGGCCAGGCTTGATAAGGCTCTGAGCAACCTGATCTAGTGCAGGATGTCCCTGCTCATTGCAGAGGGCTTGGACTAGATCACTTTTGAAGGTCCAACTCAATGCATTCTATGATTCTGTGTGTTGCTAGGACATGCTAAGATAGGTGACAAAGTTACAGTGGGAATGTAGTGGGAGTGGCAGAAGCTTCTTAGTGATGTGTGAAAAACAAGAAAATAAATCTTATGAAGACCCTGAAATAAAATATAAGAAATAATAGTAGACCTATTGAAGCAAGGTCTTTAGTATGAATTTGCATGCAAAAAGCTTATCTTTAATTAAAAATTAAATAATGCAGTTATGTTTTGCCTTTGTGATAATGTAATCCAACACCCTCAACAGACCTTAATATCTAGTGTTTACAAATCTTGATTTTTCTTTGCTGACAATTTAAAAATTATTCACTAAAACATTCACCAAAAAAATGTGTCATGAGTGAATAGCCTGTATTCTAGTGTAATTTTTTTTTTTAAATGGTTGTTTCCAAACAACAAAAATAAGATAGCACCAGGCATTACTGCAATTCAGTGTTTACCCATTTTAATTATTCCTGACAGATAACAGGTTTTCCAGAACTGCTTGATGGACATACTTTTCTAGTTCTATGAAATTATATCAGCACTTCCTGGATTTTTCCTATGGTTACATGGCAAAAAACACTCTGGTTTATTCTTCATGTATCTTACCTTGCAACACTTTTGAGTCTTTTTGCTTTATTATGGGAAATTATTTATTTTGAAAAGTTTTGATACTGATAATCTGAAGATCTTTCAGTTACTCTAATATATATTAGTGATTTAAGTCTTCTTTCCACCTTGTTTTTCTTGTGTCATCATTTGAAGCTTGCTAACTGGAAATAGATGGTAAGCAGTCAATTTGGAGGACCTGCCAAGAATGAAAGAGCTGTGTAAGACAGGCTAAATAATTGCAGAAATTTGAACACATCTTCAAATATGAAACATTTTGAAGTAGTAGTGCTAGATCAACTAATTATCTGCAAAAATATTCCAGCTCTCAAAAATGTTGCTTTAAAGCAACTACAGATAGTTTTGTGTTTGTCACCAAATTTCCTGTATGTGGCTATATTTAGCTCAGAGAAATCTGTCCAGCCAAAAATTGATTTTTGTGACTGGAGGCTTGCAGAGTAACTTTTCCCTCCTCACTGACTATGGAAAGATGAATTAAATATTACAGGCTGTTTCCCCTGGAGTGTCTCACGTCTTGAAAGTTTTGTTGGCAATTTACCGGGCAATGAAATTCTCCGGAAATACTTCAAAGGAAAGTGGATGTTTGGCTGGCAGGAATGGTTGTTTTCCAGCCAGAGAAAAGAGAAAAATGTTTCAAGGAAGATTTAAAGCCTGTAGGTATTTTTTAAATAACCTACCAGCAACTGTCATGTCTTCCTACTAGTTTGAGGTTGTTCAGACATGTTTCTCTAGTCTAAATGGTAAGCTCCTTCACATTAGTACAGCAGACAGCACAGTGTGCTTCACCTCATTAATGTCTTTCAAGTAGTTCTAAAAATTATGAGGTAGAGCCATATCTTGAATGGTGATACAGTGTAAAATACAGCAACCATTCTTTGAAATTAGTCACATAATTAAAGGACAGTATTTGTTGCCTTGGACAGTTTGTAGAGCCTGGAGAAATAGACAATTTCACTTTGTGCAATGAAATTGGTGAAGTTTCTTACAGTATATTTTAACATTCTTTTACTTTGCCATATGTCTTTGATTCAGATAGCACAGTACTATCTGTTGAAGGTATTTTATTCTTTTTGGGGCTTTGAGATATTTACCAGAACAATGACATGGGTGACGAATAAGGAAAAGTATTTTAGATGAAACACTTTGATTAGTGCAGTGCCATGAATTTAATTCATTGAAAACCACAAAATTTTCCTGCTACCTGCAGATCCTAGAAGAGATTGTGAGGTTTAATGGGAAACATTATAATTATAGTTTTTTCTACTTCAATAGGTTTGTGAAATACAATTGTGACTTTCAACATTTTATATGTATGCTGCTATCAGTTTTTAACTTACGTTATAGGTAAGCTTTTTGAGCTGAGGCGTTTGTAAAACCAGTTTTTTCTGTACTGAAGTATATTTTGTTTACTCAAACAGAAAAGATGATGGTGCATTTTGTTTGACTTATTTTTTGGCACTGATATAGAGAAGTGATTAGTAACTCTTGCCTAAACCAAATACATTAGACTAACTGAAACAGTTATCACCATCCTTGTGTTTTCTCAGCATTGCTGCAACAGTTAAAAACTGCATTTTCAAACTGAAATGAGATCCATTTGTTAATTTAAATCTGTGTGTTTGGAGGGACTGGGAGGAATGGTGACATTCGAGAGGATTTAATTACATTTTGATATGAAGAGCTTTACTTGAGTACTGAGAAGGGGGAAAATTACATAAAAGCTTCCTTAAACCTTATTGTGATATTTTTCATTGATGTAACTGTTATAATTAAAGGTTCAGGTAGGATGCTTAGTTTTATTCTTCTCAGAAACATGCTGTAGTGGGATCTGCTCTTTTCCAGGTGGGATTCAGCACTCTTCAGGATCAGAAAACAGTAACCAGTGTATCAGAGTACTGTGCTCTATTAGAGGGCAGCCCTACATAAGAAACTTCAAAGCTTAGAAGATAGTGTACTGTAGTTACTTTGCTGTAGATGTGCCATAGAAACAGTTAATTATGTTTTCTTGACTGCAGAGTGCTCCAGCTTCAGAAGAAATGTAAACTCCTGAGGGTTTCATGATTATGGCCTTTTGCTAGCTTAGACCTGAAGCACAAAAAACCTTGGGTAAAGTGTTCCTCCTTCTCCATGTTTACATTGCTACACTGCTGTGCAAAGAAAGCACTGCTGCATTTTCCTTTTGTATTCAGTGGCATGGCATGGTCTCATTACTATACACCAGGTTTTCAGCTCTGAGTTTTTGTTTCATGTTGGCAGAATAGTACTTCGAAAGACAGAATTTTTGTTCACTATGATAGGCATTTCCACACTGAGATTGCTGGTTGTTGTGAATGCTGAGCACAAAGATGCATCAGTCATGCAACAGGGAATGTAAACACCCAAACCACCAATTTGAGCTGCTCTCTGCAGCTAGGTGCTTATGTTTTTATAGTGTTCAGTGATGGGAAGGATGTGTCTCTTTCTGATTTTAATTCAAGGTGTTCAAGCAGGATCTTGTGGCATGTGTGTGCAGTGTTGGATATTCTCAGGTTGAGCTATTGAATATTGCTGAGTTGTGTAGCATCTCTTGATAAATGGTCTAACCACTCAAGAACAAGGTTTTCTTCCCTGGAAAAATGTGAATAAACAAATACTGAGTTGCAGATTGTAATAACGAACGGTTCTTCTTATAGCTGCAGTACTGTATCTCCTCTTCCTTGTCCTGAGCCTGTTGTTGAGTGGAGATCTGTGTTGTAGGCAATGGATCTTGCCTTCAGGGCTGTAGGAAACTGAAGCTGTTGCACAGAGAAGTGACCATATGAGAGAAGGGTTACAGAAGGAACACAGGCTGGGGACACAGTCTGTAAAGTGCATTATGTGGTATGTGTATTTTATATGCTGACAGATGTCAGCAGTTATATCTGTTATGCGGGTATTTCCTTCCTTATCTGTTTAGTACAGTAACTGCCTGTGACATGTTGTGCCTGACAGTAGCTTTCAGAGCCTAGGAGATGTGGATTGTTCAGTATCTTTGCTCTCAGGTGCTCTGTTGCACCTGCTCTCTTCAGAAAAGCATATTCGTTGACTTGTACTCACTCTTCTTTCTGAAATTCTAGCACACTAGTTCATAGTTAACTGGATAATAACCTGATTTGATTTGAGGAAGATATATGGATGCAATTGTGTCTACTTGAACTTAGCAGTGAAAGTTATTAGACAGAGGTAGGAAGTTTTGGACTCAATTGAGCTGAAATCTCAGTGACCCTACAGCTTGGTCAGTAAACTACTAGACTGGACTGTGTGGGTCCTCTCATCAGAGGGGGAAAACATTTACAGTATCACTTCAAATTCTACTGAGATTTGCATTGATGCAGAGAAATGTTGCATGTAATTTCTCCCTTCAAATCCAACCACAGGGGTTGCACTCCCTCCGTTGCAGAAGGTATCTAAAATTTGAGACATTAAAATTCTGCATTTATGCCTATTTTTGTAGCTATGGAGAATCAATGTTTTCAAACTTAAGGATTAATTTATATAGGTTTGTGGAATCCAAAGCAGAGGATTAAACTAGATTTGAGATCCCTTCAAATCCCTGACATTGTGTGATTCTGTGTAATATTTTTAAATTACACATGATGAAGAATATATAATCTCATATTTATTCCACAGAGGCTTTTGGTTTTGTTTTTGGATCCATGAACTTTCATGGCTAAAAATTATCAGATGTGAATACTGTAATAGCTTGATAATGTCATCTGTCTGGCATCAGGAGTCCTCTTTTGCAGTAGCTAAGTGTCTTTTGATATGTGATGTGGTCTGGTAATATTGTAAAGCTCTCTGGCTTCACTAAATAGTAAATGACTGAGTATCAGCAGTTTGTAAAGCCATTTAATACCACTGGAAGAAAAGATAATGACAGTGTACAGGACTAGAACAAACCAGCAATGACTGGATATCCAAGTGCTGATGGTCACTTAGTTTTGGAAATAGTTACGGTTCATGTGGTTTTGGCTTTTCAGTGTGGGAGTATAAATAATTTTTGTTGAATTTCTACAAAGTGTTATTCAGGAAACTCATTTCTGGAAGAAAACTGTCAAATTTTTAACCACAGAAAGCAAAAACATTTCTTTGAAACCTGTCATCCAGTCATCTCTTGGTATATTCACTATTTTTTGAGATGCCACCAAAGTAGCCAGGAATTAAAAAGGAACAAGTTGTTTTGAAAGAGAATACATCCGTCTCACATTGAAATTTATATGAGAGGTTTTAAGTAAATTACTGACCTAATCCAGTGGTAAAATTACAAGAAATTAAATATTCTGCCTGTCAAAATACAGTAAAAATAAAATGTATTTTTCACAAAATGCATTTATCCCTGTCTTGATTTCTAATTCATTTAAAGCAAATCATGACAGTCTCAAAAAAGACAGCCATGCTCTCTGGGAACAGTAGAAAGTCCCTTTTGTGTCTGCCACTGAGGCACTTCATCACAGTCAAGTGCTGGAAGGAAAGGGTCTACCTGTACTCAGTACCAGAGGCATGTTCACATATTTTCAAACAGATACTTTCATCAAGAGACATGTTGTTAATTGCAATTTGTAAGATAGTATGTAACTAATAATGAATTTCTGAGTTAAGCATCTCTAAAACTGCAACTAGTTAAGTAGAAAAATCCCAGTGAAAGTTATTGTCAACATCCTATGTTAGTAACCACAGAATCACAGAATATCAGGGGACCTTGGAAGGGACCTTAAGAGATCCTCTAGTGCAGACCCCTGCTGGAATAGGAACACATGCACCAGGTCAGAGAGGAAGGTGTCCAGGCAGGTTTTGAATGTCTCCAGAGAAGGAGACAACCTCTTTGGGCAGCCTCTCCTGTGTTCCAGCTTGCACCCATTGCCCCATGTCCTATCATTGGAGGTCACTGAGAAAAGTCTGTCTCCATCCTCCTGACATTCAATCTTTACATATTCATAGACATTAATGAGGTCACTCCTCAGTCTCCTCTTCTCCAAGCTAAAGAAACCCAGCTCCCTCAGCCGCTCAGTTGTTACTGGAGGCAGTGAACTGCTCAATTGGGGTGCTGTCTGAATATGCTGGGAGGCTTTTTGAACACAAAACCAGCATCTGATTAATTTTTGAAAAATGATACATGAGGCCTCATAGAGGAATAAAAAAGTTTCTGAAACAAGCTGGTCAGTATTTATGTCAAAAGTGATCACCCGCTTTTTTTAGTGTATTGTCAGTATTTTGAAACCACCTTCTTTGTCTTGTTAGAAGCATACCAACAGTTGCAATGAAGTTAGCCAGAAATTCTGGCAAATTTTTATTCCCCTATGAGCTTTTTTCTTTAATGTGGCTCACAGTTTCTATGATTATTTAGCAAAAATAGATTTTTAAATTTTGCTACAGCTCAGTGATTTTTAATGGAAAATCTTGAGTTAATTCTTCTGTGTCATATTCAGGCATATTACACTAACCTAATGTTCTGACAAGTACTTGACTTTGTCTACACCCTTTTCCATAAATACCTTAAAAAGACTTTTACATTTGATTTTTAATAGCTGCTTTGCCTTTTAGATATATTAATGTTTTCCATCTCATTTGCAAACTGGTGTGCAAATGGAAAAGCTCTGATGAGCCAGACAAATTTGAGATGCAAGTGAGCACAGGAACTGCACTGTCAGAGTACTTTTTTAAAGGAGAGCAGTCATCAAAGCAACAGGTTCTGGTTAAATTGAGAGGTAGGCTTCTGTTTTGTCACAAGGCAGACTACATTGTTCTTCTATGTGTGTATGAACACACACATGCATATTGCTATTTATATAGCTAAGTAAGTATACAACTTATGTATTCAACTGATTTCCCTATATTTAGAAATAAAAGCTCCCAAATGAGAAAATTTAGGGTATTTATAAAATTATTCCTGGTAAGTGGAGGATAGTAGAACTATTTTTGGAACTATTTTTCAGGAGACTGCAAATGCTGATCTATGGTACTTGCCTAGACTTTTAAAAATTTTTATTCCAGTGTCCTGGTTTGAGGTAAAATAGGGTAAATTTTCTAGTTTGTAACTTCACTTTTCAGCTAGGCCTCTTCTGTCTGACTAAACTCTGAAATTAACTGCATATTGTTCAGACACTGTTCGCTCCCAG
>VZTY01028254.1:53476-157980 GCA_013400935.1 Turnix velox
TGCCCTTCTCAGGCCCGTGGCCTCTTGGCCTCTGGCCCTTCCCTTCATCCTTCTTCGATCGTCGACATCTAGGAAGGACTCTGCCTTTGATCCTGATCTGAGCACTCCTGAATCCAGATCCGGCATCCAGCTCCTGACTGAACTGGCCCCAGGCGGGGACTCTCCCTGCGTCTGCTGGGGACGTGATCATCATCCCGGGAGCTTGATACGGTTTTGTAAATATTGTATACTTTTTTATCTTTTCCTTTTAATTTTATCTATTATTTCATTATCTATTAAAGTAGTTTGGAATTCTTCTAAACTCACAAATCTCCTCATTCCTTCCTCTCTTCAGAGAGAGGAGGGGGAGCCATCTGTCACTGGGGGGGGTCCTTTAGTCTTTTTGGGCCCAAACCAGGACATTCCAGGTAAAAGAAATGTTGTTTGAGTTAATTACCATAAAAGGTTGGTGAATATAAAACTCTGGGAAATCCAGTAAAGTTTTGACTTTCCTTTTAACATGACTTACAGAGTTTGCATAATATTATGCTTCAGGTTTAAAAATTCACTTATCTAAGAGTACACTAGGAACAATGCTGCAACTCATTAGGAAGAAATACAGGGAAATGCTTTGAATTATGAAGACAGTAAAAATGAAATGTCAATGCCAGTTTTTTAATGGAAATGTGCAGTGAAAGTCATGAGTGTATCTTCAATCTTGCGAAATGTGTCTCATACAAGGTGAAAGAACAGTTAACAGAATTTTCAGGCTGCTCTGCACTCAAAATATCTGTGTGTCACAAGTAAGAATATGAGGACAAGTGTCTCACTTCTGTGCTCTTCTGCCCAATGTATGTCTAGAGTTATTCTGCTGAGGTGAGTGGATTTCTATGTAGGTGAGGTGATGTAAAAGAAGTAAAAGGTTAGTGTTCTTGTTAGCTCTTTTCAGCCAAATGGTTATACCTGTAATCAGTTTTCTGTGAGGTAGAAATTTTAGTGCAGGATTTGTACTGGCAGGGAGCCAAAGGGTTGTTTGCTAAATTGATTCCTGCAGTTGACTGTATTTAAACCTGAAAAATGTTGCCATCTAGGAAGAAATGGGGTACATTCAAAGAGCTTCCTTTGATGAAGTGAAGGAGTGAAACGATCTCAAAGCCTTTGAACATTTAGACCATGTCTCCATTGCTGATCATGAAAGATGGCAAGAGGAATTCAAAGATAAGATAAGGTTTGAGATGAAGTAGATAATTGTGAATTTTTACTTACCTGAGTTGAAGCTAATAAAGCCTATTCTGGGCTTAATGAATTGTCCATTGTGTTTAGCATCCCTTCCCATGGTTAAGTTAATCTATTGGTAGCCTACTGCTTACAGTCTATCCCTATGTCATGTTTTATCCAACATCTTCTCCTGAATGGATGAAAAAATATTAAAGGCTGTTTGTGCTTTGTGTGTATTTTAAAGTTCCCAAAAATGAAACAAGGATTCCAGCAAGCTACTTCAAAACAAAATGCTGTCATCAAAAAGAGAGAGTTCCTTTGGAGAAATCCCTGTAATATCAGATCGTAATTCTTTCTTGTAGAACATTATTTTCTCTTGAATCAATGAACTGTTGTACTTCACTGGGGAACCAGCAGTTCCTAAGTACAAGGAGAGAGGGTTGGAACTTGCAGTGAGGGACAGAGCAGCTCAGGACCTCTCTCTATCTTCTTAACAGTTGGTTGTCATTAGACTGGAACAATCTTAATGTTAAAATCTACTAAATAAAGTATATTTTTCACTGAAGCAAAAGGCAACATTAGAGAGAACTTTTGTTCTTTATAAGTCTTTGGGTCTTTTCTTCCTCTCCTTCCTCTTTCTTTTTTTTATTTTGGTTCTCATGGCATTGAGGATCTCTGCTAAACCAGTGTAGTGACTTGGGTAAACTTCCTCTGAGGAGAGCATATGTGAAGTTCAGAGCATCACAGTTGTACCAACTCTTGGCTTTATGTCTGGAAATTCTGGATTTTGATATTAAACAATACATATATCACTTTTTTCCCAGCATATTGAAGTGAATGCATCTTGCAATGTTAAAAATAGCCAAGATCATCAGCCTTTGTGGAAGAAAGGAATGTGGTTTAATTAAGCACAGATTTTTTTATCTTAACTGGCAACTACCCAGCAGCAAGCATTAAATGTTGAAATGCATGTAATTTGTTGATCTTAGCCTAGTGCTGGGAACCCAGTATCAAGATAAAAGTGTGAGAAGAGCTTTTTGCTTCATTTTTTTCTCCTCCACAGTTTCAAGGAGGATGCTGCCAAGCAGCTCATTTTTACAGCAGCCAGCTTCTCTTACAGAATGAATTATAAAGTTCAAAAGAAGATATGAATGTGAATGTATAGATCCATGTGATGCACTATGGAAGCCTATAGCTTGTATTTATTTTAGAATAAATAGTAAGGGGTGTATACAGGTCAGTTGCCTTTGTGTTCTACTCTTGCTTCAAACATAAAAGACAAAACACATTACAACGTGAATCTTAAAGGAGAGGCACTTCGCCTTTTGTGCTCTTCAGGGTTACAAGAAAAGTATTCTCATGCCCTGCCAATAAGTCCTGCATATGTTGATGCCAGCTTTTTGCTTTCTCCTTGTAGAAGAGGAAGTTTGCGAGGGTTTACCTGCCCATTGTTGTCTAGTGACTGTTGCAGAAGCAACCAAAAGGATGTAAATCCTTCCATGAACTTTATCTAAATCCATGTAAAACATAGTGCAAAAATTTTACCGCAGGATCTCAAATGATAAAAATCAAATATTGAATAATCAGAGAAGAAAATAAAAACAACAAAACCCAACCTTGGGACTTTCAAAATCTATCTTGATATGGAAAACATCATGTCTTTTCACTTCAAAAGTTAATTTGCTACTTAGATTTTTTTTCTCTGACAGGGAGTGAAGTTGTTTCAATTTAAAGGTTATGTGCACAAATTGATCCCAACTTAATTTTGGGGTGTAATTGTGAATTTAATTTATAGGTTAGGGTAGAAAATGGTGAACTACTCACTAAATCTTTGCAGTGAAACAGCAGCAAATTCCTGCTAAGGAAGGAAGGAATGAAGGATCTGAACTGGGAGAGGGCTGCTCTCATTTTACTGTCTGGTATTATCAGTTGCTTTCAATATTGTAATTGCCCTCTGCGAGAGGGTATTATTTATTTTTTATTTTATTGTTGTTACATTAAGGAAGGATGTATCTCAATGCCTCTGCTTCAGAACAAGGCAGTCTCATTAAAGTCAGATTGAGGTGTCTTCCCATTATGGACTTTATTTTCCATTGTTCTCCTCCTTTATAGATAGCTGATCTCTCACTAAGGAGAAAACCTCTTCTACCTGTCTGGCGGTCAGCTAGCTTTTAGGGTGGAAGAAATGTGGTGTCAGTATCTGTCTTTGAAGGATGTGTAGGAGACACCAGGGTGGGAGATGAAGAGGTGTGCATTCACAACTGATTGTCTAAGGCCCTGTCTTGGTTTATTGGTCCTTTTTGTAAGGAGTCACACTAATTTTGCAGTGGCAGCCCTCATAAATGTCATGAAACTACATTCTGTGTAGAGTTTTGCTTTTGCTCCATCCATGTGTCCGGTAAAGCGTTTCTCAGGATCCCTGCTTTAGGCTTCAGCTTCTTCCCATAGACCATAAGGAAAATTTGGTATGGTGTTCCCATTTCCACAAATGTTGCTTTCCAGAAGTACTCCTTTGAGAGACATTATTCTTCTGAGCAAATCTGAATTACAAATTAAAGCTGTGGAATAACACCTGAAGGGAAAGTAAAGGTGAGACTAAAATCCAGGCTGGTTTCAGAGATGCAAGAACAGGCAATCAAAAATTACTTTCTTCCCAATGGTGTAGTAGTTTCTACATGTCCTTACAGACCCAATTAAAATAATATTTGATTAAAATTAATACAATAAAGCATGGTTTTAATTGGTACTAAGTCTCTGGATAAATTGAAAAAAAAAAAAAAGGCAAAGCTTAATTTTATATTAGAGAATATTTTTTGTCTTTAGTTATATTCTCTGGTGTACAAGTAGTAAGGCAATTTAATGTAAAATTAAAAATCCTGGGACAACAGGTTATCTCTGAATTCAAATTAGTATAACTGAGAAAATAATTTTTAGCCTTTAATGTTGATTTATAGCAGTTTTGCATTCTTTACATGTTGAAATCAAGACCAGTTTTAGGCTAATAAGGCTGCATCATCTGCAGGTGTTGCTTGAGAGATGAGTGAGCAGTCCTTTGTATTTTCTTTGAAGGCTCAGTATTTCAAGATGTGCAAAGGAGAGGGCACTGACTAACAAACTGCCTTAATATGCTTGCACTATGACTGGATTGACTGAAAATTGCTTCAAAGAGTAAGATAATTTATAAAAAACTATAAACCATAGCCAAGTATTTGAAGTAATCAAAGCTAATAAGGAATATTACATATTTTCACTTTTTAAATGTCTCTCTTTTTTATAGTTTCTTGAAGTCTTTCTTCCTGAAATGTTCATGTTTTATACTCTGTTTGTATGAAAAATATGCATTAGATGTTTCAACTTTGCAAAAATTAAGACTGGCAGAATTTGCTGAAATAATTTCTAATAGTTGTGCTAGGAGAAATTACTGCTGAGTGTACTCATTATTGAAGAGAAATTTGCTTTTCATTTTTTGTGCATGTCTAAAAATGCAGTATATAATGTGGCTGAAGAAAATAAAATGGTGGTTTGGAAGCTGAATAGATGCATAATTATAAAACTGTCTTTTAATGACAATAAGAATTCAGTTGGGGGGTGCAATCATCTTGCTTTGTATCTGTGCCTAGATGTATTGTCATGAAAATAAGATGGCTCCTTGCATAAAACAAATATTATATATGCATATATGTTAATCAGCTGTTTCAATGTTTCGGTGATTAAATGTAGTCATTCTCTAGTGTAGATAAAATAATAATTTTATCACCTACCAGTGCCAACAACACAGTCTGAATTGCAAATTATTCAGTAAAGTGTTTTTGCAGTAATACAACAGAATTTCAGAAAGTTCTGTTGTTTTTGTTTGTGAATATTGTAACCTTTTCCTCCTATGCTACTATTTTTTTCCTTTACCTTGAATAATTGTTCTTTAATTTAGTATTTTTATTATTCATTTAGTAAGAGGATATCACATGTCCTTAAAATGCTAGTCACATAATGACACTATTTGAGAGTTACATTTGAGAGTTACATTTCTGTACATTTCTGTTCAGAACTGCACTGATCTTCCTTTAAACATAAAAAAAATTACTATTCCATTAATGTGTGCTCTTTGCATTTGAAATTTTGATTTAAAGGATAAATCAGTTGTAAGAAACCGAAGAGAGCAGTAGTAAATATGAAAGAAATTTCTTTTATCTCCTCAGTGGTAATGCGAATGTGAAATTCAGATGAAGCTGTGAACAATGTCAGTTTTTTACATCAAAGTGTAATGTTTACTTACATAATAGATAGGAGTGCTGGGTAAGATTTTTTTTTTGTTTCATTAATGAATAGCATGCACATACAAAAAAATACAGGGAAAACGGCTTCCCAGTTAGGGAACAAACTGGATTAACTTCTTGATGAATAGATTTTTTTTTTACCCTGAAGGTTTGAATTAATGATTTGTATAAAAAAGCTCTCTCAGGCTCTAGTTATTGGCTCTGTACTATTGCTGCTTACTTAAATTGCACCTAAGATTGTTATTTCAGTGCTGTGAAGTGACTTCTGATTCTTTTGAAAGGAAAATTGAAAATATCTTATAAAATATTTCAGATGAAATGGGAATATAGGTTAGCACATCACATTTAGAAGGTTTCAATTTGGTAATAGTGTTTTAAAACTCGTAGAAGTGTAAGATTTATTGTGAGAATTAAGCCTCAAGGTTTTATTTTTGATATATTAAAAATACATTCAGCTAAATAGCCATATTTATCCTTTAACAACATAATAGCAGAAAAATCTTTCCCATTTACATAAATGTGACATGCATAAAAATAAGCCCTTCATTTATGTTTTTTTTCAATTGAAATTTTTTTGGTCTTTAATAATGCAGATACAAGGAAATGGCTGGGAAAGAGAGATTTAACAGAATCTACTGCAATAAAGATTATAAAACAAATCTTAAGACTTTTCATGAGCCAAGTTCAGATGAAGCCACTGGTTAAATAATACCTGGAAAATGAGGGATCCATTTGTGTATGTAGATAAATGAGGTTCAACAGTCAATAGCTGTAAAAATGGCTAAAATCATGGAATGTCCCAGGTTGGAAGGGACCTTTCAGATTGAGTCCAGACATCCACCCAACTCTGACAGGAACCATACCAAAACCATATATAAGCTGTGTGTCTGCCTGTCTCTTAAATACCTTCACGTGTGGAGCCTAAGCCACTGCCCTGAGAAGCCCATTCTATTGCCATGCATGATTTGGAGTCATCCTCAGCTGCATTCACATCCAGGCACCATGTGGCCAGGAGTAACCCAGGAGTGAGGTTAAATCCTTGATCTCACCAGAGTTTCTTGGAGGGAAGGAAGAGGATTTCAGGTAATTTGAGTCAAGCCAAGGAAGAATTTTGTTTTATGGTGACCAACCGCTGTTACTCAAAACAAATCAGGTAATATAATTCCTGGTTAATAAATACATGTACAAAATAAATACATGTACAAAAATATTTCTATCTTTGGGTCAACTCAAGTTGTAGACATCATTCCAAAATAAGTCACTTTTCAAGAACTCCCTCCTTTGTCTCTTAAGAGACTACACGTCAAAATTGACCTTACATTAGTTCCAGACTTTGTTATTACCTGATATTCTTCTGGATTGACTCAGCACCAGCAATTCTCTGGGGCTCTGAAAATTGTGTAGTTTGTTTAAAGTAATAATAAGGAAATTATAGTAATGAACAGAATAAATGTGGTAGGGGATAACATAGGGACATAGTAATAGGTGAAATTCTTTATCCAGATAGTTGTCTTTGCTTCTGGCATTTTCATCCAAGGCATGTTTCCTGCTTTGAACTAAAAATTAACATTTTTATGTCCGGTTATCAGCAGAATTGATTAAAGTATGAGCTGTTTAAAGAGCAGGAGAGCTGAGATTTGGAGGATACCCTTTCTCTTCAGAGTGAGAGGTTGAGGTAGTGGCAGAACCACAGTGCTGTGTGCTCTAATCTGTCTCAGTGCTTGAAATTTTCTGGAATTTGCTCTTATGATTGATCCACAGTGGATCCACAGGTCTGAAGCTTTCAGTTCTTAGTGCTTTTAAATATTTCCTAATTGCTGCAACATTGCTTACCTTTCCCTTATTTCTTCCTGTGAAATATTGAAATGCTCTTGTAGCCCTTGTTTAATGGTGAAATTTATGTTGAAATAATCCATCATTGTGAATTCACTGTAGAGGGGGGTAGAGCTCCAGCAAATACTCATCTGTGAACCCCTAGGCTGTTACAGGGTCTAGCTGTCTGCTTTTTTACCCATAATTTTACAGGTTCTGTTTTTCAAAAATGCTGGAAAATTATTTTTCTGCTTTCATGTTAAATATGAAATGCTTAAATACATCAAATGCTTTCAATTTCTGTACATCTGACTTTATATATAAATTTTAATGTGTAATTCCAACCTTAATGCTTTCAAATATGTGCCCAAGTTCTTTGCTTCTTGCCTTTCTCTTCCAACTAACAAAACCTGGAAAGTGCTATTTTTCTGGTATCTTCTCAATCTCATTGCAGAGTTTTATTCCAACACCACCACACCTTCACTGTCTTCTTCAGACTCCAGTCTCAGAGAAGCTACTGTGCCCTTCTTCCTCTCTGTGTCCATCTGCCACCTAATGGAGGAATGACATTATTGTTAATGTTTGGAGGCAGAAGACAGAACATCCAGGTCACTCTGTGCCTGCTTGTTGACACAGAGAGAAAGCTTGGCAGAATTTACTGGTGTGGTCATGGTGGTGAAATGCAGACACCAAGTCTCCTTTGCTTTCTGAAATGCCAGCTGACTAATGACCATGGCCAGCAGTGAGGTTGTGTTACTGTTCACTGTTGTGTGCTGTGTTGCACAGGCATAGAGCTTGTCCTGTCAAGCCTTGCCCTGTTGCCCACTATAAGCTTTCACAATATACACAGGAGTCAGTATATTCAGGGAGCTGGAAGCTCCACAAGTTAGTAATTTTAAAAAAAAAACAGCAGGAGAAGAAGGAAACTTGAACCTGCCAACCTTCCCTGCTTTATGTTAACTATACAGCTCAGGTGGGGTGGCCAGCTGCAACAGGCAGCTTGTATGAAGGTGAGAAATCACTTTGCATATTGTTAAAAATTATCTGAATGAGAGGGATCAAGAGATGCTTGCATACAGAAGTGACAGAGTCTGAAAACCTTAAAATGAACAAGTTCATCCTGACCAGCATTAGGGCACTAAGCATCGCTGCACACGCTCCTCTGTAGCACAGCTGAGCTTGGTGACCTGGTTATGAAATGTAGCACAATGCTGGTGAGATCTGCAAGCAAATATTAAAGAGTTGATTCTTACCTTTAAGTCTCACATCATTCTGTTGGGAGCAGCAGCAGCACAAATTCATGTTCTTTGAAGTAAGAACAGACCTCACTTGCGCAGTTATTGTGAGCATCATCATCACTTTTAGAGAGAAAGGCAGGGATTTTTCTCAGGTTTGGAAGTGTTTCTATCTGAGCTCTTGGTTCATTTTAGTTTTTAATGATGGGCAGATATTCCAAGTTAACAAATGTAATTCTAATTCCCTTAATAGAATTAATGAAAATTAAACCAATAAACACTCTAACTTTTGCCTGTTAAATAAATTTTACACATAGATGGCCAGTCCCTAACTCCCATTTCCAAAAAATCTACTCAAGGCAGCTACTTTGTACAGTTTGTTCCCTCAGCACTGTTTACCCTCCTTTGTTCTTGTACTTGTTAGGGTTTTATATCTTAGTCCTCAGTTTCTGGCACTGTCCCTATTCTGAGTGACCTCCTCCCTAGCATACTATTCTGACATTTCATGCTAATATTAGTGGTTTCTGCTCTACTTCCCAAAGGGAGGCATTTCCCTGCCATTGAGTCAGAATCTGCTCTTTTGCACAGTGTGCTTTCCACAAGATTATTTCCAGCGTTGAAGGAATGCTTCTGGACAGATAGTGCTTTTGGGGCTAACTGCAGGGACGTAAAAAAGGTAATTAACCAGAGTAATACACTGTGTATCTCTTTCTCCTACTCAAGCCCTTTGAAAGCCTTGCTCTCAGTTATTGTGAGTTAAAAAAAAAATAGAGAAAAGAAAAAAATCCCTTTCATGGTATCTCCTGTGTGAAGAAACATTTCAGGGAGCATTTCAGCTGAGAATCTTTTTTGCATATTTACAAGGAAATGAATGTAGTCATTGAACTGGGAAGTCTTCTCTCAGGATGATGGTACGTTTTCTTTCTGCCCACTGTACAATTTTCCTTCTGATCCTGCTTTCATGGCTGTAGTAGAAGTGTCATAGCACTCCAAGCAAGTTTGAAACAACTTGAATTTAAATCTGCAGTCCAAAAATAATGTTAAACTGCTGATTTGACTCTGAAAGTATCTATACATCCCAGGCACACTGTCCTGTTTGAGGGCTATCAACAGCTTTGCTGTGCCATGAGTGTAATCGCCCCAGCTAAAGCAGCTTATAATTTAATCTGAACAGGATCTAGAAAGTGCCTCTCTTTAAAT
The DNA here is from genome assembly GCA_013400935.1 of Turnix velox. Classification (NCBI taxonomy): domain Eukaryota; kingdom Metazoa; phylum Chordata; class Aves; order Charadriiformes; family Turnicidae; genus Turnix; species Turnix velox. Next base: position 63,195 of record VZTY01028254.1, read on the forward strand.
CCTTATCAGGACCAAATCCAGCATAGGTCCTCATGGACGACTCAACCCTGTTGGAGTCTTTTAAAAATCAACTTTTGAATCTCTCTTCAGAGGAGCCACTTAAGTCAGTGGATTGTGTCTGAGTTTGCATGCTTACCTGCAATCCTTTATTAGACATTTGCTTAGTTGGCTTTTTAACCTGCATTTTTGATTGCTCATACAATATGGAGGATGGATCAGAACAGATAGTTGAAATAAGACTTTACTGGGTAGAATTGTTAATTCTTGCTTATTTACCTGTATCTCAGTGCGTTCAGTGATTTACCTTTTAACTGCATTTAGCATCTGTACATTTTTACAGTGGAAGAACAGAACTAAAGACTCCCAAAAGAGAAAGGGAATAATAATATTTGGTGGGAAAAAAAAATTAAAAAACTAACAGAACCTTAGAAACAAGGTGGCCTTATCAATGTGGAAAAGATCACAGCTAACCTGGAATCCAGGAGTTTCCTCATCTCCTATTCAATGAGTGAGTGTCTGCTGAAAGGAGAATGTCTGACAGAATTACCTGAACAGGTATATCTTCATTTGTACCCCCAGCTGTCCTAATAAAGCAGTGTTAAAGGACTGATTTGATGTTGGCAATATTTAGGTGAACCCTGGGTGTTCTTCTTGTAGTACCCTGCTCAGTCCTGGCTGGGCCAAAGGAGTGAACCTCATGCAGTACAAGTGCAGTTCAGTAGTGTTGCAAAATGAGTGGATAATGAACTGCTCTACAGAACTGGTTCAGTACTTGATACTGAAATAGCACTAGAAGCAGTTCAATGTTGTTGTGTCAGGGCTGTGCAGATGTGCAACCAATACTCATTCTTGTGTAAAAGGGCTTCTGTTCTCGTGGCAGATATGTGTTGGTCATTGCCATAGAGGAGACAAGCAGAGAAATATTTTATTTATATTTATAGGATTAAGTTTTAAGAATGGAAACAGGATTAGCACTGTCTCGTGAGCTACTTCAGTAATTTTCTTCTCTTGCTGTTGGTTTGCACGTAACACAATGAATTGTAAGAAAAATTATGATGCATCATGCTAGGGTGGAGAGCTTTTTTAGTCGTAATAATCATTTATAGGTATTCAATAATATGTATTGAAGATACCGATTTTTAGGCAGCAGAACTAGCGACAGAGGGCCAACTTGTGACTTCTAGAGGAGCCAGAGGAGGAGATTTCTAGTTCAGAGGTTTTCATTTTAATATGTTCCTAAGGACTGGAAGGAATCTGGTGTTCTGCCCAGATTCACAGCAGACAAGCAGATTGTGGAAAATAAATATAGCCTGATATAAATCACAGTGAACATATGGAAAAAGCTGATTGGGGATTCAGCTGATAGGGAATTAAAGGCTATGAGTAAAATTAATTCCACTCAGCATAGTTTTGTGGAAAGTAAGGCTTGTAAAACAAATTTTTGACAAAAACTTGGTTTTAATCTTTTACTGTTCTATAAAATTACAAGATTGATAATATGATGTTGTTGGTGTAGTAGACTTTTAAAAGCATGTGACTTACTGCCATGTGAAACCAATTAATAAAAACATGAATTGAACTATATAATGAAAGAGATCAAACTTGAATGAATATATATTCCCTGATGACTTAATGTTATATCTATAGCTGTCTGTCAAAAATTGGTAATTTAATGGAAATCAGTGTGGTACTTTCCATAGCCCTAGATGATTAGAAATTATTTTATTTGGTGTATTTTCTAACATTTTCAAAATAACAACTTCTTATGTGCACAACTATCCCAGAGCTGTGTGTTCTGTAGTAACATCTATGTGTAAACAGACCAAGAGTATAAAAAGTATGAAACTTGAAACCAGTTGTTAAAATATTAAGTCATCTTCATACTTGTATCTTTGTCACAGTTGTATAAGATATATAATCCCTGCAAAGATCTGTCATTAAGTGATAAAAGTATTGCAGTTGTCTTAAAAAGTGTTTTGTGCTTTTTATGTCCATTTTTTTAAATGTCCATTTTCAGCACTTTATAATGCATAGGTTATTAAACAATTTATCTACACTGAAATGGCTTTTCATGTTTTTATGGAACTCTAGGTAAGTTTACTTTGAAAAAAATTTCCATGAAAACTGTTTATTTTTCCTGTATTCTAAGTACATGTGTTTTTTGCTCTGCAAAAAAAATACAGGTATTTTACAAATTAAGTAGTGGAAGTTTTTTTGCTCAGTAGTAATTTTCCTCTTCTCTGCTGTGTTAGATTTTTTCCTTATTGGTTTAATAATGACTGTATGTAAGACAGGGAAGTGATGGAATTGCCCTGGAGGTATGTAAAGATGTGTAGCTATGGTGCTTGATTCGATGGACATGGCTCTTCTAGGTTTATGTTGCGAGTTGATGATATTAAGTGTCCTTTCCAACCTAAATGAATCTATGATTTATTTGCCCTTAACTTCTTGAGTTCTTAAATCAAGACAGTTCCTGTCCTGTTTGATATATAGTGTGAAAAGGAGTCTTGCATTCTGCCTCTTAACTGATCCCTTCCATGTGCATGCTATTTTTCCTAGCTCCTTCAGTGGTTTCAAAGCATTATTTTTTGTTATGGATGACCAAAAGCATCCTGACATGTGGGTCACAGTGAAAAGATCACTGGCACCAAACCATGATTTGTACTGCTGCCACATACTAATTCACTCTCACTGGTGCTTTCATTCTTCCAGTTGCATATTTCTGTAACTCATCCATAAAACAAAAAGTAAAAAAAGTAATTTGGTTTTTAGAAAACTAGAATAAAATAAAAGATGTGGATGTCTCTCAGTCCTGATTTGTTTGTCGTACATATGTCCTCTCTTTGAAATATAGTACTATGCTAAAAATATGACACATAAATATTATGCACTTTGCTTATGCATTCATATTTACCTTGACTCACGTTTGCTACATCATAGCTTCAAACTTTGGTCCATATTTTTACTCATAATTAGCAAAATTGAGTAAAGCTAACAAGTGATATTTTGTTATATACATAAGAAGTATATAGGTATAGGGAATTGTATTGTACAAATCGTTGAACAGACTCCTGAATGAGCTGTCAAAATATGTGTTTTTCTTTGAAAAGGGTAGGACAAAATGTCTGAGTTACAAGAGATCTTAAATAAATTTTCTGGAGAAGGCAATAAGCTGTATAAATATTTCAAGCTTTGAAACTGAAGGATTGATCTGTGCTTAGAGGCTTGGCCTTATTTCAAAGCAGATAATATTATGTCAAAGCAGAGAAGCTACTGAGAAGCTGTTGTATTCATACTAAATTGTCAGGTTTAATCTTGAATATATTTAACAAGACCACCCAGTTGTGCTGACAAACCTACAAGAATTTTCAGTTAAATATGTTCTATCACAAATCATTTGAGCACGTTTCCTCCCAGAAGTATCTCAAAGCCAGTGTGCAAGCTCAGCTCTACACACTGCCTGTTGAATTTGTGGATTATATCCAAACATCCCAGCAGTGGGCTCAGTAGGTATTTTACTGGAACACTGCAGTAGCAGAGGTGAGTCATTTTCTCAAGGGTATTACTTTCACAATCATTTTGATTGCACATGCCTGATTCCCCACTGCTTGCGGAGTCATTTGTACTTGTTCAAAGGGAACACGATTTAATTTAAAAATACTCTCAAATCTCTGCAATGCTCATTTTACATGGTGAAATAACAGGACAATGAAGTGGATTATCAGGTTCTCAGAGTTTTGTAAGGGAAAATGAAATTTTGCTTTGAGAAGAAAGAACAAAAGTCAAGATTCACTTGTATAATACTTTAGAGTGTCCCATCAATCTCAGGTCAAGCACATTGTACAGAGAGGGTACTGTGTTAATTACAGTAATGTAAGGATAACAGGATGTGAGAACTAGTTCAACTGGAGAAGGGCAGGCAGCTGTAGTAAATGGAACAAAATCCGCTCTTCTGAAGAGCACTTAATCACAGGAAACACACCGGAGTGTTCTCAGGCACTCTCAAGAGAATACTTTCTTCTTCCCCTTACTCACAGGAAACGCTGTGCCAAAAGTGGGATGGTCAAAACACTCCTCTCCCTCCCCAGCTAAATTCACAGTACTCAAAGTGTCAGAAAGTTCTGTTTATTTTTCAAAGGAAATTTGAGTACTTGTCATGCATCTTTCCTGTATACTAGCGTATTTTGGAGTTAGGCTTGCCACCTTCCCTGTTTTTGCAGTTTCAGTTTGTGTTAATACTTACACAAAGGCATTTCTTCCATAGCCTAAAGACTGAGGAAATTTCTTAATGCTGTCTGGTTAAGTAACTCAGAAAACAATTGTAAGGCAGCTACTTCCTTGCAGTTTAACTCCTTGTGGACTTGATAACATTGTGTTTCACATTGGTAGGCATAGCTGAGACAGTGGTTTTTTTGAGGGAATTTTATGCTGATCACTGTAGACTTTTTAATCAGTCTGGCATTTAGGAAGTACTTTCTCAGCTTTCTCATTTACTGATACTGCATTGTGTTATCACCATTTGGATTTCTAAGGCTTTATTCTTATAGTGCTTTGTAGGTCACTGGTGGTGATGATGATGGGGCTTACAGGTTTTCACTCCTTCATCATTCTTCTAAGATAGAGCTTGGTCCAGAACGCAGTAAGAATGAGGAGGGAGACAGAATCATTCTGTACTAGTTAGTATGATCTCTCATGGTTGCTTGAGGGATAAAATCTATCACATCTCAAAGAACAGATTTTCCCTAAGCGTCATCTCTCCACTGCTTCAGTAAGGAGTGGAAGAGAAGAGAGTTTGATAGTTGCTAGTTAATTAAATTTCATGTTTTCAGGCTAGAAATTAAGTATTTTCATGTCAGATATTTTGAGTGGAAGCAGAAATCCAGCATATGAGCTAGCACTTCAGCATGTCCATCCATGAAGTTTTCTTTGTCTAGTCTACAGTTGTCTATCTAAAGCAGGGAAAAATTTAAAATATCTAACTCAAAACTACAGGAAGATCCCACAGTTTCTTAACAAGCCTGGACATGAATTTGCTTTCATTCAGGTAGATGCTTAAAATAACCCACTCAAGAATTGTGTTGGGTGTTTGAGAGGTACTAGATCAGCATACAGAGCCTTAATCTCCTAAATCTTATTCAGAGGACTATTACTTTTGGTATATACTGTTTTTTAACTAGCTGGACTTACACTTAATCCTTCTTAGAAGAGATATTTTGTATTTCTGTTCAACTAGTTTGATATCCATTCATCTGGCTTCCTTAGGAAGGTATTGTGATCTTTAGGATCTCTGCTTGGATTTCATTACTGCATATGGTGTAACTACTGTCCCTGAATATAACATGTAAACTACTAGTAATTCATAATATTATTAAGATGTCATCATTCAACTCTATAGAGTTGTTATTCTCTCTCCATATTGTAATACTCTTATTTTTATTTACCAGGTTTCTTGTCTGTATCCACATAACTATTCCAAGCTACGTAGTCTGATGAAATTGAACTTCATTCTTCAAGTGTGATTCAGTAAATACAGCATAAAATCATGCTGCAAAAGAAGATCATAACTGTAAGCAAAGCTTCCTTGGTCCTCTTTCTGTGCCAAATGGTTTCTGCACTGGATGTACCCCTTGACTGTAAGTATTAACCTGCTGAATAAATGCAGAGTAATGGAAGACTAGCTAAATATTTTCTGTATAGGAAGATGAAGATAACTCCAACATGGAGCTAAATGTGAAATAACACTTAGGTGTTTAATCACTTAAGTCAGGATGTTGTGATTGTGAATATTTACTCTAATTTACTCATGATTTTTAGAACTCTGCATATAAAATGACTTACATTGTTCACTTGAGAAGGTTTAGCATAGGATTTGCACAAATACTCACACTTTGGTGTGTCTTATTAAATGCTTTACTTGATAAAAAGGAAAAAGGGCAAAGAAGACCAGCTAAATGGTAAAGATCACGTTGCCAGTATGCTGAAAACCCCAGGACAGTTCCTGCTCACTTTAAACAATCAACTTTATGTTCAAATAAGAGGTTTCTAAGAGCTATTATGAGACCTTTTAAGTGATTCAGATATCTAAAATTCAGACACCAGAAGCATTGTTCTTTTGATCCAGAAGAGAAGGTTAGGCTCTTTGATTTTCTAAACTGCCTGAAAACAGTTAAGTACCCAACTTGAATTAAAAAACATATGTGCTGAGAAGAAAACTCTTGTACCAGTGAGGAAACATCTAAAAGAAGAGAAATTGCAGGATCTGAGATTCTTGTGTAATATGACTGTGTTAGTAAAGAACTTTGAAGGTGGTGCTCTGTGCTGAAAAGGGAGCCATGGTAGCTGCTGCAATTTATAGCCCAAATAGTGGATGTTATGAATTTATTCATACTTCAGGTTTTAATTTTCTTCTTAAATTAACCCTGATCACATTTTCAGAATTCAGTGAAGCATGTTGCACCTCCCAGTGACCATTCATTTGTTGAACTAGGGCTGGTATTGAATTGATGGATTAATACAATAGTAAATTTGCCTGTGGTTCTAATTCTGCATGGCTTTCTTTACCCCCATGTTTTTGATCCCTTCCTACCTTCCATAAGTGCATGGGTTTTTTTAATAATTAATAGAAATGGCAACTTCTTTGATGATTTTTACCCCATGTGTATTTACAAGCCTCTCAAACCAATGACCTGTATTTCTGTAACAAGATCAATATATCTGAATGACATCAGGATTTTTGTGCTCTGAATAAAACAATAAACCATGGTGTAAAGAGGGTAATGTAAGTTTGATGAATGAATGTCTTATTTTCTAAACGTAATTTTTTATCTGCCTATATATTCTTGCAGAATATAGTATTTTAAATTCATCTCGTGGTTTAGAAACAAGTAAATTTTGCACCACTCTAATATTTTTTGTATAAAACAAAACATTAGGTTAAATTACCAGGAGTACATCAATACATCATAGCATCAGAAATTAATAGCCCTTTTAGATGTGCTACATTAACTCTCAATTGTCATGTTACCTACTTCATAATGTTTAATAACAACGTTAGATCTTGTGAAGTCACATACTTGACTTTCTAGCCAAAAATCATATCAACTAAAATTACATCTATAATTATGTTATTGCTTTTATAAATAATGGTTAGAATAGGCTCTGTGAGAATATCACAGGGGAAGGACTTATATTTTCTGTGGGTCTTCCTTGTGTAATTACCACAGAAGAGTGATGGTGGGAATATGCTTGTATAGTTGAACCTTTAAGATTCATCCATATTAGCGATTGCTCTGCTCTTCAGTGCCTTGAAGTAGGTAAGGGCTGACTGACAGTGTAGCAGACTAAAAGCAGACCAAATGCTCTAAAGCATTATTGATGAGGATATGTGTGTGCAAAATATTTGAAGCAGACAATAAAGATGTGACAACTAGGAAAATTTATTTAGATTAGTAGTTTTTTAGACCAACAGGGACTGCATGTCTATTGAGTAGAATTAGGTGCTTTTGTCTTAGTGAGAATAATTTTAGCCTGAAGCATTCTCTTTTGTTATTTCACATGATCATATGGGTGGATTGATTTTGACTGCAGTGTGAGGGCAGTGTGCTTCATTAATTCTGAGTCGCTCTCCCCTCAGTATCGGTGGCTTGTGTCCCTGCAAGGCCAAAATCATGAACCATGTTTGCCCTTATGAAGTCGACACTTCAGAAAAGATTCTTGTACCATGAACTTCAAGATAAATGTTGTAATATCTGACATAATAAAAATTGTGCCTTGAATTTCAGGCACCACTGCATGGGTTACCATGCTCTATGTTTTAATTGTATTCTTTTTCATTATGACCAGTGCACTTGTCAGAGATACTTACCTTCCCTCTCAAAGATTCTAATTTTCTTTTTACTAACAAATGTTTCTCTTTAATCTTCATTTGCCCATTCAACTGCTGGTTCTGATGGGGGAATAAAAGCAAAACTTCTAGAAGAATGTAAGTTCCTGTCCACAAAAATTAGGCTGTGTGCTGCTGAAAATTAATACTGATTGTGTTGTAAATTGAATTTGCAGTCCAAAATTGTGTGATTCTTACATTTTGTTGATAATTGGTTTTGCTCTAGCTAGATGTTTTGTGCATGTGGTGTTCAGAAGATACTGCTGCATTTAAATCACTTTTCTCATGCTTTGAACATATTAATTGTGTGATCTTTGATTGTGTGCTATCCAAACATAAAAACCCTTACTAAATGTTAGCATGAGCAATGTTTTGCTACTACTTTCAGGAGTAAATGATTGAAAAAAAATCATTGGTAGATATGTATCTATAGTCTTTTACATGTGCAAGTTGGAAATGTTTCTGTATCCTTAAAAAAAAACGAGGATGCTATTTAGGTCGACCATATATTTTATAGGGCTTCCTAACTTAGCTGTAGGATCATGGTTAACAAGTTTTAAGAGCGGTGAACAGCAGAGGAGTGCAGGCATTAGGTCTTTGATGTTCATCAGTTGGAATATCAGAGTGTGCTTGCTTTTCATGAGTAAGCATCTGACATGTACTGCCTCCGAGAGGGAAATGGGGTGTCTTTAAAGTATCTCTTTAAGGAATGCACAAAAATATCATCATAATTTTAAAATGTTACCTTCACCTTCCCTTTTGAAGCACTCTTTCTGCGGCGAGGAAGAGGAGCAAAACCCAGCTTTGCATGGCCTATTCTGTTCTGCTTAGCTGCTATATCTCATTATGATTCCATCATATCTTTTTTTTTTTCCCAGTTATTTCTTATGGTTAGGGCTTTACAGATGGCTGGCTCTTTCTCTGCAAGAGAAGTTCAACAACAGGGAATATTTAAGAATCCTAGTTTTACAATTTTAACGGGATAGAGGGAAGCATGAGTGATTGAAATATTTTGCTAAATTAGCTAGAAATTACTCCAAAGGACTAGCAAAGTGAATTACTGGACAGGCAACAACAACAATTAGACAGAAATGTTACAAGGCATGTTACTAAACTAGTTCTTTTAGGTGTCACTATCTCACTTACTATCTTAAGATTATAAACAGGATTTTTAAAATGCAAAACTGGTCATAGATAATAGTAATTTTATTATTAATTACTTTAAATAGGTAAGCATCATCTACTTAAATTCTGGTTTGTGCTACTCTAGAGTATTTGATAAATCATTAAAGTTTACCGATTCTTTTTCTCCTGGGGCAGTTCCAATATTGACTGCATTTTTGTTGTGGTTTTTAAGGAGAATCAGTACTAGACCTTTCCTACATGTTTACTTAATTTGGAAACTGATTACTGTTTTTGTAATTTTTTACACTCTTTTGCTTCCAACACATTTTTTACTCCTGAAAAGTAGCTCTTAAAAGCATGCTTTGTAGATTAATTCCATATGTTGAATAGAATAAATGTGTGACAAGTCTGCAACCATAGAGAAATTGGAAATATGTGAGATTTTAAAAAGTACAAAACAATGTATCTGTATTCCTTCTGTGTAGTGAAGGATATTTTATGTGGACCTGTGTCTCACAACAGTTCATTCAGGGTATGCTGGACTTAGATTTTCCTTTGATTTTACAAACATGTATTTGATGTAGAAAAATTATATCCATTAAAATTTTTTACTAAGATCTTAATCTGCTGTAAATCAGAATATCTCAGATGGAAGTAAGTATAGTGGCATTGATTTACAAGAATAAAGGACTTCAACTTGCTTATGCAAAGGGTATTTTAATCACATTCTCACAATGGTTTGCTTTGTAATTGCAATTCTCTTTTCTCTGCTTACAAATCTGTCTCAGTGATACTATGAAAATGTTGTTGAATTCCTTTCCATTTCTTATATTCCATAATGAAGTGTCGCAACCTCCTACGATAACTCAGCAATCTCCAAAAGATTACATTATTGACCCTCGAGAGAATATTGTAATACAATGTGAAGCAAAAGGAAAGCCACCTCCTAGGTTAGTAGCATTTGGTTTGTTTTTATTGACCTAACAACATAGAAAAACTATAAGAAAATAACCTAACTTCAGTAAACTAATGAGTTACATGAATATATGTGTGCTTGCACATGCAGAAACATGCACATGCTCCTGCCATTGTAATTACACAGCTACTCAATGGTGGGATGAATTTGACTCTTCTCATCCTTGGCACTTGAAGTTCTCTGTAGTCATCAGATATATGGATCAGATATCTATCATCTTCCATTCTAAGTGGTGTGTTCTGGCATTGCCGGTAACTGCTTCTGATTTCAGAGGCTGTGCTGAGAAATATACATCTCTATTCTCAGTAGTTAGGCTGCAACTTATTGTAAGGTCAGTATGTAATTGCTCATTCAGATGCATACAGAGTTCATTAAATGTACTTCTTCTGGATAATTAGGGATCTTTTTACATTATTCTTTCTGGTTGCCTTGGGATCATGATTATTATCATGATGGGCAGCAGAATGGAGAAGCTGGAGATTATCTGTGCTACTGTCACCCTTTCTAGTGTTCTATTAATGGGAGGATTGCCATCAAGCACTTCTTTTAATTTTGCAGGCACAATGCCATTCTCATGGGTCTTGACATGGACCCAGAGGATCAGATGATTATTGTGCACTTGGGTGCAGCTATACTGCTTCTGTAGATAGTTTTCTTGAAGGTTTTTTTTTTAGGTTAGATTTACACGAGAGACCAGGATCACTGTCTATGAGACTAACAGTCATGTGCCAGGGATCTGCTGTAAAGCCTCGCCTTTCTCATTGGACTGTTGTCTCACTTTGTTCCCTGGTACAGGGAAAGTGACAGGATTTAAATGCAGAATTCATTGATGAGTTTTATAAGTTTGTGCTTAGTTTTGCTTATTTTTAAAGATATGATGTCTAAATGATTCATTCTGTGATTAGTCTGGTCCATCTGTCTTGATGACCTAGAGATACCTGTTGAACTTGAGCTGCTTTGTAGCTCTGATGAGCTTTATCAGCCTAGATTGTGAATTGTTTGTTAAATCAGGGGAACTTCTTATTGGTGAGAGCTGCTGGCATAAAGTTTTATGAATGAGCTTCTTGTAGCTCATCCATACCTATAGCTATACACTACCTGTAGTTTGAACAGCAAAGATTCAGTGACTTCCGTGTATCTCAGATTCAGGAGTATGTACCACATTTGTCAGTTCACTATGTACGCTTCTCCNAGTGTATCTCAGATTCAGGAATATGTACCACATTTGTCACCTCTCATTTGAAACTACATTACAGTTCCTTGTATCCTTACAAATTATTAGTAGCTGAGGATTGCAAGAATCTCATGTTCTCCAGCTTCACCTGCAAGGCTGTAAGAAGGAGGCTCACTCTCAGTTCACTATGTACGCTTCTCCTTCCCAAACCACTGCCATGTGGAGTGATGTTGCTGATCAGGTCCACTTCTGCTCCCCACCACAAAGTGCAAATAGCATCTCCAGTCTTCCCTGCAGAAGGTCAACGCACAGTTCTAAGTCCCTCAAATTTTTTGAGCTTTCCTAGTACCTTATATTTTTATACTTTGAGGAAGCATTTCAAACAGCAAGTGTACCCAGTATTTCTCTTTGAAATAATGAAGCTGAAATGGAATAAGTAAGAAAACTGATGTTCACAATGTTTGGACCTGTGAATGCTCAGCATTTCGCAGGCATTGGTCTAGCTCTCTGTGTTTTGGCTATTAACAAACCATATATTGCAGACTGTGAATCTCAGCTTTTTTATACTTTATGAGTTTTAATATTCTTCATTTTTAGTGACTGCTTTTCAAAACATCTCTTGCTTTGGGTAACATGAGTATAAATTTAGTAGATTAATTATGGGCTATCAGTCTGTAAAATTTCATTTGAAGAATTATGGCTATTTGTGTTTGAGTACTGAAAAAAATCAAACTCACCATGCAGTCTTTCAATCACTTGCATAACTTTAAAATGGTCAAACCAATTAAATGAAATAATCTCCTGCTGGGATGTGAGATGGCACATTTCAGCTCAAAGCAAGTTTTAAAAGGCAGGTTTATAAACCCTTTCAACAATAGGTTTTGTAATGGAAATGCTAATGCAGCTTTAGCAATATCAGTTCTTGCAGATGTTATTATATCACTTTTGGTAGAAAGAAAATCAGTTCTTTTCCATATGCAATTAACTTCAGAATCTTTTAATGTATTTTTTTTTTTAAATTATGAAATCTGAAATGGCTTCTGTTAACAAATTTGGTCAAGCCTTTTATTTTAAAGTATTACTAGATTTCTTATATTAAGAAATACTGTACTACTTTATCAGTTAATTTATTTTGGGAACAGGTCTTACTTATGTGCTACCAGGTATTATTGAAAGTTACTTTTTACTTCTTTTTTTCTCTATACAATCAAAAAGTACTATATACAAAATGCAACTGAAGAAGAAAATGTTGTTTTTGTTATTGTAGCTTCTCTTGGACACGCAATGGAACTCATTTTGATATAGATAAAGACGCACAGGTAACAATGAAACCAAATTCAGGGACCCTTATTATAAATATTGTGAATGGTGGGAAGGCAGAAGCATATGAAGGTGTATACCAGTGCACAGCAAGGAATGAACGAGGAGCAGCCATTTCCAACAATATTGTTGTAAGACCTTCTAGTAAGTGAACCTCTTAATGTCTGTAAAATGTAAAGCACTTTGGTTTGCTTATTTTCTTATGAATGTTGCACTTCTTTTTTTATGTCTTGAAAATTTAATCACAAAAATTATATTGTTAGAAAGTGTTGTATAGCTTCTGATCTTTGGATTTAACAATGTGTCACATATACTCTACAATTTTCCTCAGAAAATAATTAACCAAAATGTTTGCCTAAATTATTTTGGCATTTCTGGATGATGTATCATGTTTAAAATTGGCTTATACATATGATGTTACAATTAGATCAAAATGTTTAAATTCATAATGTGTATCATTGAGACAATTGTTGCTCTCTTTCTGATGCAAGTTATATCATAGTTATTATGATAGCCTTGATACAGACCAGATTGGTCCTTAAAAGCAGATAAAACTAAATAAAAACTATGAATAATAGACTATGTCTATGAATTTTTTATGTGATATTTAGCTTAGTACTTGCTTAAAATTTTATGGTTTTGTATGTTGCAATAAAAATGTGTATAATACAGTATCAGGAAAGTCTGCATTTTTTTGTAGTTCAGTTTATCACTGGCCTGGCCTTGAATGTCTCCAGGGATGGTTCCTCCACCATTTCTCTGGGCAACCTTTTTCAGTGTCTCACCACCATCATGGTGAAGAATTTCTTTCTAATGTCTAATCGAAACTTGCTCTTCTCTAGTTTAAGTCTGATGCAGATACATTTTAAGTTAATGTTATATATTATGTGCATTTCTTTCTTAAATTCTGGAATTTTTTTTCCATCCATAATCTTTATGCATGTTAATAAAACTGCTTTCCATAGGATCTCCTTTGTGGACGAAAGAAAAACTAGAACCAAATCATGTTCGAGAAGGTGATTCACTAGTACTGCACTGCCGACCTCCTGTTGGCTTACCACCGCCTATAATATTTTGGATGGATAATGGTAAGTCTGGGGTTTTTATCAGAATTAGTTTTCATTTTGCTATGTTTTTCTATTTAGTTGATCATTGGATAACAAGATCACAAATGGTGGAGTTTCTCTCTGTGTTAAAATTCTGAGTTTCCATTTCTGTAGAAACAAAGAAAAAGAAGACATGCAGCCCAAAAGCACACAGCCAAAAGCAGCTGGAGATCTTAATGTAACTTATAGTTTAGCACACTGGGTGAGAATGAGATGACAAGAGAGCTCTAGAGGAAACTTAGATAGGTCTATATATTTACAAATCCACAGTGTGATTGAATGAATGTGGATTCTGCAGATCATAATAAAGGAGCATTATAACTGAGGTGAATGTTTTCTTGTTTTCCCTTAGCTTTCCAAAGGCTTCCTCAAAGTGAGAGAGTTTCACAAGGTCTGAATGGAGACCTTTATTTTTCTAATGTACAACCAGAAGATACCCGGGAGGACTATATCTGTTATGCAAGATTTAATCATACACAAACTATACAGCAGAAACAACCCATTTCTGTAAAAGTCTTTTCAAGTAGGTATTGCATTACCCAATTATGTGCATTACCCAATTATGTGCTTATATAGTATTTAACTGGAATTCTCAAGTTATTTGCCAATGCTAAGTAGTGTTTCCCTAGGGAATTTTATCTATTTTAATAAGAAATGTCAGTACTGTATAAACTTAAAATGTAATCTCCATTGTTCTGAAATATAAATCAATTTTAAAAGCTGTCATTTGTCCCTTTTTCAAGCTTTGTCTTTTGAAAAAAACATCATGAGGATTTGAAATATTGAAAAAATGCTGGTTTTCATTAGTGGTTTTTGAATGGTTTTCATACCTAAGAATATTAAGTTCTTAGGGTTATCGTAACAATTGAAACAAATTAATCAATCATTTGATTAACTCACCGCAGCCATATCATCACCTTTTGGTTCCCAGTACTTTGATTTATCCCTCTTGTATGCATTCTTCATGATATTCTGTTTATTTCAGTGGATTCATTGAATGACACTATAGCTGCTAATTTGAGTGACACTGATATTTATGGTGGTGAGTTACACTGGTCCCCACTGATATTCCCTGTTGCACAGTAGCATTTAGTTAACTAACTTCACCTTCATGGCTACTTAACCTTTTGCTTCCTTTCCAGTTTCTAATAAAGTTATCTATTAGTGCTGGTGATAATACATGCTTTAGAACGGACTGCACTGTTTAGTCCTTTCAAATATTTAATATTTAAATGGTATTGTAACATATGGCTCATAAAAAATGCAGACTCTCATGAGTCTTTTCACACTGGAGCAAATTTTAAAAATTGTATATTTGTTTATTGTATACTGTGTTTCTTGATTGTATTTTCCTCCAATTTAACTAGCAATTTGTGATGTTCATTATCACTAGGACTATTCAGTATCACATGCTTTATAATGATTAACAGCAATTAAGCATTTAATAGACACACATCACACATATTAATTTCTTCATTGACCCATTTATTTATAACATATTTAATAACTGTGAAACCAGAATGTATTGAAATCAAAATGATTTAATACTATCTGTATAAATAACCTTGTAGAGGTTTGTCTGGTGTTTAAGATTTGTTTGTCTGGTGTTTAAGATAATCCATATATTAATCAATGTTAAATGTCCTTTTCTATGTTGGGAATTAATCCTCTTGAACAGGTATATGTGTATTTAGTAGGGCTTACTTTGGAGCTATACCGATCTGTTAGCACTTGAGGTTCTAGACTCTCCACTTGATATTGTGTGAAAAAATACATGCTATTTCTTCTTGTTTCTTCTTTATTCTCTGCATAAAAATGAGATTCAGTAGCAAATAAGAAATACGTACCTGAACACAGAATATTAGCTGCAGTTAGTGAGGAAAACACCAATTTTTTGGGTCAGAACTGGTAATACCAAAGGTAATTCTTCTGAATTTGCTTAGACTTAAGTAATGGGTCAGCAGTCTTTAGCAGTGCCAAAACTCAGGGAAATTGGTTAATGGCTATGACTATATGCTGCATTCCTGACTCCAGACTGCCCTTCTCTACCTGCTTTTTTCTAAAAGGTTTTCATAGCACATACCATATTAAAATGCAGCAATCTATTTGTATTAATCTCTGAATGAATCCTGTGTTTCCGTTCACATTTTTAAAGAAATACAGTAATTTACTGTACTTACTCAGATTGCTGCTGCACTTAAGAGCAATTCAATCCTATATTTTAAATTTGCTACAAAAGAACATTAAATTATTTGCAGAAAGCACTCTTATTTTTGCTTCCATGAAGGCACATGAAATACCATAATACTTCAAAAGCCAAGAGAGTATAATGTCAGAAATAGTTCTTATATTTATAGCTGTATGTTTATTGTGGTTATTTCTTGTGGGTTAATCAAAGGTTCTTAATTACCAGACTGGGAAACAGCTGAAATTTAATACATAGTAAGAGGAGAATAGAAGATTTAACTTCTGAAAAGATGCTCATATTGTCTAGAAAAAAATCAAAGCAAGCATCTTACAAAGTAAAGCTTATCCTGTATCCTCTTGGTCTATATTTCTGAATACAATAACTTTGCTTTTTTTGTGTTTAGATGGAAGACAAGAAATTTTTGGCAACTTTCAGTATTGCAATATGACCCAAATCAGTGACATCTTACTTTGCTACAGTGAATAGTTTAGGATTAAGTCTGAGCATCCATCCATCATGCTGCATAGTTACCTATATAAAAAAAAAATGCATCAAGTGCTCCTGTCATTAATAATAACATTTTTCATGTATGTGTTCAAAATTACAGTATTTAACAAATTGAGGTGTATTATGTCTGTCCAAAACCTGATTTGTTGAGCTGTGTAGATGTGTAACACAGTGATCTTTCATAAACTGACCAGTGTGGAGCAAAATCTCTGTCCAACTGTGAGAATGTGTGAATGCATTTGATCACTATAAAACTAAAACTTAGAACTTAATTTTATTTTTTCTTGTTTCAGCAAAGCCAGTTACAGAGAGGCAGCCAGTTCTTCTAACACCAACAGGTAGCACAAGTACCAAAGTGGAACTCAGAGGAAATGTACTTTTGTTGGAGTGCATTGCTGCAGGATTGTGAGTTACTTTTTAGACAGTGTTTTTCTAAATAAAAATACAGAAATAGAGGGACCTTTTGAGATACTTACAATGTTACCACTATATTAACTCAGGTGTTCCAAAGAAGCAGAAGTGTAAAACAGAAAGTGTAATACAGAAGTGTAATACAGAAAAATTTATTCTTGAGTTACATTCCACCATTTACTTGGGCATCAGTAGGCTATAAATATAAGTGCAACTTCTGCCTTCTCAAAGTGCAACTTCTGCCTTCTCATATCCCCAAACTCTAAACACAGCACCATTACTTTTTTTAAAAAGACAGAAGCAAGAAATGCCACAGAGTAGACTTGGACACACATCTGCAGAGTTGCACTAATGAATCAAGCCACTGCTTTTTTCCTGCATTTACAGTCAGGCTCTCCAGTTGTATAAAAATAGATAAGAATCTGCTGGTATAATCTGAAAAAGCTGCTCACATACACTAATACTTAACAGATCAGCTACATGGGAGTTGTTAGAACGTACCTTCAGCTCCTTGCATGATGTTTAATGGCACTTGTTTCTTCAGTGCAGTGTATGATTGCTTCTACTGCTTATTGTGCAAGTAGAAAATTACTAAAGAGCAATTTCACTTCATGAACTAGCTTTATCTTAAATCAATTTCACCACCAGTAATAAATCTGAGAATGGATTGGTTAGTGCAGAAGAGAAAAGTCTTTAGTACCTGTTTCAGGAAGTGCAAGCATGTTTACGCAACAGAAAAGCACATAATACAGAGTGCTTGGTGGTAGCCATGAAGAAAACCAGAAACTGCAAATGATGCTGCATACATCACATTTATTTATTCACTACATTAGCTCCACAGGGCACACTCATGCTCAGCTTTACAGAGCTTGATACAACCATTTGTGTGGTGCTTCTGTCTCAGCAGTGGTCTGCTCAGGTGTCTTTGCAACAGCACAACTAGCAAAAACACACCTGAGGGGGAGTAGCATTGGCCCTGGGAATCTTCATCTGCAGTACAGTAGAGTTACATGGTTTTTTATAGCCCTGCAATAAAAGTATTCAGTGATCCATGCTCCATTAAAATGGCTGGATGAAAATGAGCAAAAAATAAAATATTGTAAATTATATGGCTTTTTGTCTTAAGCCGTCATGTAACTTAAAAAAAATTATGAGAGAAAAGCTTACTCAGTTGTCCACAAAGAGCCAGATTCAGATTTTTCTTTAAAATGCCTATTGCTAATTAGTGATACTATAATTAAACGTCAACTTTTAAGACTCTAAAGTGTCTCTGTTATAAAATACATGATACTGGACTGCTAAGGTGATATTTGTTCTGAGTCATTACTATTTGAGAGAGGATATTCTATTCAGTACGTAACATCTTGTAATTTCTTGTAATTTTGAAACTATATTTCCATGCGTTTGGACAATGGGTAACATGTGGCATAGCTGAGATTTAGATATGTTGCAGTGACAAGTAACTATGCTTGATGCAGCACTGGCATTGATATCTCATAGGAAATGTTTCTGTCTCCCTACAGCTCCACCTTAAATTTTAAGATATTCACAAAGCATTTAGAATATTGCTCACATAGAATATTGCTCTCATAGGAGAATTATAAACTTGTCATGATGTAGAAGCTGTCTTTTAAAGCACCATAAGCATCAACTCAGTGATATAGCTGCAATAAGATTTGAAATACACTTGTATTCATTTATTAAACATCAGGGATTTTAGATTAATCAGCAGACAAATGTATTCTATAATTATCCCTATGAACAGATGGCCATTGACAGTGTTCGTGAGGCTTGTCATTTCCTAGAAACAAATGCTGGCATAATTTCCACATTTGCTGGATGTTACCCAAAATGTGGATAAAGACTCTTAAAACAATTAGTTGTAAAATATATATTCAACAAATCAATGTGCTGAACTCTCATTTTCCTTTTCTCTAGTCCCTAAATCCAATCTCTGCTTTTGCTTTTGCAGACCCACACCAGTAATCCGGTGGATTAAAGAGGGTGGGGAATTGCCAGCCAACAGAACATTTTTTGAAAACTTTAAGAAAACTCTCAAGATTATAGATGTTTCTGAAGCTGACTCTGGGAACTACAAATGTATAGCAAGAAATACATTAGGTTCTGCTCATCATGTCATTTCAGTAACTGTAAAAGGTAATGCTAAAATAATCCTTAATGTGGTATTATCAGTTTTCGGAATGGAAGTTAGAAGTTAGCCTTCTAGCATAAAATATATCTGAAATAAATAATTATAGTGGTAAAAACCATTCAGAAGAAATGGTCATTAAACTAACTGAATTCTGACTCTGAATGGACTTAATTCTTATTTTTTTTAATACATTGCATTCTAAATCTTGTGGCTAAATTGAGATTGTACTGCAACAGTAGCAGAATAGTTTCTTAGCTTGCACCAGTGCTATGTTTATTTTAGCTGTTTCAATTATCTGTCCTTAGATTGCTTCTTTCCTTTGTTTCTATGTCTTTCTCTCTACATCTCCTCCTTTTCTCAGTTTTTTCTGCTCTCCATTCATGCAGCCCAGATTATTTATTTTCTCTACATTATTGCTGTCTTGCAGTCTTACATTCTTCTTCCTTTTTCTCTTAACTGAGATTTCTGGTTTTCTGTCTTCTTTATGTATTTTATTAAGATGATGCCTTACTAGTTCTAAAAGCACTTGCAGTCTGTTTGTTCAAATAGGAATTGTGTGTTTTGAATACCATGAAACAAAAATTCTGGAGTGACAGTTAATTAGTCACTGAAAAAAGTCAACTGCAGTGCTTATTTTGCATACTAAATAGCAATTTATTTTGTTGTAGATCAGCACCATTTTCTGATCACATGCAGCCTCCTGCCTTTTTAAGAGCAGAAGTTTAATTTTCTGTTTGCACCTGTCCATCTAAAATCTGAAATTTAGTTGCAAGATTATTTGTGATTATTTACTGTAAAAGAGTCGGAGACACAGAAGAATATTTTTTAGTAAGGACAATGTTCCATCCATTTGGATCACTCTGTGTTTTCAGCTCTCTCAAGTAAACATCTGGCCCCACTACAGTCCCCCATTGAATTCACTGAGTATTTCACCCTTGACATAAAATATTAGACATAAAATACTACAAATCACCTCATTTCATTCCCACCCCCACACCCCTTTTTGGGGACTTAACTTCTGTGAACATGGATATCTCTGAAATTAGTCAAAAGATCAGTCTGGTCTCTGCAGATGACAGATAAATCTCGCTTTCTTTGGGAAAGAAAGTAAGATTCAAATTGGGTAACTCTAAATGGAACAAAGAACTTCCTGTTGCTTATCTCAAAATTTTAGTGCAGTGGGTAGCCAGTAGCACAGTTTAGCCAAAGAATAATCCATTAGTTAATCATTGAGTATGTTATATATACACATACACACGTATTTATGTGTGTTTCTTAAATGTACAGTTCAAGTGTTACTTAATATCGGTTCATGCTTTGTTTGAATTATTGTCTGATTACTGTGACTCTGCCTTATGATTTCAGAAAACAATTGCTGTGTTTCTTTTCCTAACTCCAGCTGCCCCATACTGGATAACAGCACCCAGAAACTTGGTCTTGTCTCCTGGAGAAGATGGGATGTTGATCTGCAGAGCTAATGGCAACCCAAAGCCTAGTATAAGCTGGTTAGCAAATGGTGTTCCTATAGCAAGTAAGATTCTTAATTACCTTATGAAAGGATGAGTAAGAGAATATGAGGAATATCAGGGTGGATTTATTTTCAAATATAACTGAGGACCATGTATTTAAATAATTTTTGTCTGACAGATAATACTAAGCTATAAATGAGTGACAGAGATACTGTCGTTCATGAAAGTGAAACAACAGAATATGGCCCTAAAGTGCTTGAGAGATCTAAAATTTGTGACTGTACTCCTGGTTATTCTGTTCGGTGTTCTGCTTGTAGTATCTTTGTGGCAATAGGGCTGTACTAACAAAGCTGCACCATGACTCTTTGACAGAGATACCATTGTATTGCAATGGCAGTCATGTTTGCTAGTTCTCTTCTTCTCATCCTATTGCAATGCTAGCTTTGTCTAAGAATTATGAAGTTGACATAAAAAGTCAAATCCTCTTGTCTGTGGATGTACAGCACGTTTTTGCAGGATTTGCAGCAAAAAGTATGAGACAACCAGGCTTCAGCAATAAAAATCAGCAGCAGCAAAACTGGCTGAATGTGTCAGCAAGTGCCTGGCAAACAGCTTGTGCCAAGTAGGTGTCGAAGAAAAGGAACCCCTGAGGCAGGGAAACAGCTGTTTCTGTGTGCATGGGGAAGAAAAGCAATCCTGAATTGGTGATTGAGTCACTTAATTATTGCAGTGTTATGACTGATGATGCCGTATGATAGACATTAGATTAGCTGCTATATATAGCACAACTTTACTTGGGAAGAACTTGCTGGAGGACACTGCAGTGTGCCCTCAGTTGGTTTGCGTTAAGCATAGCCCATTATTTTAAAGTCACACTTGATTCTCCTTCCTTTATCCTTCTTCTTTAATAAAACAATGTTATAAAAACGCATGATCTAACCTGCTAACTCTTGAGAGATTACATGCGCTATAGTACTGTTCTGACCTGGCCTACTGAAGGCATGACAGTGTGACTTTGAGGAGTTTCAGATATTTGTCAGTGAAGTAGAGTTTGGAACTTGAAGGATTCTCTGCAGTAAGAATACAGGTCATAACGAGAGTAAAACAAGAACCCTCATTAGATATATTGAAAATATTTGGGATATAAGAGAGATTATACTGAACTGGAGGGAAAGATAGGCAACTTGGGGTGAAAAATGAAGCATAGATATTGAAACAGAAATATTTAGCCAAAAAACTATTTCAGGAATTGATTGAATGTAATTATGCTCTCTAGCCTAGGATTTAAATTGAGAAGTCTTCATTGGTTAAATAAGTTCTGTAAGGTGATCAGTCACCCAATCAAATAATTTTGTTACAGGAAAACATCAATGTAATTTTGTATTGCATATATTGTAGGTAAATATATCATAATGCATGCCTTAAAATAAAACTTTCATACCTGTCTTGCTCTTTGTATTTGCCATTAACATTTTTTGGTTTGTTTTTAGGAGTTTTTTTTAGAGAGATCTTGCTGTCCTAATTCTGTAACTCTTTCTTTCAAGCCTTCTGACCTTTGCCTCACACTGCTTCATTGTCAAGGCTGTAGGAAGTGCTGTTCAAATGACAGTCAAGTACATTTTCTAGAGAGGCAATGATGGGTTCTGCGTTCTTGCAGGGTAGTAGTAAAATATTAAGAACCAGGGAGATTTTGGAAATAGCTGCAGGATACCACTGAATTTCCCTCATAGAAGGGCAGTATATATTGACTGGCCAATATATAGACTCTTGCTGTGGAGGACTAAGTAAAAATTAAATTATATCCTCAAACTCATTAGGGAGAAAAAAGAAAGAGAAAGGAACACTGGAAACAAGTTACTGGGTAACTCAGCCTTACATTAAAGGTCACTTTCTTGGCTGAGAAAAGTAGATGTTTTTTATCCACCTTAAATACTTCAGTGCAAGTTGGTTTGATGCTCTGTCACGCTGTCTGTTAGAGAAGCATCACAATCACAGAAAGTGCGGTTCTTAGGATTCTTCTGATTTTTTATTACTCTGAGTTATCAAAAACTGGTCTGGAAACTACCAGTGTGCCTTTTAATTCACTTGTTATTGAATTATAGACTTGGGCCGCACTTCCAACTCGGTAATTAGTCAATCACTGTAAAAGGAAACTAAAGCAGCTGTTTCAGCTTCAGGACAGTACTGAGATTCACACATGGCAGGATTTCAAAGAAAAAGAACTGCATTTGAATTTCAAAGCCCTGCTGTCATCATATATCCCACAATGTGCCTCCTGTGGCCCTGTAATCTGTTTGCAATACTTTAATTTTCTATTGGAAAGGACAACAGGGAGACACTTAATACTTCGGGTTTTGTTTTTCCATAATAGAATCAGACAAGGAAGGGGGAACATTTAAGAAATAATCATTCATCTATACGTGAAAGGATGTAGCTTAAAAACCAAAGTGTAAAGCAAGATGTACTGTCTTAAGCACCTATGAAAAAAAATACCTGTGGTGTAAATTTTGTTCCAGATTATACTAATCTGAGTAAAAAGGTATTTTTTAATGAAGATGTCAGGTTTCTTTGAAATAATTTAATTAATTTTCTTCAACCACAATGCTTAAAATCAAAACTTCATCATGTCTCAAAAGAAAGCTGCTTCAGACATGCAGGAGTGATAAGGAGCTAGACTCCTAATATTTACTCACTGGGGTAATTTGAACTCATGTGCTAAGTCCTGTTCAAGTCAATTAGAATTAGTTTGGCAAGTAGAAATTGAAAGTTCAGGCCATGACTCTGCCTTGCCTTGTGCTTCAATTAACACTTAAGATCTGCATTATTTATATTGCTGTATAATCTGCTGTGTTTTACTGCTTAGATATTCAGTGTGGTTTTACAAAAGGGAAACCATGCATAAAGTATCTCAACTTTTAAGAAAATAACAACCCAGATTAATTGGACGGGGAGAGCACTTTCATAATTGGACTTCAGAAAGGCACTGCAAGTACAGCACAAAAGACTAATTTATTGGTTCAGTGATTGATAGTTCATGATGAGGTATTAAATATTAAATATGCACGAAGTAGTGCAGTGAAAGGCGCTGTTTATCTTCTTTCAACATGTTGTTCACTTGTTTATATCACATTTCACACCAAGCCTTAGATTTTATTTAGTCTCCATTAGTAATCACATTGAATTTAAGGGAGAAACATTAGCCCTTAGATTTCCTTCATGAGAGGCCTTGATAATCCTTGGCTCAAAGATTCATCATCCAACATGTTCTCTGTGAGTACACACACACAAGCTGTTCATCTCAGCCATGGGAGGGCATAGAGAAAACTGCTGGACTCAGATGCTCCGAGGATTTCAGTCTCAGAAAGGAGAGCAGTGCCAGGTCAGACCTTTATCCGCTGCTACTGTTTGTGCTTCTGAGATGGAGATGTGCATATGGCTTAGGAACTGCAGTAGATATAAAAACTTTTCATAATTGGGGTTTTTTTTTAATTTTACACAAAATAGTAAGAAGACCGTGAAGACTAGTCTGGGTAATAACCTGCTGTTGCTTTGGAGGTCATAGTACTATCAGAATGAGAAACTCAGAAACAAGGATTTCAGTGATCACAAGGAAATATTTTCTGAAGTGAGATTAGTAAGGAAAGAACATCTTCCCTGTTCCATCTCTCAGAGGATTAAATCTTTGTCAGTTTAATGTAAGGAACAGAGTATGGCAAAACTGGATTACTTAAGTTTTTTGTTTTTCCTAGTTATATTCACTCTTAGTTTGACCCTGCGTATTCTCAAGTGTTGGATGCACTGTACTACCCAGCCTTGCTATTTCACTACCAATTTTGTAGTCAGCTCCTTAAGCCCTCCACTCTCTCTTCCTCCACCTCCCATACCACACCCCCCAAAAAGCATTCAAGTCACGTAACATTCTCTAAATAGATAATACGTTATTTCAGCAGTATGATCAGAGATCTGAGAATACAGGTCTGTCTTGCATATTATCTCCTGATGTGGGATTTCAAATGTTATGAGCTGCAGATAGAGGAATGCTGACTAGATGTTCATTGACAGACTGCATGGTCTATGATCTACAGGAAACCAGGAGGTCCCTCCATGAGGGACATACCTTATGAAACTATCTTGATGACCACACACTGGGTGTTTCTCCCAGTTTTCCAGGCTGGTTGGTTGATAATGTTAGGTCCTTATTATGTTCTTCTGTTAGAAGGAGTGACTAAGCCTTATAACACCTAAACAGCAGACTTTGTGTTATTATATTGATTTTCTAACAGTTATTTACAGTCACTGTGAATGCATGGCAGAAGTGATTTCTTTTGATTCATGACTTTGATTGGTTGAAGAGGAATCAGACGTCTAAAGACAGTGAAGAATATTTCTATGTTTTTTCTAAAGAGAAGTTATTCTGAGCTTTTACCGTGTTTTTCTGTGTAATATTACTGACCAATGTAAGATTAGCTCTTACAAAGATGTTTGCATTTTCATTGATACTGGGAAAAGCAGTCAAGTCATTTTATCCCTTTCTTTTCTATCTTCTTTTCAGCCATAGGGAATCTAGTGCATCTGAGGATGACACCAGAATAGGAACAATTAGTATTCTCATATCCTAAAAACTATGATTATGATGCAGAGCATAATTCTGGAGAACAACATTTACTATCTTAGGCTACAGAATACATTTCAGGCAGCAAAAAATACCCGAGTTCAGCACCCTCTGGGTTCAGACCCTGGAGTCTGTTAGCAGAGATGAGAACTTCTGATGTCAACTGGATCACATACATACTTTATTGTATTTCAGAATGTGATAGCAATATAAGAAACCCTGGTTTCAGGAGTGATAATTTTACCTTTACCTTGTTTAAATAATAGCAAAGTACAGAATCACAATGAAAGCTATGTATTTCCTTCTTAATGAATTATTTTCAATATTTAGGATTTTAAAAACTGCAAGATCGCTACATAGTTGAGGGTAAAATGAAAATCTTGTTCAACATGCCTGCTTGAAACACAGTGTTATCTGCATCTGGCTGGTTAGAACTCCATACAGACAGATTTTGATTGTTTGTGGCTCTAAATGGTCCTGCTTGAACAGTGCTTGGGCCAGATGACCTGTAGAAATCTCTTATATCTTCAACCATTCTGTGTGTTTGAGTGTAGCAGTGCATGCTTAAGTTCGTTCTTAAGCATCTGGATAATTCAACCTGTAACCTTTAGGGTCTGGTCCTGCAAAACCCTGTGTAGTATCTCTCCAAAGATAAGCCAGTTCTGTTGGTGTTGCGTCTAGGAAGACAGACTTTTGAATAGATGCCAGCATCATCAGTGATCTAAAATCAGTGCCTCCACCATGTGAGTGGCTAGACCAGTTGAAAGGAAGAAATGAACCAACTTGACAGTTTGTTCAGTTTGTTTTTTTTTTTTTACTCTTGGACAGCTTGAAGCCTTTTCCAAGAAAAGCCACCTACCTCCTTTCCTTCAAAGAGCTAATTTACAGAATTGCCTGGGTTTTTCTTATTTTTTTTTTCTTTTAAATTTATTTTAATGGCTAGGTCATTATTTTCAGATCCAATTCCTTCTTTAGTCACAGAGGATTGAACAAATAGCTTCCATGTCTCTGAGGGTCCCTACCATCAACCTGTAAGATAATAGATATGTGTGTAGATTAAAGACCTCTGTATGGGTAGAAAATGCTGCAGGATTCGGAGAAAAATCCAGAGCCTGGGGCAAGAAATGGCTGTGATTGGAACAGCCTTGGGCAGATCTCCTTCCTCCTGGGAGGGTGAGTGTGTATATTTTCCATTTAATGATGATTTGTATGCAGAAACAGGCCATTTCTCACAGCTGACTGGCCTGCCTGCTGGGCTGCTCACCTGCTCCATCTATTTTCAGCACAGAGATCTTTTAATGAAAATGGCATTTACAAAGAATAGGAAGGAATGGGAAACATAGAACACATTAGGAAGTAAAGTAAAAGAGAAAATTAAGCGCCAGCAATTCAGAAACAGAGAGCAAGCATTTAAAGTTCCAGTAGTACCTTTATATTCCTTTCTGAAATTTTTGAATTTGTTGTGCTGATTTGAACTCAGAGAGACTGAAGTCTTAAATATGGAGTTGAAGAACATTCTCAAGGCTTCTGTCTGGAAACTGATGTAATGCAAAAAGGTCTGAAGCATTCACCCAAAATGGAAATACCCTTAAGTAGGAGCAAAAAACTGGTGTCTCCTTCATCTCTCTGCTTTCAACCTTCAGTAATGGATACTACATGAGATCTGAGAAAATACAGTAGAAATTTCACCTCTTTTTTTACATATGATTAATAAGATATTATCTGAATCAAAATGATTTGCTGATTGAAATATTTGGCATTAATTTATTTAATATTTTTTTGTATGAATCCAGATGTAGGAGAGAGAATTTTACCTGAAAATGTCTGCCACTAATAGATGGGTTTTCCCAGATACCAATAATAGATATAGGTATCAATCTTGATGATGCAACCAAACTGTGATGCATATATGCAATAATTTTAATATTAATGTTAAATTATTTAATCATTAAGCTTCAATATTAATAATGCAATTAAGTGTTTTGATTTAATATTTACTTTAAGCTACAGTTTGTGCATTTTGGTATCACGCAGTGTTACAAGATAAGATTTACTTCTCTGTGATACCTCTCTAACTCCATCTAGTTGTATCATAAGTGACAGATTTTATTCTTCAGTAATATCTTAGAATTTTATTTTCAGTTCTAGTCTGGGATGCAAGAGCTGTTTGTCAGTTCGGCTACTACAGTACAGTTGAAGAAATGGCATTTCATTTCTTATAAAAGGGAAAGAGTGCCACCTACTGAATTGCCATCACTGCTCCTGTGAAGACTTGATTTTGTGTGATAGAATTAAATAAGTTTTACTCTGGGATAGTTTTCAACTATTTGATCCTATATTTATGTTTGTATAATTGTTTATGGTATAGCAAATTATTTGTAAAGCTTGAACCTTTAAAGTTACAGAAAACTATAAATACACTATAAAATTATTTTCTTTATATACTCAGGAATATTTCCCTTATATTTTGTAGATCCTGTATTTGTCATTCTTGTCACATTAGTATTTTCCTCTGTAGGGCATGCAAAATGTGATCTCATCTCTACTTCTTTGAAAAATTAACAACAGCCAAAAAATTTAAAAAATTATAAATTACTATTCTGAGTTAAATACTGGTAGAATGGGATAACTTCCTTAATCTTACTGAAATTCACATCTAACCAGGAAAACAGAATAGAAAACGTTTTGATCTTTCAAATTGCTGTGACTGCTTCTTTTAGGAAGTGTGACATATATAATAATCCAACAGCAGTTTCAGAAAAACATTATTTTTTTTCTTTACACCCACAGTTGCCCCTGAAGATCCTAGCAGAAGAGTAGATGGTGATACCATTATTTTCTCACATGTGCAAGATAGGTCAAGTGCTGTCTATCAATGCAATGCTTCTAATGAATATGGATACTTGCTAGCAAACGCATTTGTGAATGTTCTGGGTAAGAAACAGATTTTATATTTTTCAATTTTCATATATACTCATATATACTCATTTGTCATTTACTACTCCATGGAATCCATGCATGCTCAAGCCTTGCTTGAGGTCTACAGTGGGAATAGACGTATTTCCTGTGCCCTGTAATAGGCTAGGGTGTAGATAATATAATTTTCGTAGGATGTTCCTGAATTTCACTTTCATTGTTCATAAGTTAAAAGGATCACTGTGAAAGCTGGGGAAAACTTGAAAGAAATTATCTTTTTATTTGGGCATGGGATTATACATTTGTCTGGATGGCCTTAGTATTTGTTCCTAGTTAGGAGGCATGGTGCTTTCTCTGATTCTTCTCACTGAATTAGAAAAGCTAGGAGAAAAATCCCAAGCAGAGTGGCATCTAAAGACTTTCCTGCAGGAACTGGCAGATCTCTTGTTTAAGCGAAACTGTCTTTCAGATGAAAGAAGTAACTTTGGTTCCATAATTCCTTTAAAAATGTGGATGTTTCACCTAAGATGCATCTTAGCTTCTTTCTCCCTGCAGGTTTTTTCAGAATTCTGGAGTTCATTCAGTTCCCAAGAGTTTCTCTTCTTTAAGTATATTCTGATTTAAAATTTTCAAATTAAATTGTTACCTTTGGTGCCCATGGCGGTTACTTGTAAACAGGGAAGCTGCGTTTTTTTTCCTATTTTCCGAAGATAATTCTGTATTAACATTTCCTCAGGTTGCTAGTAATAGAACATATTAGAACCTACACTAAGACCAGAAGTTACTTCAGATAAGGATGTTAATATATAATTTCTTAGGCCATGCTTGATAATTTAGTATTTTATACTTTCATCTTCAGATTTCTATCCAGATATTGTTTTCTTTTCAGCTGAGCCACCAAGAATCCTCACAGCTCCTAATAAACTCTATCAAGTCATTGCAGATAGTCCTGCATTGCTAGAATGTGCTTACTTTGGTTCACCTAAACCTGACATTGAATGGTAAGCTATAGTCGTGCTGAAGTTATGTAGCAAGCCTGTTACATCTATGGAAACAAACACTGAATGTTTCAAAACTACTTATACTCTATTTACAGTTTTAAAATACTACATTTTAAAATATGTGCTGATTACAAAATGTAAATTCAATATTATAGAGTAATTTCAATTTCATTATGTGATATCATCTGTCTTTTCTAATGTGGCAGACCTAAGTTTGTGTTCTCTTACAATAAAATGTAATTTAGCTATGGTGTTGGATACTGATATTCCTTTTTATATAAAGGTTTAAGGGAGTGAAGGGTAGCATCTTGCGTGGAAATGAATACATTTTCCATGATAATGGAACCTTGGAAATTCCAGTGGCTCAGAAGGATAGTACTGGCACATACACATGTGTAGCAAGGAATGAATTGGGAAAGATACAAAATGAAGTACAATTGGAAGTTAAAGGTAAGAAATGAATCAGTCTTTCCTTACAGGTCAGAATTTCAGACTTTCTAAATATCTAATAGTAATTTTAAATTTCAGATCCAACAATGATAATTAAACAGCCAGAATACAAAGTGATTCAGAGATATGGACAAGTTTCCTTTGAGTGTATAATAAAACATGATTCTACCTTATTACCAACAGTAATATGGTTGAAGGACAGTGGTGAACTGCCAGATGATGAAAGGTACGACAACATAATTTTCCTTTGCTTTTAATTTTCTAGTTTCTTTTGTCTGCTTCTTTTCCTGATCTTTGAAAGGAGCCTATTGACTTTTTCCAAAGAAGATTGATAAATATCGTCATTATCCTGTGTTAGAAAACTAAAGGACTCACCTAGTGTGATAAAATTTAAACTGAAGTGAGATGTAAAAATTTTTAATCATACATGTTGACCATTTATATAAATTGTACGAAGATAATTGACATAAAAAGACAAAGGGATAATGGAAGACCATTTTGCTCTAGATCACAGATAATTAAAAGTTCTTTGAGTGTATTTGAAAGTCAAAGCACATAAGAATAGTTAGGATGGTCAGAGCATTGTAGAGAAGGCTGGCATATTCCCATAGTTTACATTGCAGTCTGAGTATTTGCTGAAATACTCAAGTATATGGCATTTAGTAATGTCTTATGCAAGTTTCTTATAACAGTACCAATTATTGAAAAATCAGTGGCTGAATCTATTGTATTTGCAGGTTTCTAGTTGGTAAAGACAACTTGACCATAATGAATGTAACTGATAAAGATGATGGAACATACACTTGCATAGTTAATACTACTCTGGACAGTGTTTCAGCAAGTGCTGTGCTTACTGTTGTTGGTAAGAATACTCTCAAATTTTATGTTAGCAAAACTGTGTTTACTGTTGAAGTATGAAGACATCATTAGATTTAAAATGAAAAGCACAAATATAGTTTCGATTTCTGGACTAGGGCAAAGGAAATGTCACCTAAATGTACATGTTTTTCTGATTTTTAAAAATATGTTCTTACCTTAAAGTTTGCCTTTGAATTAACTAATTACAAAAGGGTGACATAGCTACAGTTTCTATGATTGAAGATCATTGTAAAATATGTTACTTTGCCCCTTTTCCCAGTCTTTAAGAAAGTTTCAAGTCCTGAATAAACCTTACCCCAAGTTCAGGCTGAGATTCATGGTCAAGGATGCTTATATTTTAAATTGTATCTTAATCTTATGCCTATCCAGGAATGATAACAAACATCTCATACTTAATTAAAAGGTTTTTTAAGATTTCTTGTTTTGTTTAGTTTCTTGATATTGTTATTTTTAAAATGTCTTTATTATTCAAGAATACTATTATAATATTAAAAAATTAACAATGTATTATTTAAAATCAACCATTTACTCTGAATAAGTTAACTTTTCTTTGTCTCTAATTGTTAGTCTTTAACTAGTCTTTACCTACACTGTTCTGTTTCTCTGGCTACTAACTGATTAAATCCTTTATATTAATATTCTTTTCAGCTGCTCCCCCAACTCCAGCTATCATTTACGGTAAACTAATATAAAGTTCTCATTCTACATCATCTGCCAGATATATTTCTCATTTGCCATATGCAAAGTGCAAAGATCTTTTCTTTTTTATCCCTTTTTCCTGTGTTTTGGTGTGTATGTGTGTGTGGTTTAACCCTGTGTTACCAACTGCTTCATTACTGGACTATTTTACTTGGAGTACTGCTTTGTATTTTAGGTAACAAATAATTTTCAGAGAAATGATTTTTTAAAAACGTTGGTTACAGTGTGATAATGTTTTTCTCATGAAGGACACTGTAATGAAAACTGTTGCAATAGTAAATGTAAAATTTAAATTATAAATCCAACTGTTTGTTGAAAGCAACTTCGCTGCCAAAGAACTTACACCAACCAAATTTTGGTAGGTTTTTCAATTGATTTAAGTGGCAGCTTCTATGATAAGGATGTGCATTAACAGCTTGCATGGTATTTAAGGATTTCCTTAAAAGTACAGCAAAACATTAATGACCGAGTTACTTGCAGTTAGTTCCTACCTGAACTGAAGTGGGTTTAAATTCACATTAAAAATATTTGTAGTGATTCTCTATAAGCTTCTTTTATGTGAATACTTGTTTATTTTTCATGCTTTATTGCGTATTTCTAGTTATATCAATTAACCATTCATAGTCATTCAAAGATAAACTGAACATGGATTTCATAATTCATTGCATCACATGACATTTTTTACATCATGGTGGTATTTGTCATAGACAATTACAGATTCTTATTAATGTCTAGAAGTTTCCAGATACGTCAGTTCTCCATTTTATCTCTGTTTTGTAACAATTGCATGCTAGTCATCCTACATAAGTCATACTTATCTAAGTGTGTAGATCTGCCCTGTTGAATCTAGGAATTCTTTTTATTGAAATGTACATATTTTTTTACATATTTCAGTGTGATTATTTACTTTGTGTTCATTTCATTTACAGCTCGGCCAAATCCACCCTTTGACTTGGAACTGACAAGTCAGCTAGAGAGAAGTGTTGAACTATCATGGATACCAGGAGATGAAAATAACAGCCCCATTACAAGTATGTTTGTATCTGTTGCATTACACAGTCTGAGATAAATTTTGTATGGAGGAATGATAAACAGACGTCCTCATTAGTTCATGCTTCTAAGGGAGAGAACTACTAACACCTTGCATTAACTCTTGTAATTCCTGTGAGCTTGAAATATCTTCAGTACCAATATCTTTAAGGGTTGTCCATCACTACTGATAAAGAAGCTTATTCTTTGTAAAAATATCAGACAGATAGTTGTTCTGGTGGGTTTTTTTTATTTTGTCCAGATAACTGAAGGAATAACACAGGTCCCTAAGAGAAAATAAACAACTATAAACTTTTAAGACATGAAGTTAAATGCTGTTACTCTTCTTGGAAGAACATGATAAAAGATGCTCTTGCCTATATTAAACAGAAAGGAATGGGATACTATATGGTGTTGGCTTATGTCAGAGTTTTTCTGGAAGTGGGATACTGGAATTCGAACCCTTCTGACTAAATAATGCTGGTTTTAATTATGATACATGTTATAATGTCTTGTGGTCTCAAGAGACTGCAAAATAAGGCATTTCTTGCATAAGTAAGCCTGTTACTGCTGGTGTTGCTGCTACCTCATCAAAGTACTGATCAAAACTCAGAGGTAGCACTTCATTATGAGTGATCACAGCACACTAGTAATAAAATCAGTATGCTGGCATCTCTCTGAAAGCTCAAATAGATGGTTTTTTTTCCTATAAGTCTTCTATAAATTGTTCTATTAGAGCTGCAGGCTGAATGCTATTTACAAGGGGAGTAAAATGCATCTAATTTTCTCTCCTTTTCAACAAAGACTGGTCCAGAAAACATTCCATGTGAAGACCTTAATATCTGAGCACACAGCACCAGCTGTAACTGAGGTAGATTTGGGGCCAGTTTTACCTCTTTCATAGTACTTAGGTGAGGATGAACTCTGCAACCCTCAAGTCCAAGAGGTTACAGTTAGTGCTGCTTACTTATTTTACTTCTTGAACATCTTGGCTTCTCAAGCTGTTGTGGATTATTTCAACTGTAAGTAATCTTTGAAAAACATTTTCAATGCCCCTCAGAATTTCTTACTTGGTGCAAACAGTTTGTATTCTGAGGCACATTCTGGCTTCTTGTCCTCATCTCTGCCTGGCAGAGGAAAAATTCTCTCACACAACACACAAAGATTTGAGATTTATGTAGATTTCATATATAAAGTTCCATGGAATATACTCAGAATGTACATTCTCCTATTTATTTTCTGCATCATATTTTCTGCATCTGTTTCAGAGTTTATATCTCATACCTAAGAGCAGGAAGCTTACTTAGCTGTTTCTTAAGTGAAAAAAAAATGTCCTTTTGTCTTTGATAGAGAGTATTATTTTCTTTTTGGAGATCAGCAAGCTTATTTATCCTTGAGGCTATATACTCTGCAGGATATTAACAGGATATTATCTGCAGGATATTATCGTAATGTTCACACAAAGAACTCTCAGGAAGTTTAGCTTCTGAACATGCATTCATTGACTTAATTGTAAGGTACTTAGAAGTGTTTTCAAAAACTTCCCTCAAAAACTTTCCTCAAGAACTGGTTCTTGACTTCTGATAGTTCTTCAATAAACCAGTTTCCTTGGGGAAAATTGGATATACTTGCACAGTTTTAATATTATACAGGTACTACTTACAGTATGGTTGATAAGACTAAGACCAATGTTTTGTCAGCCAAATACTACTTTCACATCAAAATTCAAATCTTGTCCTACTTTCTCGCTGTGATACTTCAAGGGTTCCAGGTAGATTAAAATCCAGTACTTGAGAGAGAGTTCTTGTAGTGTGTTTCCCGACAGATGGCTGCATTCAGGAGAATAGCAAATAATAAGGGTATATTTCTCTGTAGGCATATTTTTGAGGTCCATGTTGTAGATCTGTATTCTGATTTATGTACTTACATTTCAATTTACATGGTTTTAAAAAAATATTGATTGGATTGCTCCCTTCTGTTTGCCTCATTCAGAAATGTCCCCAGTGATCTAGGAATGTGTAGCCAGTTTTGACATCAAGTTGGATTCACTTTCTATTTACAGACTTTGTGATTGAATATGAAGATGGGCTGCATGAACCAGGGGTATGGCATCACCAGACGGAAGTTCCTGGAACTCAGACAACGGTACAGTTGAAGTTGTCCCCATACGTCAACTACTCATTCCGTGTGATAGCTGTCAATGACATTGGCAGAAGTCAGCCGAGTGAGCCATCTGAGCAGTACCTGACAAAATCTGCAAGTAAATAACTATTACTGCTTACCAGTGATTGATTTGTGCTGTGAATGACATTGTATTTGCTTGGAATGCAAACAGCAGTCATTCTTGTTCACATGTAAATATTCTGTTTTTAGACCCTGATGAAAATCCTTCTAATGTGCAAGGAATAGGCTCAGAACCTGATAATTTGGTAATAACGTGGGAGGTAAGTTTTGGGTTTTTGCGTTTCATTTGTTTTCAAGACCATGAGTAGCTGAGAAATAATGATGATTGAATTATGTACACTATTCAAATACCAGTGTGTTACTTGCTTAAAACATTCTTGATATAAAGTCCAGGCATTCTTGTCTTAATTTTCAGAGAAATGCTGTATACATAATGAAAAATAAATAATAATTTAAGGTGTTTGTACTTTCCTTGAGTGATTTCTCCTGAAAAGCCATTAATCCGGTAATACAGGATGTTTTGTTGCCAATTTAGGAGAACTTTAATGTGTAAATTCTAGTTTATCTTAAGGAGAGCCTTATTTTTAGAATGAATCACAGTGTGGATCCTAATTCTGTGCTCAGCTTTTGTGATAAACTAAATTACTGTGCATTCTTCCTGTGGAATCTTATGTGGAAAACTTTTTTCTGTCATACCCTTACCATCACGACAGAAACTCAAGGAGACCCATGTAGAACCAATTTCCTTTCCCAGGCAAGAAATGTTGTCTAGGAAAACACTGTTTACAGGGAGTTGGTCTAAATCTGTTTTTCCATCTTCCACTTTTTAAGAATCACTTTAAAACAAAGTATGTGTACAGAAACCACAATATATCGTTACATGAGAATTAGCCAGAATCACCATTCAATGGGATTAATGCATGAAAAGCAACTGAACTGGCCTCCAGTTACAGCTAAGTTGCACAGCTTGGAAATTTCACCAGTGCTCCTGTGCCACAGAGTACAGTGGTAAATGTCAGTAAAGTTCTTAAGAAAAAGTAATGTATTTCTTTTGTGACTTGTAATTTTTCAAACACTTCATAGTATCTTTAAACCGAGTGCATTTACTTTTCATTTCAGTCTTTAACAGGTTTTCAGTCTAATGGACCAGGGCTTCAGTACAAAGTCAGCTGGCGTCAGAAAGATGTTGATGATGAATGGACATCTGTTATAGTTGCGAATGTATCCAAATACATTGTGTCTGGTACACCAACCTTTGTTCCCTATGAAATAAAAGTACAAGCTTTAAATGACCTGGGATATGCACCAGAGCCATCAGAGGTGATTGGACATTCTGGGGAAGACTGTAAGTTTTGTAGTTTGACTCAATTTGTACTAATTAAAAGCAACAAATCTGTTACCTAAATGAGTATTAAAAAAAATATAATACTGAAATTGGAGGATAATAGTTATTTTTTAAATTAAAATGAAGTAATTTGGAGATAATAAGGCTTCATAATGCTATTTAGTCTGACTTTCAACATAGGAATATTTTAACCATCTTCTTTCTTGCAATATTTGGGTAGTGTCTCATTCTAACAAGGTACTTGTTGCATCCTTCCCACACAGTGCCAATGGTTGCTCCAGGCAATGTGCAGGTTCATGTTATAAACAGCACATTAGCAAAGGTTCACTGGGACACAGTACCACTAAAAACTGTCCGAGGACATCTTCAAGGGTACAGAGTAAGTAGTCAAAAGCTTTCTGTTTCTCATCTATTAAAATTGATTATTTTTCAAAGGTGATTAAAGTAACATACATGTAAGAGGACTCTTGCCTTTCAGTGAGCTCACAGATTTTGCTGACAAGAACAACATTGATACAGTTTGTTTAGAGTTCAGCCTTGTAGGAGTAGCCTTCTGTGTCTTTGTCCTTGAGTAAAAATTAACTTTGTAGATATTATATAGATCTTTTAAATTATAATAACTTTATAGATATTATTCCTAAATGATATTTAAAGATGAGGAGACAGTTTCTGTAGGAGTCTCTTCTAATGTCTAAAGCTAAAATTCCTCAACTTCTGCTGTAATATGATTAATCACAACTTTAATTTTGAATAACTGGTCACTTGCTAGCTTCTGCTGGATGCTTTCTCTTTTTGGAGTTCAGGAAGAGTTGGAGTATACATGTAAAAAGATTACATTCTGGCTTTGATGATAGCTGATAAAGCTGATAAGGCTTCAGGACAAAAGACTACATAAATACAGAATGGGAAATAGAAGGACTTCATAGTTAGAAACTGAGGAAAATGGTGGAGCACAGGGGAAGTCTGGTGGCAAAATATTCTTCAGAAGGTTTACTAGAAGCCCGCTGAAAAAAAATCTGGAGTGGAAATTGTGTAAGTAAGGCATGGTATATGGATTTCCCTTGCCTGGAACAAGATACTGTCCACAAAGACTTTAGTTCTCTATTTGTCAGTGTGTTTGTAATTAGTGTAGTGCTTTACCAATGATAATAAGCAGGACTTACTACTCTGTTAAATGCTTATCCACTGGAAATGGTCTCATATGAATCTTAATAAAGAGAGAGGTATTTCTGTAAAGAGTCGTGTCATGAAGATGAATGTATGAACAAAGCAGAAAGACATCTAACTAGCAGCAGTCTACAGCACATAGCTCATGTTTTGTTTTGGTATTAAACAAACTGCTACTCAGTGTACAGTTGTAGTACCAACCATTTCAAACGAAAGAAAAGAAGTCTTAAAAATAATG
This sequence comes from Turnix velox, assembly GCA_013400935.1. NCBI lineage: Eukaryota > Metazoa > Chordata > Aves > Charadriiformes > Turnicidae > Turnix > Turnix velox. The sequence goes on from VZTY01028254.1 coordinate 100,025, forward strand.
CTTCTCACTGTTACTGCTTCCATTTTTCTTGTGAATTCAGTGGTTTATTCAGTATAGTTTATAAAAACACGATGCAGTCTCTTTTGCTGTCATATTCCTCCTCCATATCACTGCTTATCAGTCTCCACTTATTAAAGCTCTTCTTTAATTTCTGCCTGGCTTGTGGAAGGTGATGACCCAACTATAATAATGTGCTTTGTGGAAAGTTACTGCCCAACAGTTCTTAAAATATCATGAGTCATACCTGTTGAGTTTCAGTACTAATAGTGCCAACACTTCAAGCTTTTAATAGCTTGGCTTTCTACACTAGTTGGTAGGATGAGCACTACAGGATGACAGCTGGTAATGTTGAAAAACATTAACCCAAGATGTGTAAAAAACACTGTGGCACTTAACAGTGATTAGAGTGAAACGATGTGTTGCTAGCAATAGAAAGCTGACACTAGCATAACGTTGCTTTATAAGCCATCCATTTGGGGCTTGTAAGCCTTAAAGATACTTTGCACTTGGTTTAAATGAAACCAGAATTTTATGCATTTACATTGCTTCATCAGATTTGATATGTGGTTATAATGAATGAAAATGTGCTTTGAAAAGCAAACAATTATGTATATATTTGAAGCTGACAGTCTTAGAAGTAACACAAGTCTTGTGTAGGGGCAACTGTTGAAATGATCCTGGATATCATGGTAGAAAGACTGTGTGGCAAAAAGAATACATTCAGGACAGTTAGCTCTGTGGCTCTGAAGTAGGAAAACTCTGTACTGTTCCTCTCCTTACTAAAACTAAACTTATTCTTACCTATACTTCATGGATACTTATGGAAAAATTTAAGAGTTTGTAAGCCTTTTGTATCTAAACACTCACTGTAGATTTTCTTTTGTCTTTAGGTTTACTACTGGAAAGTGCAGAGTCTATCCAGAAGGAGTAGGCGGCATATAGAAAAAAATATATTGACTTTCAGGGGAAACAAGACTTTTGGAATGTTACCAGGGCTGGAGCCCTATAGTTCTTACAAGCTGAATGTTCGAGTTGTTAATGGTAAAGGAGAAGGACCAGCAAGCCCAGATAAAGTGTTTAAGACCCCTGAAGGAGGTATGAAATGAGAAAGGTAGAGCATAACCTTAAGCGTGGTTTATACAGAAATAGAACACTAAGGGTGTAACTGCTAAATTTGAGTCTTGAACATTAGAAAATAATAATTTGGCTCAATACAGTAATATTCTTAAGAATTAATAATTCATGAGCCTTTTTAAGTTAATCTGCTTTGTATTTACTGTATGTTCTTCTTAAAAGTTCCTAGCTCACCCTCCTTTTTGAAGATAACAAACCCAACATTGGATTCTCTGACTCTGGAGTGGGGTTCACCTACCCATCCAAATGGTATTTTGACATCATATACACTGAAGTTTCAGCCAAGTAAGTTAATTATGATAATATAACTCTAACTTAGACAATATGTCTGGCAAATAGTGATCAGCTCATTGAGAAAAAATTGTTAAATTTATAACATACAAAAGATGTGATTGCACTGTAGGTGTCAAGTTTTAAAAATAATGTCTTTATAATTTGTATTAAGGTAATATAGATGACTTGGAAAACTTCACTTGCCGCATGTACAAGGTTTGCTTTTTTCCATTACTTCAGACCATGCTTCACAGAAAATGGAGAGGAAGTCCTGCATGCAATCAACAACTGAGCTAAAAGCTAGATACTGCCACTTACAAATCCTCTATTATAACCACAGAGGAAATGCAATTAGAACTCAGTCAAAATGCATCCAATTATATTGGTGTCTGCTTCATCAATTTTTATGGTGCTTTAATTTCAAAATATAAAGTTCATAAATGTTCTATTTCCTCACACTAGAGCTATAAATAATTTCCTTAGGAACCCCATGCCACTTCTTGCTTGCCCAGAAATTGTCATCACTGACACTGGAAATTAGGAGATAAAGTGTTCACGCAGAAGGTTAAGGAAGTTTGTATGCTTCCACTTGCCAGCTTCCACTGTTCCTTGACATAAGATGCAAAACAGTTCAGTATCTTTTTTCCCAAGCATAGTGAGCTTAGTATGAGGTAGCTAGTTTAGAGTTTCAGAATTTTTTAATGATCAGTGTTTCAAGTGCATGTAAGTTCAGATGATTTGATGTAGAGGCAGTTGCCTTGGATGCAGGTACTTAAGGAAATGGAACTTGAACTTAAAAATCTCATGTTTCCTATCTCCCTGTTGAATTTTGGCTCCTCACATAGATCTTTTTTACATAAGTATGACTTTTATTTGTTTTCAAGATTATGATTCATGCAACCTGAAATAAACAATGAAGCAGACAAGGAAAACAAGCGCAAACAAGAAGTGTTTCTTAACACAGTGACATTGTAGGCAATTTTCCTGACTAACTTTTTTTCTTTTCTTTTAACAACAGTTAACAACACACATGAATTAGGTCCCTTGGTAGAGATAAGAATTCCTGCAAACGAGAGCAGCTTGATATTAAAAAATCTAAATTACAGCACACGGTACAAGTTTTATTTTAACGCACAAACTTCAGTTGGATCCGGAAGTCAGATAACTGAGGAAGCAGTAACAATTATGGATGAAGGTAAGATGGGTATGTATAAAGAAAACCCACCGAGTTTAAAAAATGCTGAAAATTTTATTAAAAGTATTAATATTACTTCCTTTCACTGAGGAAATAGCCACAAGTAAGATTTTTTTTACCTGTGTTATACACTAATAACAGATTTTAAGTAGTTGTTGAGAAAAGATGTACAAAGGTTTTCTGCTGTTGTGGAAACCTCAGAAGAGATATGAGGGCCCTTCTTTTGCTATAAACATATAAGATCAAAGATTTTGATTATTAGGCTTCACAGTTTCATGTAACTTTACATTTTAAGTGATACTTCATACACTTATTCTGCTTCATTGTCACAGAGGACAACACTGAAAGTAGTACTTTTGAAGTAAGCATCAGCTTCTATAAGATCTAAACTTTTTTCAAAGAGCTGACAAAAGCTATAACTTACGAAAAGCTGCAGAAATCAATTTGTCATCTATGCTCCCGTCTGGTGACATTGTATGATATTTAAATACTCTGAAGTTTATTGTTCAGTTCCATCAGTGTCAATTTTTACTTTAATAAACAGTCATGATCTGATAGCCAGTCAGATTCTGATCTTGGCATTTATTTGGATGAAGATGCTATGTATTTAAATGTGAGAGCTTTGTAAAATATGAGTAATTTAAAGCAAAGGGGAAAGCCTTTTGTGATTTGGCACACCTTAATATTTAAATTCCATTTTGATACCATATTTTCACAAGTATTTATGACTAGTAAAATCATTGGTTGTTGGAATAGCTATAGATGCATTGGTATGCAATGCAATCTCTCTAATAATGTATTTAGATTTCATATGAATGACATGTACTTTAAATCAAGAAACTTAACAAGCATGAGCAATAAAATTTTCTAAGTGCACATATATTAATTTTTGTCCTGTAATAGTCTGTCGGTGTTCAGCATAAGTAGATGATTTCCAATTTATTTGAATTAATACATTTTATCTAGTCTGCATGCTTTTCTGGTTTATAATGAAATTATGTGTGTATGTTCCCTTTTGTGTTGTACCTAATTATATAGTGTTCCTGTTCTTGTTTTCCTCCATTAAAGCTGGTATTCTCCGTCCTGCTGTAGGTGCAGGCAAAGGTAAAATGAAACTGCATGATTTGTTAATGTGTGGATTTTGCAGTATTGCAAATGGGGAAATTGCAGTGGTAAGGAAGAAAGCTGTGGAGTACACATTATTGTATTAAGTATTAATCAGTGCTGGAAAAAAAAACATTCATGGTTTTTGTTTTTGTTTTTAAAAGGGATCCAGAATGCTTATTAACACCTTTCATCTATTTATTTTGCCATGGAAGTCTAGGGGAATTAATTAGCTTTTCTTCAGCAAAGTCTAATTATTAGTGAGCATTTAAAAGATGTATGTCACTGTCATAAATATTCAGGATCCAGGTGCACTAGCACTGATTAGCTGGAATAGAAAAACAGCACTTCTACAGAGGAGATTTTTTTTTTTATACTGCCATATGCATTTTTTGTTTTAAAAAAAATATGTGTTTTTTTGTTCCCACTGCTGATTAATACTATACATTTGATCACGTTTTTGTATTTGCAAACCAGCTGTGCACAGGAGATAGAAGACTGACAATACCCTCTGTGTACTTCTCAGTTCAGGTATCAGAGTGAATATACAGACAAATGAGTTCCTACTGTCATAGGTTTACAAGCCTTGTGACTGAGCACTTGAAGATATTTCAGTGAGGGTATTGTCTTCCTTATTATTGTAGTCTGTTATATGTCATTCTTTATGATGCAGTTCTTCTGTCAAACAAGATGTTCTGCACATTTTTGCACACATTTTTACAAATTTTGATGTCTTTTCTATCAGAAGCAATGATTGTCCTGAGGACTGTTAGGTAGCTGCAAGTCCAAAAGGTGTCCCTATATGTATGTATAATTTTATCACAGAGATGTTATTTACACTCAAGAGCATCTGTGATTCTGATTCTCAAACCACAAGTGTTTTAAATCTAACTCTATATTAAATTTGCAGCATTTTTAAATAAGCATAAATTCTTTTAAAGATACTTTCTTTCCACTTAAGGTGTTTTGAATTGTAATAGCCATAAAAAAAGAACTTCATTCACTCATTCTGGCATAATGAGACTCATGGCATTTCTACATGCATGCATGCATTTTTGCATATATATTCATATAAGTGCATTCTATTATCAGTTGTATTTCTGTATAGTGTTGTGGATTTATTTTAATAACAAGTCTTCCTGTTTCTTAGTCTATTTGTAGCTAAGAAGTTAGCAACAGATTGCAGCAAACTGTCTTGTAGTCCTGGACAGTAACAGCAGAAATGTAAATTAATTTCCCATTATTTTATAACTGACTGTAAAAACTCATGCAAGGAAAAATGGATTCTCTTTGTGAAACTGAGATCTAATTATAGCTCTGTCACAGTCAGTGTCTAGCAGAAGGCATCTTATTTCTAAGATCAACTGGAGCAGCTCACGTTTCAGAGCTGTCATCTCAATTTTTCTGAAAAGGAAGCAGATGTCTTCATTTGGTTCCATGCCATTTATGGTTTAAAAGTTTTACAAAATTCCTGTAGCATCTACCTCTTAGAATTACAAAGAAATCTTTGGGAGTGAAAACAGGATGGAACTAAATCCTTGACATCTTTTAGGACATCCAAGTTGCTGCAGGTCTGACTTGAATGTTCTCAGTGGTTACTTACATTAATATGATTAGCTGATCAGGCACTATGAAGAAGGAAAAGGAAGATTGTGTTATCAAGATCAAGTGCCAAATTATTTGATCTCATGAGTGGGTGTGTTTGGAAAGCAAAAATACTCAGCCCACTCAAGAAGAAGCCATATCCGGCACAAAATTTTTACTCCGTTAAGGGAGGGGCTAAGTTCTTACTATTCTGTACCCAAATGTCCTGGTTAGTCAGACAGAAGAGGCCTAGCTGAAAAGTGAAGTTACAAACTAGAAAATTTACCCTATTTTACCTCAAACCAGGACACCAAAGCTAAACCAAGAAGGAGCTGAAATTTAGATATTCTCAGATTTTTATGATCTATCAAATACATCTCTCTTTTTTCAGTTTGGAGGGCGAAAATTCAAAGAAAATTTCTTTTAATTTGACCTCATTAATCTTGGAAGAAGACGATAAGTTCTGTGCTCAGCCAGCCTGAATTGTACCACAGTTTCTGTACCTGGTGTGTCCTACTGACTGGTTGTCCCTAAAGATCTGCAGACTGGCTGGTCAGAAACAATAGACACAAGGTCCTGGAGAAATTGAAATAACCTAAACCTGGGTGAGCTGTGCAACTTGCAATCATTTTTCAGAGCACAACTACATATTGCAATGCAGAGGGAACTATTGCTACAGCAAATCTAAGGACCTTGGAATGTCTCAACATTTTATCATAGTTCCCAAATACCTTATATCTTGACACCATGTGTCTTCTTCCATCTTTATAGATAGGTGTGGGCCCTTCTTTTATTACTTTAAAAACAGTGGAAATAGTCAATCTGCTTTCTATTACACTGGAAACCTTTAATATTTGAACAAACTGAGTACGTCAGATTATAATGACTATATTAAGTGGAGATATCTGGTGCGTTCCAGACCAATAAGTAGAGACATCAAATAGCTGCAAAGATCTTAGCACATTACCATAACTGAGGTTTTTTCCTTCAGTGAAACTTAACAGAGAAGAACCCTATTAATCTCTTACAAACCCAATGGAGTAAATCATGATTTTAGTAGTTGGACAAGTTGACATGTTGATACTCCTATCTTACTTGCACTGTATTTTTTTTCTTTATAAATTACTTAAATTTTATCAAATTATGGCACCACCACGAAAAAAAATATTTCTCTTGCTTTTCTTCTTAGCAACCTATATTCATAATGTGTCAGAAACTGAGTATGTAAAACATGATATGGTATAGTCATATTAGATATATAGTAAGCATTGATGTTGCTATTCATTAATTGGCATCAAGTAACAGAAGTGTGAGAAAAACTGGGGAGTGAGAACCTGATTACATATAAAATAATTGTTGTAGCAGCTGGAAAGTGACTCAGCCCATCAGAAGAGTCAAGTCTTTTATCATCATTAGAAATTTTAAATAGCTGGACTATAGAGGAAGGAAGAGAATATAAATTAAAGCGGTTGTAGAAATGGAAGTTGCCCATTAAAAAGAACAGTTTCAGGGGCTTGTTACTGTTTTTGTTGTAAGCTGAAGTGTAGGGAATCATGGCATGATGTGTCAGTATCTACATTTCACAAGCCTTCTTGTTTCACATTTCAGTTTCTTTTTGATTGAGTCAACATTTTTACTTGAAAGCAGGTTTTTATAGCCTGCATGCATGCAGGCAGTGGTAACTGGCAGTCCTGAACTGCAATCAAAATAAGGTTATGAGATCAGAGTCACCTTTAATTGGAGATAATGCTTCCTGTCAGTGCGGTACTCGTCTGTCTGCTTTGTGTAATCTTCACATCTCAAGTATTAGTGACAGAAATACTTCTGCAAGGGAGAAAAATGAGAAGGCTAACCTCTGGGTTTGAAATTATTCTTTTTTTTTTTTTTTTCCTGATGGAATCTCTGGTGGCTCTTAGTGCAGGCTAAAAATGATTCTCAGCTTTGTCTCTTCACGGGAGATAGGATCATCTCATTTGTATTTGTTCCACACATAATGCTGTCCTTTTCATTATTTTCCCTCTGTTTTCTCTCATTCTTTGAATCATTTCACATTTTGTCTCCATATTATTTTTTTAACAAGTTCAAGCTGCCTTTTCTTTCTGAGGTGATTGTAGCATTTTTGGACTGCTTCTTCAGCCACTCAGTTCTTGTGAACTTCTCCATGATACGACTGTGATTTCTTCAGTAAAGCCTGTTCCACAGAACCACTGTTATTTCCTCTTTTAAGTCCACTGGGAGCAATGATAATGCTTTGCATGCTAGAATAGAGACAATATTCTGATTATTGAAATACAAAAATACCTGCAAATTAATTTCACTTCATAGAAATCACACAAGTCTGTGCTGTACTACATGCTTATCAGTGAAATGATGTCTTGCATTTGTTCTTTGTCTTCTGGTTTTCTTGCACTAGGAATATGCTCTTTGTAGTGGCCATAATAATCTCAGAAGTGACTAATGCCCCTCTCTCACTGCCAGGAAAGGAATTCACTCTTACTGTTACACTTTTTCATACTGAAAGATATGTAGATTAAAAGACAAAAGCAAAATTCAACCCTTCTTTGTAACATACTGTCTCTGGTGGAAATGTGTCACCATTTGCCTTCATCTTTTCCTCCTTGTGGAGTTTTTCCTCTGAATTTATTTTTATATATGTATTTTAACTAATCTTAAGTGATAAATCGCTTTATGAGTTTTTTTTAAATTTGGTACCAATGGTTCTTGTCATAGAATCATAGAATCACAGAATCATAGAATAGTTTGGGTTGGAATGGACCTTAAAGATCATCGAGTTCCAACCCCCCTGCCATAGGCAGGAACACTTCCCACTAGATCAGGCTACTCAATGCCATGTCCAGCCTGGTCTTGAACACAACCACTCTGGGTAACATGTTCCAGTGTTTCACTACCCTCACTGTAAAGAATTTCTTTCTTAAGTTGAGTCTAAATCTACCCCCTTAGGTACTGATAAGTTACTGTAAGGTCCCTCCTGAGCCTTCTCCAGGCTGAACAACCCCAACTCCTTCAGCCTGTCTTCACAGGGCAGTTGCTCCAGCCCTTTGACCGTTTTTGTGGCCCTCCTCTGGACCCGCTCCAATAGCTCGATATCTTTCTTGTGTTGAGGGCTCCAGAACTGGACGCAATACTCCAGGTGGGGTCNAGGGACTGAGGGGATATCAACAGCACCACACAGCTTGGTATCATCTGTAAACTTGCTGAGGGTGTACTCAATCCCACTGTCCACATGTCCTACAAAGATGTTAAATAGCACTGGTCGCAGTACTGATCCTTGAGGAACACCACTCGTCACTGGTTTCCACTTGGACAATGAGCCATTGACTGCAACTCTTTGAATGTGACCATTCAACCAGCTCCTTATCCAGTGAGTGGTCCATCCATCAAACCCATTCTTTTCCAGTTTGGTGACCAGGATGTCATGCGGGACAGTGTCAAATGCCTTGCACAAATCCAGGTAGATGATGTCAGTTGCCCTTCCTTTGTCCACCGATAATGTTACTCTGTCAACCGATGATGTGACTCCGATGATGTCACTTAACTGCCATGAATCCCATGAAAATTCCAAAAGTTTAGTCACTTTGGGGTTTATTTCATTTATTGTTCTACTGAAATAAATCTTGAGAAAGAGTACCTATTCTATTTTTAGAATCCATTTATATCTAATGTCCTGCCTTAATAAATTCTATTAAATCTTCAGCCCAAATGTAACTGTGTTATTTGGAGGAACTATGTTCCTGAAAGGCTGGAAGATTGAATAAAGCTCTGCAAAAACCTCCACTAAAAAAGCACTGGAATTAATTTGAAATGAAAGGAAAATCTCACTTTAAGCCTTGGCCTCTTTCTCAACAGTTGGCAAGTGCTTGTATACTGTATCTCATTGCAGGAATGGAACCATACTCAATGCTGACAGCTAAAATTTGCATTGTATTGTAGTGTGGTTAAAGGAGTTTAATTTGCTGGAAGTAGCTGAATATGAGCTAGTCTATGTAAAAATTGCAATTTATTAACGAACATTCTCATCAGTTTTAGAACAATGCTTTTGTCAGCAATGATGCACAGTGTCATATATGCATGGTCACAGATAAATTGAGCACCCTGCTTCCTGAGACAAAGTTTTCTACCCCCCCTTTTTTACCAACTGGCCTTCGCACATGCTGAGAGTTTCTGCCTACTGACAATTATACATTTTGAATTTGTGAACAGTGCTGGGAAAGATATTGAACAACTTAGGTTAATTGTAATTACAGGTGTTCTGATTGAGAAGATGGGAGTCTGGGTAGATTGGAGACAAGCTTTGAATTTTGTAACTACTTCGACTCCAGGCTTTCATAACCTCATGATTCATCAGCCATCTTTTATCTTTGTATGTGTATATTCATATTGCATGTGTAGCTCATTTAGCAGACTTAATTAAAACTTTCCAGATCAAGCACTAATGAAAAAAAGGAAGAATTACAAAAATAATGCTTTTCAAATCAAATGTTCTACTGAACAAATTTCTTGGGGCACTGTTTTCAGTAGGTGAAAAAATAGTGTATACAAATAGCTATTGTTAAGAATCAAGTAAAAATACATCTGATAAATGCAAGCACAAAATTGTCATTGTCAGGATTTAGAAACTAAGACACCAAGGGAATGCAAGTAATTTTCAAAGCTGACTTAGTTGTTATATGCAACCATAGCACGGAAGTATATTTAACAGATACTAGGACTTTAATATAGCTGGCAACTCGTTATTCTGCACAGAAACCGTGGATGGAAAAACCCTGAACCATACCACCAGATAAGAGGGAGATTTTGCAGGAAAGATGATTGTCAAATTTGCTTAGTGATACAAAAGCTGTCTGTCATCTGAAGTTTCACACAAGATCAGGCAGTTTCTTTCATCCCCAAGTGCTTGGTCATGAGGAAGGAGAAGTTAGGTGTAATTCTGTGGCATCTCTTTACAACATTTTGGCACAGGTAATTGCTAAGAGTTTCTTCTGTCTTTTAGATTGGGAATAAGCATCAATTGCAGTTGTGCTGCTCATCAGACATCTCCTATGGAATAGTAAAATCCAGGAAAATTAGGATTTGGGGGAAAATGATGTAATGAAATCAATCAAAGTCATAGGTAGAATACAGACCTTTTTTCCTTGACACATAATAAATGCTTAGATGCTGATCATAGCAGACATCTGTTCTGTGAATGAGAGAGGAAGTTCATATCTGTCTGCTGTCTCTAAATACAGAGCCTGCTACTCCTTCCTCTTGATACCTTCAAGTACAGCAGAGGAACATAATCTTGCATTACCTCTTGCATTACCCTAGAGTATATGGCTACATGCTAGATTTCCCATAGATGACTCTGGTACTTTTTAGGGATTCTGGTGTTGGCTTAGTAATCTAGATGGCCTCTTAAAAAATCCCTTAGATTTTCAAAGGTAGTTTTAGTTTATTATTTAAGTAATACATACCTTAGTATTTTGGGTTGGTGGAAGAGATCATACATAAGATATATAAGAACAACTTACCTACAAAGATGTTAAATTTGGGAGTAATTTAATATAGATTGGACAGCTGAATGATGCAAGTATGGTGTAAAAAGTCTGAGATCTAATAGATCATGAGAATACATTTTAATGAGAATTAGGGAATTTGCATAATTCTGGTGTTTTTTTAAAAATACTCAGATTTTGTAATAGATGTGGTACTCATATTATTTAGACTGCTAGACACTTCTATACAGATTTCTGTATTTTACTATGCCAAAATAAGCCATTTTCTCTTCAAATCTGATTTAGAACTTCTTTCAGTCAGCCATAAGGAGAAAGCCATGCTGTTTAGTGGACAAAATAGCTTAAGTACATCTGTGCAAAACCTCTTGCCTTCCAAACAGGCTTTTGCCTGGTTTATTTTCTGGTGTAGGTAAAACCATTGAACTCCTGCTATTCATCTTTACTGAGACCAGGTTTTTACCTAGTTTCACAATCCTTTGGGAAGTTTTTTTAATGTTTTTTTCTAAAGAGTAAGATATTTTTAGCAGGATTCAAAATGTCAGTGACAGACCAAGCCTGGTGTTTTCACTGAAAACTAATTTCATGCCTTTGAGGAGCTTCTTCTTTGGATTTACACTATTGGGCTATTAGAACTCTTAAAATCTGTTTTTCATTACTATTAGGCAAACAAAAATCATAGAATCATAGAATGGTTTGGGTTGGAAGGGACCTTAAAGATCATCTAGTTCCAAGCCCCAAAAATGCTGAAATATATGTTCATTCATAACAAGTGTAACAAAAAATTAAGTTATGAGCAAAGAAGTGGCTAACTACAGGATGCTGAAGAGAGAAGTGTTTATTTTCATAGATGTGGGCATTAGGCATATCTGTGACAAGTACTGCTGTCTGACAAGAATGTCAACAGTAAGACACATTACTTTAAAAGAACAGCCTCTTGCATTCCAGTGACTTGTATCCTTCACACCAGAGCATTTTGATATTGGCTTTCCAATATCTGATCTTTATTGTTCCAATATCTAAAGGTGCTATGAATTCATAACATCAACGAAGATGATTTCAGAAGTGTTCTGTGAATGTAAAAGTGTCTGTACACACATACTTGTTTGTTTTCAAATACATAAGTATCTCTTTTCTTAACAAGTAAAGCTAATTGAATACTGCATGAACTTAGAGTGTGCATGTGTTATTCATTTAACAGGTAAGGTTTTACTGTACAATTTAAATGTTACCTTTCAATGCAAAGTGGTTTTATTCTTTATTTTTTCTTTCCTACTATCTCTGATGGTGAAGGATATTCAGAAACCCTTTTTGCAACCTCCCCAGTCATGCACATTGTCCGTCCAACATTCTATAAGGGTATTGTCTTCCTTTTTTATCATTATCAATGCAGTAGAGACAAAATCCTATTAGGGCTTGCAGTTAAGGCATTTGGTGTTCATTCAGTGACAGTTGGCATAGAGACCTTCATAACTCTGTTCTCTCTCACCATTTCCCATTACCTTGATAAGATTCTCACTTTCCAGCTGTCTGCGTTTTTGTTCTAGGTAAATAGAAATAATGTTTTCCAGAATTTTGACAAATAGGTATTTTTGAGTATTTGACAGGTTTTGTGATACAGGGCATGCTCAGTAGTGTAAATAGATTTTACTTTAATACTTTCATAGTGTAGTAACAGCCTAGAATTCAATTACCAAATATGCTACTTTAGTCATTAATTTCCAGTAAAGGAAACAATGACAAAAGTACTATACTTTCCCTGCATAGCGTCTAAATTAACATAGTCACTTCTTAATTTTTTTTTAAATTGTGTGAAGTCTCAATTTTGTTTTCTGCTTTTTTTTTTTCTATTGTGTACTCAGTGCAACCACTTTATCCAAGGATCAGAAATGTTACAACATCTGCTGCTGAGACCTATGCCAATATCAGTTGGGAGTATGAGGGACCAGATCATGTGACCTTTTATATTGAATATGGTGTAGCAGGCAGTAAGAAGTCATTTCATTAAATTTTACTGAAGTATTCAGATATGTTTTCAAAGGTTTTTCTATTAAATATGGTCCTAAATTGACACAGCGTTAATGCCAGCTCTTAAATTTCTCAATTATTTTTTACTTTGGTTAGGAAAATCATATAATTTAACAAACATTAACATGTAGCACGTATTTGATGCCTTTGTTCCTTTGTATTATTTTATGAAATCCTATGAAAATGAACCTCTGAAAGTGGTTCACATGAACTATTTTATCATTAAATGATCATGTGTAAAAATATGATCACTTGCATTAAAATAGGATAAGAAAGTTTCATCTGATTCAGGAGAAAAAAGGAATTAAATAAAAGAGAATAAAACCAATACTCTGTTAAATTAAATCTTGAAATAAGGTATCAAACAACTTACATATTTTTATTTGTATTAAAAACCTGTTTTAATCATTCTTAGTACCTATAATAATTAAAACAGTTATTTTACAAAAACAAGATACTTCAAATATTCTATCCTTCTAAAGTTATGACTGAAGATAACCAGTCTGAAAATTGAAATATAAACAGCTGAGACCATATGAGATATAAATGAATTATTAGGAAAAATGATTGCATTTTGAGGTAAACTTGCTGAATAATGTAAATATTGACTGAAACTACAGTAATATAATTTAATTAAATTATTAAAATATTTTAAAATCTATTTTATATTTGCAAGTTCAAAAAGCCTTTTTAAAAAATAAAATAGTACGTCTTAGTACAATGGAACAAATGTTTAAAATAGGTTCATAATTAATGTACAATGTCTTCAATATATTGCATGCAGTATATTATTTGAAGTAATATTTTTTTGTAATTTCTTAACTTTTTAGAGAATAGTAATTTTTATTCAGACAGTCCATAGCTTAGTCCAGTAACTGTTGATAGTATTCTGTCTAGAAACTTTCAGTAATGGAGAGAATATTCAAATTCCAACGTGTTGTTTTCCTAAAATTTTTGTAGGCAAAGAAGATTGGAAAAAAGAAATTGTAAATGGTTCTCGAAGCTTCTTTATGTTAAAGGGTTTAACACCAGGAACAGCATATAAAGTCCGGGTTGGTGCTGAGGGCCTGTCTGGTTTTAGGAGTTCAGAGGATGTGTTTGAGACAGGTCCAGGTGAGGCACCGTCCCAATTCCATATCCTAGTCAGAAATGTGGTAGAACAAGCACTGAAACGCTGAACTGCTTGAACTGCTTCTAGCTAAGTAATGTTGTAGCTACCATCTTTGCATGTTTTTTTTTTTCCTATTTAGAGTAACATTGAGTTACTTTAAAACCCTAAATAATGCCAGCACATTTATTACGTAGATTATGAATCTGTTCATCCTTTCAATTTGGTTTTCTTGGCTGTTGGGCCAAGATACTCACTGCTCACACTCCATCTGTGGGCTCTGCACTGAAGATAAACAATTTTCCAATTTTGTTTATTTCTAATTAATGTTATTAGATGGCTAAATTTAAATAATGTGCTTTAATAGACCAAGCGTGTATTTTTAAAACTGGCAATCTATATATACATATATATCCCTTTTAATACAAAAGAAAAAGATAACCTGAGCGAAAATGCTGGCCTTACCAAGAAGCACAGATTCAGTGTCTCATGTAATCTGTTTATACTAGTAATAAGAGATTTCTATTTGCAAATGTTTCTTTTCATGCTTTATACTGGTTTTATTGAAATTTTCATGTCACAAATACATGCTGTGAATCAGCAAGGTTGTTTAAATTCCCTGTGTCTATATTTCAGTCAAATTTCTTTATAAGCAAATGAGCTGTTCATTTAACTCGGAGAAAGGACTTCACTAGAAGTTTATTGATGTTATGCTGAATATGTCATTGCCATCACAGCATGTTCTTAGCTGTTACTGTTTGTTGTGTTTTTGTAAGCCACTTTTGCTCATTCCAAGCATTTTGATCAGTTCCTAATTATTTAGCAGTAGCTTCACCACCTCCAGAACGTTATGATTTAAGAAAGTAGTTTAAATAGAAAAATATGCTTGAAAAATATAAAAATAATTATCAGAAAATAAATGAAATAATGAGCATACTAGTTTGAAAGTAAGCACTTTCTAAAATCATAATTTTTTTTGCTTTGTTTTGTTCAATTTCTGTTCCCGGTTTATTGCATTGCAGGAAAGCTTTGAAAACATGGTGCTGAAAAACTGCCAAGCAAATTACATAAGGGCTAAATACACAGGATTTATGTCCCAAAGATAGACAGTGGTCTAAAAGCAGATATGTCAAGTTTTATGCAAATATACACCCAAAACCAGCAGTAAAGCTAAGATCAAGACTACAGTATGGATCAAAACAAGCTCAATGGAAACCTTCTCAAAAAGCATCTTTTGCAGAGAAAAATACTGAGCCAGTAGATAAGGAATCCTGTAGATACCCAGTCACCTTGAGTAGTTGAAGAAGTGAATGTAAAGAGAGTCTGTCTTTTCTGCTTCTTGTTAATGGGAAAGTTCAGTGTCCAGCATTAAATCATACTCATATCTCTTTCAGAAAAATTTGCCACACTGTTTCCTGCTTAAATCAAAGATTTAAACCCCAGAAAAAATTAATTAGACAAGGAGGAAAATACTGGAATGTGTCTTTAATTAATAATGGAACTATATTTCACATGAGGCTTTTGCCACCTTTTTTTCTTTGGAAGCATTCCTGTAAAGCATCTTCTTAGTGAGCAGGTTTCTCTTTTTGAGCAATCCAGTGCAGTGTATTTCATTCACTTGTGTATTAGCAGTTCACCATGAGTAAGTATGTTTCTGGCTGCTGCAGATAATTTGCAAGTGTCTTGCTATTTTTAATGTTGCACTGTGATGTAGAAACCCTTTCCTACTGCATTAAGTGAAAGAATACAGGAAGCTGCATAAGTAAGTTTTCATCTTTACCCTCTCCCATCTATCTTGCATATTTTTAAGCATGAATTGTTTTGCTTGATACTATTTCTTACTACTTTTGTGTTTTATCACATGATGTATTATACAGCCTTTAATGCCTTATTATAAATGAGTATATGCGAAACTCAATTCATGTTTCTGTGTTCAAAGCAGTGAATGCATCATGTCCCCGACTTCAGTGGAAGCCAGTTTACAGACCTTCCCTACATTGTGTCACAACAACTGATGTACTTTTAGCATCCAGACTGTGTGAAGGTCTCCCGTATAATCTTGATCCTGGTGTAAAGTGCCTACTAAGCTGAGATCTGAAGGACTATTGATTCATATGAAATCCATTAAATTTGCTGGCTGTGAATAATCCAGCAGCTTAACTCATAACACCAGAGAAAACAACAAATTCTAAATACAAGTGCCATTTGGCATCTTCATTGGAAGACTTACAACTAGGAAGCACTTTGCACTCCTTATTTATGTGGGAGGATGATTTTTTTGTCTCTATTTCCCAAATTAGGCAACTTTTCATAGAACTGCAAGCTCTTTGGTTTTGAGGCTAAAGGACAAGGTGAAGAATGAGCATGATCAGTTTGGATAACTGTCCATCTTCTCCACTTCATGTCTTCTTTCATCCTCTCAGCCTTCCCACATTGTCCCAGCAGTAAACACTAAGGCTGGTTGCCTGTAGTAGATTTCCAAAAGGAGGAGTGAAAGATGATCTTCACTGGGAAAATCTGGTTGGAGATCAGCTGGAAGAATCCAGCCTCTGGACCACATAGCTAATTCCTGTCCTTATTAGTGACTGTAGTGTTTGTTCCCTGTGTAGCTCATTTATCATTTATGTCTTCCAGATAGAGTCAGTATTTGGAGTATCTGGAGCCAAGGAAAGGCTTCCCAATTATATTTCATTAAATCCTCCCTAATGCTAAATCAGGACAAACTGTAGGATGAGGTAATGGGTATGAGTAGAGTAAAAAAAATGATGCTTAATAAGGCTTTAAAGGATGCTTCATTGTTGATTTTTAGTTGAAATTGAATGTTAGGGTCTTCAATGACCCATTTGTTTCCCCATTTCAGACTAAAGAGAATGCATCAGCCAATGAGCATTGACTTTTTATTAATTTTGAGAATGCAGCCGACATGTTTATGTGAATTATAATTTGTGATTCCATTTCACTACTTTAATGTTAAATGATTGAGAATAATTTAGAGGTTTATGAAAAGCAACACAGTATGTACACAGGTTTTGCAAACCAGTTGCTAAGGTTAAATGTGTCAAGAATTCATGTATACTTAAAAGTAAGTTCAGTGCACGTGTACTTGGAAACAGAATAAATAATGAAAATTTTCACAGAATAACAAAATTACCATTACTTTTTAGAAATACTTATTTTCACAGTTAATGTTTCTTAAATTATGAACAGTATGTACTGAATGTTGTTTATTTGAATTGGCCTAGTATTTAAATGCAGCAAAACATCTAATTTTTCTTCTATTTTCTAGCAATGGCAAGTCGGCAGGTGGACATAGCTACACAAGGATGGTTCATTGGTCTCATGTGTGCTGTTGCTCTTCTGATCTTGATTTTACTGATTGTTTGCTTCATAAGGAGGAATAAGGGTGGCAAATATCCAGGTATGATATATAACAGCATAAAAAACAATTGATAATCGATTGAGTCAGATCTTAGGTTTACTGAAGAATTTACTCT
Organism: Turnix velox; assembly: GCA_013400935.1. NCBI lineage: Eukaryota > Metazoa > Chordata > Aves > Charadriiformes > Turnicidae > Turnix > Turnix velox. The sequence goes on from VZTY01028254.1 coordinate 117,458, forward strand.
TACTGCTGGTTTTCAATTACATTGTACTCTTGTAATTTGGTAAGCTTCTAAGGAGCAATCTCCCTATTCCTAGGAAACTTTAATCCATTGAAACATATTCAGAGATTCTGAGGCTTTGATTGAGATTCTTCATCCTCTTCCCAGACTTTCTGAAGTGCAATCCAGATGGCCTTCAACCACTAAAATAAGAGAAGTTAGAATTGAATTGGTCAGAAAGTGTGGAAACTGACCACAGAGCATAGCTGCCGTGTTACTTTATTGTCCTGGGAATGCAATTCACAAGACAAATCCCCTCATACATTATTTTATTTGAAATACATTACTGTTCTCAAAAGCCGTTTTATCTCCCTCTCTATTTTTGCAGCCAAATTTGAAGTTACCACCCTTCCGTGACTCTGTTTTTTTCTTCTGTAAGTTTTAATTTGTAAGAGAAGTTTTTTTAGGCTATTTTTAAGTTTTAGGCCCTTGAATGGACAAGTATATTTTATGATTTGCAATTCAAGATGGAACTATACAATGTAGATCTGCTGTCAAAACTCTGATGCCTCATGGTGTATACCTTATAAAAGGCACATGTGCATGTATACATGTATATGTGTTTCTCATTAATATCTTCCCCCAGTCTTGTATTTGTGTTTATGGAGGAGATCTATAGACTAAAGCTTTCTTGAAAAGGACAGTGTCCACCAGTTCACATAGAATAGTAGTTCTGCCTGATGGGATCTCACAGCAGCCATGAAGTATGACTGGATAGGAGTGGACTTCAACTGGGTATCAAATGATAGTTTGATTTTTCTTTTTCCTCTCCCAGCTACTATAGAAAATAAAAGAGCTAAGTTTCAAGTAGATGAAAAATATGTTTGCACTTTAAAAAGTACACGAAAAAAAACACAGTCCATGCTGGTTTACTTTCTTCTTGTTTCGAACAGTGCACTTCTGTAAACTAGTATCAGTGAATACTTAAAACTCTTCACAGGCAAATCTTTTTTACTTAAACTTGCCATATTAGATAGTTTTTATAAGAAGATAAAATCACCTTATTAAGTAGAGGAATCCTACTGTGCTCAATTAAACAGTTTGTTTTATGCAGAGAGCAAAGAGCAAAAACTAAGTAAGAGAAGCTTCTGTCCCATGGCCTATGGCCATGGAGAAAAGATTATTAAGGAACAGAGTGTTATAGATTAATTGAATGACAGGCTTAGTGGGGGGTTTTTTCTAGCATTTGGATTTTTTTAAAGAGAAAATGAGAATACAGTGGATATAGAAAAATTGCTCTAAGTGGAGAAAAATGAGAAAGAAATTTGGAAGGATTAAACAAGTGAAGTGATAAATCTGAAAAGACCAGGGAAGACTCGGAGTGTGCCACCATCTAGAAGAGGGTAAAATATGGTTTGAATAAAAGCACAGAAGATTATTCCAAAGGTTGTCTCATTACTCTGTGGATATCCTTGCTTTGCCCTTCTTTTCTGTACTTCTGCAGGACTGGTAAATGTAGGCTATTAAATTTTTTATCAGATAATACATACATATACACACACAGAGGTATGTAAGATTTGCAGGTTTAGTTTGTACTCTTGTTTATAGCAGTGACTCCTGAGCCAATTGTATGTCTTGTGTCATTTCAGAAGTGCTGTTCCACAGAAAATGACAAATGCAAAGCACAAAGCTATTAGCTATTTTTTGTTGTAGTTTTAGCATGTTGTCTTGAGATTGCCTGTAGTTTGAAAAATGTAATAATTCTTCAATATAAAATTATAGTAGCCAGATACATTTCAGGGTGTGATGTGTGACTAGTTATAGACAGAAAACACAACTAAGAATTATTCTTATCAACTTAAATACATTGTGTACAAATTGAGTGTGGAAAATACCAGAGTAAAAGATAAGAGATTGAATATTGGATTATATAACTGTATCTGCTAAACAAGGGAAAGATTTGTGTAGCAGCCAGAAAAACAGAAATGAAAGGCAAATAGAGAACTGTAAGAGCAGTTCTAGAAGACAGTGTGTTATTTTACTCTGTCAACAGTCTTAAAAGAATATGTCCTTTATAAATTTCTGCATTCTTAGGTACTAGAGGGTTTCTATGTCAAAGTTTTACATAGGATTTTATAGGGACAAGTTACATGCATGGATTTATTCCCACCAGTGGATAATGATCAAACTTTGAACAAGGATTTGGAAGAGACTGTTAAATTTAGTTCTCAGTGTAGGTGGACTTGGGATCTGCTTTCTTTTGATCCTGTTATAGACAAGAAGAAAGTAACAGACTGTGTCTATTTTATCCATTATTAATAATTCTTAAAATACTATTTGGAATTCTCCAGAGACTTAGTACATGAAATGAAAGAACAAAGTGTACAAAATGAGAGTATACAGAAATTAATCTGATTTGGTTTTATCAATTACTATGAGAGAGGAACATCAATAAGAAATATGTAGCAGTATAAATAAAATTAGATTATTAAAATTTCAATAAATAGCTCTATTAATAATATCAGTTAAAAAAGTATTTTAGTATAATTTTTAACAAAATTTTCCCATTAGTGCTAGAAATGGAAGAAGTGCAGAATGACAAGCAGTAATATGTACTTGAATGAAAATAAAATTTTGTAACTAATTAATACAGTTTTCCTTCAAATGCAAAAGTGTTTCAGCCTCAGACTCCAGTTAAAAAATTGCTTTTATTCAAACCAGGATCCTGCCAAACATGATCAGGTTGAGAAATTATAGTCTTAAAGCTTCTTATTTCTTGTTAAAAATTACCATTTCAAACATTTTAGTGAAGGAAAAGGAGGACGCACATGCTGATCCAGAAATACAACCTATGAAGGAAGATGATGGAACATTTGGTGAATACAGGTGAGCACAGGGTGTGATTTTTCTTGTTTGCTGTTTGCATCACAAGTACTGTATATAATACCACACTTATTAATTCAAAACTAACTTTTTTTCCCATGTTGACAAAGATTCTTTGTCCGGTGTTGTACAGAGCTGTTGACAGTATTCTAGCCACAAGGTTCAAAAAAAATCTTAAACATCCTAGCTTAGAATAAGCCATTCACTAATGCAAGGTGAAATCCAGAGTGAAACACAGCTGTGTCAAACCTGAGAATTTACAAACCTGACTTTTAGGTAGATGAAATACCAGATACAGTGTCCTTTCATTATGGCACATTAGGCATTTTGATTTTTGAGAATGAATTGAAGCCTAGTAAAGACAATCTTGTGTTAGATTGACTGGAAACTGAATGCATTTTAAATGACTGCCCGTACTAACACCTAATCCAGTAACAAGGAAGTGATGTTATACACAGAGGGGAAAGAAAAAGCACATTCCCCTTTCATGTATTTCAGGTCAAGACAGATAGCAGGCAGCTTCAAAGCTTATTTCTGACTCTTTTTTTAGTGCAAATGACTTTCTGAATCTCCCGGCTTAATAAAAAGCATGCCATGGCAAGTCTGGTCATAGAACAGTTATGAGCATAGCATAGTAAATAAGCAGCATTTTATTTGTTGTCTATTTGATTATTTCAATAATTAATATTATAATTTTTGAAATGTCAATAATACTATATTCTACATAAGTTTTATAGTGCATTACTGTGTCAATAAAAGCCCTATATTGTTTTAAAGATGTGACATTTACAAATGTCCATAGAAAAGTAATTTTTTTCAGTAAGGATCTACTGTGTTGCCATAGGTCCCTCATGTAAGGGACCTGTTCGTCTTGGTCCGACTGGGATAGGTATACAGCTCTGAATGCAGAAGAGTAGCTTCTGTTTATTCTTCCTTGATTTAGAAAAAATAAAATACTCTGTTCTTAGGTTAATGAGTTCAGAATAGTATTTTATTACAGTATTAAATGCATGTGTATTGAAAAGGGAAGTGTGAAGCAATGTTTGGAAGCTAAGGTGTACAAGAACTGTCAAAGTTTTCCCAGGCAGTCCAGTTTGCATTCTCCTTTACTGGTCTGTTCTCCGTTCTTGGAACTTTCAGCAGCAGAAACTGAGCATTATATAGAATTGCACAAATCATATGACCTCAGTACATGTTTTCTCAGGCCTAGAATAAGATAATTCAAGTCTGCTTTAATGCGCAACTTATATGAAGATTTTAAATTCTCTCTCCACATTGAAGTGGCTTGAGTTAATCTATGGAATCATCTAGAGCTTTATTAAATTATTTTATAAAGTATTTATCCACCTCATATCTGGTGAATATAGACAGATGCATGTCAGACTTTCAGACTTGTTCTCATTAAAAAGCTCATCTTTATTTACCATGTAAAATCTCCTTTCTAAAATGTATTTTTGTGTAATTAGTCAATATTGGGCTTTCCTCTTTTTTCCTTAGAGACAGGGCAGCAGCAGCAACCAGTCAGATTACAGAAGATATCTTGGCACCCTCTCTGCAGCCCAGCATCACTGCAGTCACTCAGTTCCAGTCTGTCATGATGCAGTCCTTCTTTGAGGAAAAAGGGTATAGGGTTTCCCTTGGAAAAAAAAATATAGGGATTTTTGAAAGGTATTTTCAAAAGAATTCCTTTTGAAAGGAATTCGAGTATTTTGAACTTTTTTCATCACTTCAGGTCCATGTCTGCTTGGACAGGAAAGAAACTGGACAAGGAAAAGAAAAGAAAAGGTAGATGTGCCAATTCTTCTGAAGCAGACCCTGCCTTTACCAAAACAAAATCTGTGAGATCTGACAGATCGAACGTCTTCAGAAGGTCAGGGGATCAATACTCCAGCACCAGATCAGAGACCTCCTACATGAGGAGGAAGGCTTGGCAGTCTTCAGAATTTACAAGGTTTAGGTCTGTGTCTCCTCTCTGCCTAGAGAAGGAAGGGTCAGATGAATGGAAGGACAGGCATGGCTCTAGACATGATGCTTCTAAGCAAGAGATTATGGGGCCAGAGGAGGGCTCAGATTCACAGGCAGGACAACCATCCTCTTTCCATCAACCCCTCATCTCCAAATCAATTCATGACCCACTGGCAAGGCAGCATCCTTCCCTCCAGCACTGGTTCAGACAGACCCCAGACTACAGCTCAGATTCAGAAGAAACTCAGAGTTCCTACCACAGGAAGGTAAGACCTTCTACTACTACTCACTTATCTGAATATGAAAAGGATTCATTAATGAAGTCTGTAGTTTTGCCTGAGCTAGCTACTGTCTTGAAGGATGCTCTGACAGCAGCCAGACAAAGTATAACTTCTGTGGCACAGGCTAGGTCCCATTCAGTGAAGCATCCTAAGGTAGCAATTACAGAAGTTCCAGTGTTTCCTCTAGAAGCAACTGTAAGCAGTTCCCAAAATTTTGAGTCTGACCATTTGGATAGTTTAAAATATCAAACTCCTGAGAAAGAGAGGTGTGAAGCTGACAAGGCCTTGGAGGTTGAGTCATCCTCTGAAGATGGGGGGATGTCATCTGAGTCCCCTACAGAAGACCAAGGACCACATCCTCTGCGTAAGTTTGATATGGAGAATCAGAATTATCTGTTCAAGCACATTAAGAGAGTATTGATGCTAAAATCTTCAAAATCTGAATGTGCTTCAGAAGAACTCCCTATCCTTTCTGAAGAGGGCAAGGTAGATAATGCACTTCCTATCCATTCGTCAGTGGAAGATCTTGTCCGTAGGATTTGGGGTAATCCTGAGGCAAAGCATGAAGCTCCAGCAATCCTACGTAAGCTTTATCCTCTTCCAGTGGATAAAGCTGCTTTGTGGGGTACCTTGCCTCAGGTGGACAGGGCTTTTGTTAGTGGTGATTCTGTACTGTCAGTGCCTGCTACTATGGATGTCCTCCCAAAAGATCCTACTGATAGAAAGGTTGAGGAAGCAATCAAAAGATCTTTCAAGCTAGTTGCAGCCCAGCTTGGAGTGTCTATCTACTGCACTTACGCTTCTAGAGCATTACTAATATGGTTGGAAGAGGAACAAGCTAAATTCAGAAAGCAATGGTTCCCATCTGGTGCCTTGCGGAGGAAACGCAGGCTATGTAAAATTGCAGCTAAATTTATCCGAGATGCAGCTGAGGATTCTCTGAGACTCACCATTAAAAATACAGCATGCCTCACTGTAGCCTGGAGAGCTGTATGGCTACGTCCTTGGACCTCATCACTAGATCTAACATGTAAACTGCTGTCTTTGCCATACACAGGTGGAAAGCTATTTGGTGAATCCTTGGCCCAGATCATGAATGATTTCTCAAAACACAAACACTCCCTACGTCAGTTGAAAAAAAAGAGCTCTCTTGGAAGCTCTTCATTTTCTTACCCTCACAGGTGTGTCAGCTCATTTCGTTCTCCTCCGAAGTTTAAAGGAGGGAAGGGAAAGTATAAGGTCTCACAGTCATTTTCTGCCAAGTATGAAAGGACATCTCACTTTCAGAGAGACAGCAGACCATCAGGAGGAACCTTCTAAGAAGATAAGACTTGCTGCCTTAGTATTTCTGGACAAGTAAGCCCAATGCTTAGAAACTTAGTTGTTTAAAAAGAATATTTAAATTATTAAATTACATATTACATAAATCTTAATGACTAATTAAGATCATATCCAGTCTCTAGGCTTCCCAGTATTCTTGGGATGGCTTGGACTTGTTTGAAATTTTGCTCTCCTCACCTTCATCTAAGAGCATACTTTCTGCAGAAACTCCCAATGTCACATTTTGCTGCTGTGTCTATCTAATGAAGGAAGCAATGCCTCAGGAAACACATGTGGCTGAAGCCCTACCTGTGCCTTTACACAAGAAGGGAAAACAGTGCCTCTGTAGCAAACTGCTTGCACTACAATCACTGTGGTTTCCTCATTCATAGAAGACTGAGATAGTCAATTGTGGACAGTCAATGCACATATCAAGAAGTACAAGAAGTGCCACAAATCACAGTTTGTTTAAATTAAAACTGAAGACTGTCTAGAGTTCCTGTTCAAGTCAGTGCAGGTGTATAAATCAGCCCAAATTTTCATCCTGAGCCCTACATCAAGAGAAGTTAAGAAGTTATGGCATGTACAAAGCTGTGAATTGATGGGGAGGGAGAGACCACAAGTATACATTTCTCAGTAAACTTCATAGGAAACAGGAAAGTTGAGTGCTGCGTTGCAGTCTGCAGAAAGTTCTTAGGAAATTCAAATAGGACAAGGTAACTACAGTAGTGGGACTGCTAGTATAGCAACCCAGGATGGTTTTTTTGCCTCTTCAACATTTTGACACGCAGTGTTTTTCCTAGAAATTCTTGGATATATAATATACTATGAGAGAAAAGATTGGTGGAGAGTTCTGAGATTGCCAGATAATTTATTACACTTCTTTCTTGTTCTGGGGTGATTAACAATGAGAATATAGTTTGTAACTACTGTATTATTTTTTCTCTTGTAGCTACTCAAGTTTTATAGCAGCTTAGGATGTTTCCAGAGGGACCTGGCAATGCCTTGTGCCTCAGCACCATTAATTCTTAGCCTGGTCCCTTCTAGTAGAAGAGATTATGTCAGTGGGACTGCCTGCAGAATTCCTGTCTTTAAAGACTCCCTTTGGATTTGGCAGTGGTTCTACTGCATCCTCATTTACACACATGTGCTTTCTTTAATTATTCTGATTTTTATTCTTAAACATTTGTGTTATTACTTTTTAAATCAGTACTTTGTTTTCCTATTGTAGAATTTTCCACCAGAAATAGCAAAGGTGGAAAGTTGGTTGAATTTTATCTAAAACAGATTTTTATTCAAAATTTTCATAAGGAGGTTGTCAGATTTTTTGACTACCAAGTTTTTTCAACCCATTGCTATTTAAAGCTAGAGCTTAATCTCCCAGGTTTTTCCTCTTCTGCCAGGACTAAAGATTGGAGTGTTGCAGAGATGCTAAGGGAAAACCACTCTGAAAACTAACACAGATGTGCTCATGTCTTAGCCTTTGCTAGATTAGGGATAGTAAAGTGTTTTGAAGTCTGGATTGATATGGTGCAGAAGTGTACAGAGAAAGAATATTTCCTCTGCACAGTCTTATCAGTTAAGGAGCATGAGCAGAAACCTGCTAGGAACTGGGGCGGAGGTTCTCCTGGAGCACATAGGGAAGCCATAATGCAAGGTATTTCCATCGCCTATATTTAAACATTTCTGGACTGTTGATCTGAGAGCACAGAAAAGAAATTGACTGCCAACAGTTCTCATCTTCTGCATCCAGTAGCCCAGAATGCTTTACCCATTTTGTTTGTGTTATGTTGCCTTTCCTCTGACAGTTGTGTTATAAGGAAAAATAGTATATCGCTAACCATATATTGAGTCTTTTTGCATGTCCATGAATGTGGCAAAGTATAGTGGGAACTAGTTGCCTGCTGGACTGCAGAGGCATCGTAAAACTGTCTTCCCCATTCTGACTGGTTGCTGCATGTACCCATATCTAAGGAAGAAAAATTGAAAAGTTGAAAGAAGGAAGGAGATTTCAAGGTACATATTTCTTTCAATAACTGATGAGCTTGTGAAATGGAAGTAGTGCTTTTAAAAAAATAAGTTTGTTCTTCACTCTTAACCATTATTGTCACCCATGTACTTCATATCTCTTAGTCATTAACTGTCAGTTTGCTGTGTATTTCATTAAGCTAAAAAGAAAGATGTATTCATATATAATCAGTTGTTTATGGAAAATATTTAAATTGTGCTTTTAGAGTATGCTTTCAGATAAAATACTGTTCTTACTAAGAGGGAAAGAAATGTGTGTGATACATATCAGTACATATCAAAATGACTGGTACATACCAGTCTTCACTGAGCAACACTCATTCTTAAAAAACTAGTAGTATGTAATTTATGTCTGAAATAATAAATAGTAAAAGTATCCCTGGAATTTGTCTGTAAAGTTCATACCTATTCTTGAGTTTTGTTTTGTTCCATCCCATTACCTACTGTCTTACTACTGGCACATTTCAGTTTTCCACTGAAATTGTAGTGAACCTAGTCTGTACTTTATTTTTTCATTTCAAGATCTTATAATAGGTTAGTATAGAATATGAAATCACAAAAACTAAAATTCTGATCTATCCTGATTGCATTTTTAAAGTTTTATGAACTGCTGTATGAACAAATAGCAAATCTTTTAGTTACTGTATCTAAACTTATGGCTTAAGTGTATTTTTACAATATAATAGTAAATGTTCTACAGCCTAAAGAGTTTTGTAGTGCTTTGGGTGTCCTTATTCATAATGAGGTTCAGTGGGGTTTGCAGTTTGCTTTGTGGAAGCAAACAGAAAATACATTCATTTCCCCAGAGCACTAGGGCTCTCTCTCTGTTTGAATTCATCTAATTAATCTAATACAAGAGTCATAATCCAGTTTGATAAAGAATAAATGGTACCATGGCATATTTTTCCTATTCCTTAACAAGAAATGGAAAGCACCTTGGATCATCCCACAGCTTTTTTCTGCTGCCAGAGTCTTGGCAGAACTTTTTTCTGGACATTTGTAGTGCAAAAAAGGAGAGAATTCCCAGGTTCTGGTTTGATTTTTGCATCTACTGTCAGCGAGGCCTTACAGTTGTCCCCACCTCTGTGCAGTGTTTGGTTCTAAGTAAATCTAGATATTTTAAGTATCAGTGAGCATTGAAGATCAATAGCATGGTATTTATCCTCATGCCATATACACAGCGATAACTAAAAACAAAGTCAAAATCTGAGGTTTTGCTTTTGCATATTTAGAACATGAAAGTTTTCTTATGTGTTAATGAGATATTCTTTCTACTGTATGTATAGAAGAATAAAATTTCAGGTATGCCTTTTTTGTAATTATTAGAGCTGTGCTTTTGAAATATGGTAACTTGGAGACTCCCAAAAAAAAAGGTTGTTGAGATGAGGAGAAGCAGCATGTAATGTAATGCATGTTGATGTAATGTCTTTCTACCAGTAGTAAAACGCTTCTCAACAGGACATTTGTTAGCTAACAGTTTAACCTGTGTGGTCTTGTTTGTGCTACATATGTAATTTCTCTGGCTGTTTGAAGACATAAATTTTTAGAAAATAGAAAGTAGAACTTAAGGTATTTGTTTTTAGGAATTACACAGTTAAAATAATTTTCTGACTATATTCCATTTTTAATTGGAAATGCTTTAGAGATGCTGCCAAATCACAGTGTAAAGTGTGAAAAAAGCCCAGCTACATCTATTTTATGAAATAAAAGTTTAACCACTGCTGCAAACTATTTGGAGATGCTGATGGTGCTGCAGCTTTTCCACTGACAAGGGGAAAAACAAAGTACTTTGCTACAGGGGTCTCTTCTCCCTGCCTTCCTTTCCTGTGCTTTTTCTGTTGTCCTCCAAATCACCATCATCATCTTACCAGCTACAGGTTAGGATAAGGATGTAGTAGCTATTGTAAGATTGTTGCTTTACCTGTATAGAGTTAATGTTTTAGCAATTTTAAGAGCTAATTATTACTGATAAAATACTGATCACTATCAGGATATGGACTTTGCTTTTCTTCTTAGGCTATTTTCATTTGTTTCTTCTGCACCCTTTTAATGGAATATGTAGGTCTCTTGAAAGGTAAGGTTGAAAACTGCAAGTCTGGCCTGCATTATGTAACAAATTATTTGAAATGCAGTACTTTTATTTTCTTTATTCTAGTAAAGAAAATCAGTATATTTCATTTAACCAAATTCATTCTTCATTCATGTTCAAGGAGCCAAAAAATTAAGAAGTTTAACAGACTAACTTCACAGCAAACCATAAGCTTGTTACTTTGGAAAACAAATTATGATTTTTTTATTATAACTTTACAACCCACTTTTTAATGCTTGCGGTTGCATCTAAATTGCTTCCAAGCAAAGGGCACAAATCTTGTCATTGAAAAGTCATGCACGATGGGGGGAAAAAGGCAAAAAAATAAATAGTAATCACAACCTTCCCCGCCTTCCACTGAAGACATTCTCTGTTTAAACCATTCCTACACCATGTATTCATGTCAACTGCATCATATTGATCTGTCCCTACAATGTGATGTGGGTTTACTAAAGGATTATAGGGCTGCACACATGCTTTTTATAAACTCTGCATGCATGGCTGATTTTGTCTTGATGTATAATACTTCAGCTAATTCCCTTTGTTTGTTTGTTTGTGTCTCCAGTGATGCAGAGGACCATAAACCTCTAAAAAAAGGAAGCCGGACACCTTCAGACAGAACTGTGAAAAAAGAAGACAGTGACGATAGTTTAGTTGACTATGGAGAAGGTGTGAATGGTCAGTTTAATGAGGATGGCTCCTTTATTGGACAATATAGTGGTAAAAAAGAGAAAGAACCTGCTGAAGGAAATGAAAGCTCTGAGGCTCCTTCTCCCGTAAATGCCATGAATTCATTTGTGTAACCACAGAACTCAATCCCCTTGTATCTGCAGTTTGTCTAAAGCACTTGTACTTCCTTCTCATACTATGAACATGCAGGTAACGGAGCTCCTCACCACGAGGTGTTTATGCTATGAGAATGTGCAGGTCAATACAATTAAATGGCATAATGACACATTGTGTGATGTGTTAGCGTCAATCAAAATATAAAACTCAAACTTTGTTCAAGATTTGGGTATTTTTACTTTTCTAGAAGGAACTGACACAAACAATAATTTTGACTTCTAATTTTGTTTCCTGTTGAAAATATGGTATGATGCATGGAAAAAAAAAAAGCAACACCATTCACAGATAACCTCATATACACTATAAAAACATGGTTTGACAGTTAGTTATGCAGCCCTCAGCTCAATCCCTGGGTATGAATTCCGTATCCGTTGTCGGAGTGTTATAGTAGTATTCTATAGAACTTCAATGTCTTTGTGGACATTGTTGTGAAGTTGGTGACTTAATGTCTAGCTATCATATGTCTTTTTGCAAGACAGTTAGGATCAGTATGTACAGTATATAATTGCTAAACAATTTAAGTAAGACTCTTGCATTTGCTGATGCTTAATGAGACCCTATTATCTGCTCTTTGCTCCTATTACTTTACAGCCTTTTTAACCTACCAAGTATTATAGCAGTACAGTGTTCTGTTTTTACATCAAAACACATCGAATTGATTTTAGGGCATAAAAGATACGCATTGCAATGCATTTTGGAATTTGTACAGTCACTGAAAGAAAAAAAAAAACTTTAAAACTATAGATAATATTCCAGAAAACAGGGCAAAATACATTCAGTGCCTTTATATGATATGCATTCCATAATGTGCTGTACTACTAAATCAGTTGGTGCAGTCAGCTGTGATTAGCAGGCTACTGTCTTTGCCAAATAAAATGAAAATGTGAAGAAACAAAAAATGTGTTATGAAACTGTTGTGCTAAAAATGAGAGGTTTTAAGTATTTTATGATTTTTTTCCCCTTTACAAACAGAATAATTACTTTCTAACTAGTTGCAGCACAATGTGTTTTCCCACTCTTAGAAGAGTTTAAAAAAAAACAAATCGAAACCAAAACACAAACAGAATAAATTCTTTACTAACTCAGCAAGGTATAAACTCTTGTAAAATAAAATTGTTAAAAAACCAAGCCAACCAACTCCACCAGCAAAAGTGCATTTCCTTCTGTCCTAGCCTGATGGCTGTGGCAGCTTTGTCACTATTTACACCCTGCAGCAGTTGGGGCTGTGCCACTCACAACCACAGAATTCAATGGGACAAGTGCTGACACAGTTTAGTGGTGAATGATTACCATTCTCAGCTACAAAATTACTTTCTCACATACTCTTATCAATCAAATGTTTACCTCCAAATATAATTTTTTATAGCAACCTATGGTTGAAGGAATGCTCAGTTTCATCTGCCAATAAATTGGTTTTTCATAACTTGCATCAAGTTTAATTTTAAGTAAGCTTTTTATATGTAGATATTTTGTTGAATTTGTAAATACACTTAAGCGTAGATGCTATATGCTTCTAGATGTTACAAATACACAGACAAAAGCTTAAGTTGCACAGTGTAAGAAGTACTATAGCCACTGCTATGCATGGTATTTTAAAGCATCTACTTAAATTTGTATTATTTTCTTTTGCTGTGAAATAGTAAACTGTTCTGCTGATTTACTGCAGATTCCTAATTGAACCATTCAAGCTTTTGCCAGCATGTTACATTAGGCCATAGCACCCCTTGTAGCAGCTTTCATGTATATATGTTGTAGGTAAAGCACAAGTACTCACAAACATAAGCAGCTGTAATACGCTTCTTTTGCACCTTTGAGCTTTCCATTGATCCATTTTCTTAACAGGAACTGAAATAAGAAATTAATTCTACAAAACCTTGACTATAAAGCACAAAGACAACTTCTTTCAATAAGATTTACCAATGGTTTTGGTAAAGGAGAACTATGATTTTACTCTTCTTTAATGGTAGATGCTGAACTATCTGTGCATGTAAGGGTTAAACTTACAGGTTCACTTCTGTAATAGTGCAACAGATTTTGTATTAAAAATAAATGTGGTTTTAAAATTTCACTGTTGGTTATGTTTACACTAGCATTAAAACATTCACCATGTAATTGAGAGTTCAAAGTGAAAAAGGCATGAAACCACTCTGGTGTTATGGGACTTTATGTGCTGCAACCAAATGGTTTATGGAAAGTTGCATATCTTTAAGTGCCACCATTTGAAAAAAATGTGAATTTGTCTATTTCTTGTTGAAGTCTCCAGCTATTTACATGTTTCTTTCATAGATGCTTTATTTAGTCTTATTTCTGCAAAGAAAAAATTACAAACAGACATGTTTACCTGTGTACATACCCGCAAGTGTGAATAAGAGAACATAAGAAAGTTTATTTTAAGTTAAGAGCCCTCAGGTAGGATCCCAAATCAAGATTCTGTATCCTAAGTGAGTGCTCTGACATACAAAGTTCTTACTGCTTGTTTTAAACACTACATGAAGTGAGTGAATTTGAAATCACATCTTTTACAGCCCACAAAATCCACTGCAATGCTCTTTTCATATCTCGTCTGTTCTTTGTGTGAGTAGAAAAGACTGGGCAGGAGAGCAGCTGCCCCACAGAGAAGACTGGGGGAGAGCCATGGATTCCAAGAGATGCAGATGCTTTGGGAGATACATCAGAGAGTTGGTGTTTGGCCTTGATGCTCAAAAGAGGGATTTTATCACTGAATCAGAAGCCCTTCTGCCTACTCTCCAAGCCACCCATGGATAATTGGAAACTCCTTGCTATTCTGGCTTCCATCATGTGCATTGCCTAATCAATGGCACCTCATCAATGCCTGCCTTTTTTTTTTCTGTACAGGTACCTGTTGATTTTTCCAACAATATGCATTGACTGTACAAAATACAGCTCTTTCTCTTTCAATTAAAGAATAATTCCAGAAAAGAGGAGTCTGAGTCCTGTCAAAAGATTGCATACAATAAGCATTTTTGGAGAGGTGCATACATTCCTTGAGCATGCTCCCCAAAATGTAATAATACCAACAGTTGCTAAATTTTCCTTTTTTCCTTTTGGTTTTATTCTCACTGTACAAATTCAGAGGGAATTAAAGAGGATACCCCAACAGTAATTTATCTTGTAACTTTCTATTCTTGCATTGTTTGTAGGAAAATAAAGTCTCCCTGTGGCTCTGCATAGCAGAGGCAAAGTTGCAGAAGATTTGGGAACCACATTCTTGTCACATGGCCCATTTTAAGGCAGAACCTATAGCAGTGATATATGAAGAAGCAGACATTGTGCAAGCGTGTTCTCTGAAAGAAGAATTATATAGAAAATCAGGAAGAGGAGGAGATTACAGTAATTCCTGAAAAGTAATTGTTCTTTGTTGTGTTTCTGTACCCTTCCTTTGTCTTGCTCTTCTCCCTCCTACTACCTTAGGAAAGGCCATTTTAGAGAGCTGGCAGTAGTAGCTCTGTAGTATGACAGGAAGATGGAAATAGCTGAGTGTGCTGCCTTTAGGAATGCACTCCCAAACGATGTCCCTAGAGGAGCAAATCTAAGGGGGCATATTTTTTTTAATTCTGGTGTGATCTCTTGCTGCTCTTTGTACATATGAAGTGAAAATGTTAGACCAGGCTGTCAGGATAAGTAGGTGTCATCAGGAGTTTGACAGACAGTAGATATGATCCATCCTGACTGAGCAAGGATGAACGTGATCCCTGCAATTGCACGACTTTTGGCAATAAAAGTACAAAGAAAAATCCTCACTGTGTTCACATTTAGGTGAGCAGATGAAAAAATTCAGATCGTTTTAATGACTGAAAGATGGATCTGTCAATTGGGGTGGAGACGTTAGCCAGAATCTGAATTTGGCAGCATGGGATTTGTCCCCCAGGGAGGCCCTGCAGGATAAAATTGAAGCCAGCTTGTGAGTAATGAGTTTGCAATTCTTAGGGTGGGAGAGTGAGGCAGGGCAGAGGCAGATCCTGGTCAGCCTTCCATCCTGTTTTCCCTTGCCCTGAGGTGCTTAGGTAAAATAAATAAGGTTAGAAGATACCATTTGTTCTCCTGTCAGCTGAAAAAAAACACCCCATGGTATTATGTCAAAATCTTTAAATAGGATTTAATTCCACCTGGCTTTCTATTGTGTTTTGGGTGTAAGTACAGAAAACGTATCCTGGTCCCCTGCCTGCCATCATTTATACTTACAAATGACTTAAAACATGTCCAGGGATCAGGAAGGTTAGTCAGTCCAATTCAGATTCCTGACTATCCTGACTAGAGGGCTTTGTGAGTTCACAGGACTACTGGGGCATATTTAAGGTTTGTAATATATTCAGAATAGTGTAAAGTAGTCAGGATATATTCCAAGTGCAGGCCCTCCAGCAGGAAAAGTTTGTCTGGCACAGTGAGAAGAGGAAGAAAATACCAAACTTTTAGACAGAGAAATGAAAGAACAAAACTATAATATTTGGGATTTCCTTTAAAGATTTGATAAATAATGATTGAGATCACTTTATGTGTCATTACTTAACTTGAACAATTGGTGAGCCAATTAAATGAACTTTTATTTTGCTGAGATTGTTTTTATTTCCTTTTTCCCAAACGATGCTCAGTTCTAAAATTTAGCTTGAATAAGAAACCAACCTCTGCTGCTCTATTGGAATTATGCAATGACCATCAACTTTATCAAAATGGAAGGTCGTTGGTAGTGTTATTTTCCTTTTCATTGAGAGGCAGCCCAGCCTTTCATCATTAGCGTTTAAAAATAACAATTAACCACTAGAGGGAAGTCACACTTGTTGGATGGTTTCCGAATCCTGGGGAAAACTTACCCGAAGCAATGTGTCCCAGTTCTTAGCCCATTTAAATGCATATATATACATTTATATACAAAAAAACCCCACCTATGTATATATAAAACTATCTATAAAGTAGTGGCTAAGAGGAATAAAACACTAGTTCTTAATGATTTGATTCTTCCACAGAAAGCAACAAAACTATTTCTGTAAGCAATAATATTAACAATTCTATCCCAATTTGCCTTTTCATCATGATTGTTAATTATGAGGTCATTTGGGCCAGAATTGCTGTTTAAAAACCAAATTGTCTAGAACTGTGGGACAGAGGTACTTGGTCTGGAATTCAGAATTCAGCCATATCCCAAAAGTGCTTGGAAATAGCGCCTTTTGGAGGCAGAATCAGAAACTAGCCAAATGATGTGCTGGGTTCCCAGCTCCCAATTCAGTGTCGGAGGTACTTAGGCTCAGCAGCTATAAAAAAAATCGAAGTTTAAAAAAAATGGAGTTGATGGAGTTGGTTTGTAGCCAATTCCCTCAGCTTTCACCATTCATGTAAAGGCCCAGTATGGGTCGGGAAAGGAGTGATGTGATGGCCACAGCTGAACCTGCAGAACTGGAGGGGACAGGTTCTCTGGAGAAGCTCAAGAGCCCAGCTTGTGCTGGCTGATGTGCAGGCCAGTAGTGCAGGCACTACACTTGAGCTGGTTTTGAATTTGTCAGGATTGCCCTTAATCTCTGTGTCAAAGATGAAAGGCTTAAGGTCTTGACGCATGAAGTTAGGCGATCGCACAGCAGATTGCATTCCAGTGGGGTGAGTGTCAGAGCTCAGGGCAGTGCCTGCTCTGCCTGTTGCCTGCTCTGATGCTCTTCAGGTTTCTTCTTTTAAAGGGTGTCCGTGATAGTGACCACTATTAACCCTTTTGATCTGGACAGGCAACACAGAGCACAGTATTGTACCACCCCCCAGAAGCCCCGTTGGTCTGAAATAAGATAAAGAAACACTGAATTCACGAGGCTTGTCAGAGAGCATCATCTTCGTGGGGACTCTGCCTGCAGGAACCATCTCAGCGTGTCAGGTCCCATTCATGTGAGGAGGATGGAGGCTCTGCCCTTGGTGATTACCATCACATCTCCCTGGCTGCAGCAAAAAGAGATGGAAGAGGAAGGCTTCAGTAGGGTGCATATGGCTTTGTTGTAGAAGACTTGCTGCATGGATTGAGGCAATAGAATATGGTGAGTCTGTGGTATTAGAAAATAGGAAAAGTTTTCAAAACGCCACTATAAAAAAATCACCATGTATTGGCATCATACAACACAGCTGTGGACCTCAGCACAGGAAGATGTGAACCTACTGGAGTGAGTCTACAGATGATCAGAGGGCTGGAGCACCTCTCCTATGAGGACAGACAGACAGAGTTGGGGTGTTTCACCTAGAGAAGGCTGAGGTGAGACATTATAGGGGCTTCTGATATCTAAAGGAGGCCTAAAGGAAAGATGGGGAGAGGCATTTTACAAGATTATGAAGAGACAGGATGAGGAATAATGGCTTCATATGAAACAGGGAAGATTTAGATTAGATATGAGCAAGAAATTTTTCACTGTGAGGGTGGTGAGACAATTGAACAGGTTGCCCAGAGAAGCTGTGGATGCCCCATGAGATCAAGACCATGCTGGATTGGGCTTTGAGCAACCAAGTTTGTGTAAGTTATCCCTGCCTTTGGCAGTGCTGATCCCTTCCAACTCAACCATTCTATGATTCTGTGACGTATGCACAAGATGTTTGAGGTCAGAGATGGGAATGCAGCTACGGATTAATGATTAACAATGAAGAAAATGTGGCAAATTGTTTCTTTTGCTGGTGGTGAGAACAAAAATGCTGAAAATGGAACCCAGGACAGATGTTTGACATAGAGCAGGCAGTCACCATCCTTCCATTTGAAACTGCCCTCATTTACAGCAGCTGAGACTTCTGCTTGTGGCATTTTAGGCAGGTCTTTGGGCAGAGGTTTGCATAATGAATATTATTTTAGTGAATAACTGTCTAATTGAGTGTCAGGGTTTCTCAGCTAATGACAGCAGCCTCTAGCAGAGACATCACAGCCAGTCTGCGTGCCAGATACAGCCAATGGCAGAACTGCAGTCTTCTTTTTTTTCCAAATCCTGTATTTCAGATGGCAACTGGAAAAAAATGTACTACAAACAGTAGAGAAGTAAACCACTAGATTTTGATGAGATTATTGCTCATTAGTTTACTAAAGATTTGTAATAATAAAAAAAGGTGAAAGGGACATTGCAAAGGAATGGCCTATGATTCTAAGAGGCTCACCCTCAAAGCATATATTTTATTTCCACACACAAAAGCTTGTGGATAATCATCACAACATCCTTCTTAATTGTAAATAAAATTTCCAGTTTTTAATGGCTGAAATATGGTGTTCTGTGTAAAGGAGAAAAGAAAAATCAAGATGAATTTGCCTGTCAATCATCCTAAGCTCATCTGCAGCTTTGGTTCTGGTTGCCTGTTTGGTTTTTATTAATAAATCTAATAGTATTGATTTCAAGATGGAAAACCTCTGGATGAGGTTTCAATAAGTTGTTTGGAGGAAAATTGCTGTATACCATCAGAGTCTGACTGTCAGAAATCACATATGACAATCAGTGCAGTCTAGTCCTGCATTTCACAGTAGTCTTTCACTCAACTTAGATTTTAATTTCAAATAGGCTTTTCACATGAGACTTGAATTGATACAAAAATACACAGATATTAAATCTGAAAAGTTCAACTACTTCAATTGATAAAAAGCTAATGCATGAAGCATATGGACTGCTGTAGTTTCAGTGGGGTAGTATCTACTGAAGATGATGTAATGAAATGAAATACACAGGAGCAGAAATTATATCCTTGAGAAAAGTTCTGTCATTATTTTATACCTCAGTCTCTCAAGAGTTGTGCTTTCTCTTGCCTATACGGAGCCTAGAGGAACCAGCTCATTGTCCAGATTGACCAGACCCAGGCATTCTGTTTCACTTTGCCCATGGGTCCATGCATTCTCCTTGCAGGAAGGGCTATCAATTTCATTAATTTATACACTACTGATATTTTAATGGTCTAAGATCCTAATAAGCTGCACACACGCCTCACCTTGAAGTGGTGGTCCAAATCATACTTGAGGAGCCATGTTCAGGAATAAAACCACAGATCAAATTGAAATATAAACTGATTTTAAGGAGTGACATATGGCCTAACTGTGTGAGATCAAGTGACAGTAATATGATACTGTCATTACCACAGGCACCTTTACATTTTTACCAGGTGTGCTCAAACAGCATCCAGAATGCTTATGTTTTTCTGCTAAAAATACGCATACTTTCACCCATAATTTCTCAGAAAGCTCAAACAAGTGCTGAAGCCCCTCCATGGTTCCTGCCTGAGGCTCAGTGTAGCTTTGAAATGTGTTGGTTTGCCTTGTGCCACCTCTCAGCAAACAGCTGAGTGAGTCTGAACCCTAACCTTGCATTGGCCTTGTTGGGTTTTGTGTCTGCTGCTAATTAGAGGCAGCCCTGGGCCAGGCTCCCCGTGAGAGCCCAACCAGCCCCACAGCATCACAGCCATCAGCTTGTTATTGTTCTGAAGGATTCTGCAAGGGTTCTTCAGGGCCTTAGAGGTACTTGGTCCCAAAAGGCTATGTGGATGGGAGAAAATAGTTGGCTTATAAAACTCACCTATGTTTCTTACTTCAAGGGGAATGGTGACCATGCCCAATAGAAAATGAGATGGGAGAACTCACAGAGCTTACCTCAACACGAAGTAAAAATCATGAGTTGTAACCAGAGAGAATATTTTACTTTTCTCTGATGTGCTGGAGACTATCCCCAGGCAAAGGCAGGACATGGGAGGTCCTAATGGCATTAATTGATCTCATGTGGCTGGTGTGTCCTACTGCTGGGCTCAGCTTTTCCTCTGCAATCACAAATTAATTTTGCCTCAACTTAGCTTGTTAGAAGCTTCTTTCTTCTCCTCAGTCTTCTTGTAGGGGTACTATCTATTTTTTTAAGACAGCACAAAATTAAATTCCTTTACTTGCTTGAGATACAAGAAATTGCCACTATTAAATATGTTTAGTTCAAGTGTGTTTTTCAAAGAGTCCCTAAATACCTGTGCAATGACGCTGAGATAGATACTGCAGATAGATACTAAGCAAAATATTTCGAATAATTTTGATTTTGAAAGACATAAATTAACAGTGGCAATGAAAAGAGAATAGGACACAGATCAGAGGACCTGGATGTATTGTGTGCATACAGGGTGGCTGGTATATATGATGTAGGTGTGCCAAATGTAAGGTACTTTTAATGTATGCATTAATCCAAACACTAATGTCCCCACGGAATCTGAGAGGCAGAGAAAAGGAAAGCTCAACTGACCAAGACAAGGCTTTTCTAGCACGGGAGTATTTACTTCTAAAGCTCTGAAGAAAAAAAATCTGTGATATCTTCACATTAGCTTTCTGCATATGGGCAAGAATGGATAAATCTAGACAAAATTCATCACCACTAAAACATGATGAAAGAAGTATTAACCTTGGGGAAACAAAAATAGGCAATGAATGTCTGATTGCCCAAAACTAAAGGGAAACTTCCTACTCACTGCTGTGTGTACACTTGTGTGATGCCTTCAAATGTCTTTTTTGGAGGGAAAAAACCTACTATTTTAGAGCCAAGTAATTGTCACTCTTTTATTGAATGGTAGTTAATAAGACATCCACGGAGAATTGAGTTGATTTAAATACTTTATTCTAAATTCTTTATTCTAAATTCTTTATTCAGCAATCATGTTCTGACTAAATGGATAATCAAATAAGTCACACTACCCATTTAAAAATCCAGTCACTGTTAATGGACCTAATGTCTGAGAGCACAGTTTTGTCACTGAATCCAGGCATGGGCACAGCTAAAGGCATGGGCAGAGTTAAAATCACAGTCCCTTTGGGGACTCACATCAGCTCCAGGCTGTACCAAAGTAAATGAGAAAGCTCTGCTTGAATAGTCAAATTGTGGGTGGTAGACATGCTTGATATCAGCTTCAAAGCCAGTAACTTTCTGTGGTTGATTATAGAGTCATAGAATAGTTTGGGGTTGTCATGGGCAGAGACAGCCTGCACTAGATCAGGTTGCTTGATGTCTCATCCACTGTGGCCTTGGATGTCCCCAGGGATGGGGCCACCACCACCATCTCTCTGGGAAACATGTTCCAGTGTCTCACTCTCTCATGGTGAACACTGAAGTCCTTCCATTTTTCCCCCCAGTTTGCCTCTAGGCAGGTCCCACATACCCTTCTTTTCCCCCATCTCCTGCCTCTGCCAACCCCTTAGCAGCCCATTTTCCCCCAAATCCCACACACCTGGGCTCCACTGGAGACTCCTCCCCTCCCCAGCTGTTCCGAATCAGCCCACTCCACCCTCTCTCCTATTTAACACCAGCTGGGAAAGGCAGTAATCTCTATTTGCTCTCTTCATGGGGTCTGAGAGATGCTCCTCCTGTTGTCTCTGCTGCAGGACATCACTGGTGAGTTGCATTTTCCAAGGAAGCATGGTGGGAGGAGCAAGATGGGGGAGGAATGGGAGGAAGGCAGGGTGATGGCCTTGTGTTTCCTTTCTTGCTTTAATGCCCTGTGGGGTTTGCCCGAGGTCACATGAAGGTTTAGCAGGAAACTAGGAGCCTTGTGTTTTAGCTTTGTGTTTCAGTTCAAGGTGCTGTTGGTGCAGTTTGTGTGAGTTCAGCCCCAAGGATGTACTTTAACCCAGGGATGGGGCAACAGCAGTTGCATCCTCAGGCCCTGGTTGTGCTCTGTCTATTAGGTCTCCTGTTAGACTTTGACATTTATACACCTGAAGTTATTGGAAAAACAACCAGATTTTCACTGTTCTTACCTTTTCTGAGTAGCAAAGGACAGCAGACTTGATCTTTAGCTAGTCTGTATCGACCTGCTCTCATCAAGCCAAGTTGGACAATATTAACTTGAAATAGCCAGGTAATTTTTCAAATTAGAAACCTGTACTGTCAGAATCAGATAACTTGGAAAATGGATCAAAAAACAAATATGTATATTTTTGTACTCTTTTATGTCTGTAACTTTATTCTATGGGATCAGCTCCACCACTAGAAGGAATCGGTAGGTGTGGTTGTTATTAATGTTGCAGCGGCACAAGGATGCTTTTGAAGATTCAAATGTGTTGATTTGGAAAAACGAGGTAGAGCCCATTGCATCTAATTTGTTTAAAAAAGCCAACAACATGGTTGTTGTCTTTATCTTTTTTCTTCCGACGAGAACTACTGATAAACTATTCCCTGTATTTTTGTCTATTGTCTTGATGTACCAACCCTTAGATTAAATCTTTCTCCAAAGAGTAAGAAGACACAGTACAGACTAGAAAATGGAGAGCCAGTGGGACCTGTGTGACTTCCCTTACTTCTGTGGAATGTTTATTCCCATCAGCTCATGTCAGTGGGAGGAATGAGTTTTACATTTGCTTTACATCCCACAGAACTGAAAAGGGTTGCTCAAGGGCCTGAGTTTTAGCTTAAAAATTCTCACCTCCTCCTAAAAGAGGTTAAGGTACACAATCTGCTTCAGTAACACCATTTATAGATCTCTGAGCAATCTGCAGGACCTGTCTTTGTGGCTGTGGCAGGGCAATGGAAAGTAGTACTCATGGGAAGCTTTTGGTGGTGATGGTAAAGCCTCTTGTTTTCTTCTGCTGCTGCTATCCTCGTAGATCTTCAGCTGCTCCAACCTTGAAAGCCCTGAGCCCTGTTATAGGCATTGTGCTCAATGTCAAAGCTGTAAGCTTTTAGAACATTAGCTCATTGCTGCAATTTTACTACTTAATCTCAGGGAAATTTAATTTGGTAGTTTAAAAATAGGAGTATATTCAGTATATTTTCAGCATACAGCCACAGTCGCTGAGGGCTGCGTTCAGTATGTCTTTGTACTGTGAGTGATGATAAACCCTTGGTCCCAGAACTTCTTTGTACATCAATAAAGTTTGGAAACTGGTTTAAAAAAAGCGTATTCTATACTGAACATTAGATTTAAAATTAAGCAGATAATTTAGCAGCTGAGATTGTCAGAGTAAAATGTCACAGTCCAGAAAAGAAATCAGGAAAATGGGAATTAAACAGCAAATTCTGCATAGGTTAGATTTTGAATGGGAAGAGAAATCAATGACATTATCAGGTTGGAAACACAGACTTTACAAGGATCTGGCTGTAGGTACCAATAATTAGTAATTTGTCACCAGGAAATAGAGTTTATACAGAGCCCTGGGTCAGTTTATCAGACTAGGAGACTAAATGGGAAACGGCACAAAAGCCCTACACTTCTTTTTAAATCACAGATTCTATAGGAAATCAAACCTCTGTCCTTGAAGAACATGAGACAGATATTTCAGCCTGTTAAATCCTGACAAGGGCAGCTTCAATTGGTTGTGTCAGAAGTACAGGACATCGTGTTGGAAGAACTCCAGAAAAGAGATTAGCAGTTGTTCAGGCAGGAAGTAATAAAAGCAACTCTGCCTCCTCCAGGGGAAGGGTAATTCCACAACAATGTGATGTTCCTGGGGTAATGGAGCACTAGGCTGATGACTGAGTTGGTTGATAAAATGGTGATTACTCCAGTGAAGTAAGTTTCCCACTACAAGAAAAGGCTGAAATCATGACAGGTACTTGAAAAATAACCTGATAGTACTCTCAAAAAAAATGGCAACAAACACACCTAAGTATAATACTAAATTTTTAAAGATTGTATTGAAAGCAATATTCCATTGCCTGGTGTTTTAAGTAGCAACTCTGAACCTCTAGGTTCCATCTGAAATCAATGGATTATGGGCAAATAACATTGTGTGAACAAAACTAGCTCTATGCAGCTGTGGAACTAAACCAGCTGTGTATCCTGACCCTTTAACTTCCTCAGAGACCAGTTTTGGGCAGTGACAACATGAAGTGAGGTCCCCCAGCCCTCTCCCACACTGGGTCCACAGCTATTAGTATCATGATTTCATGGTGTCGTACTTTGACAAATGGCTGTAGAGTGTAAGTAAGCACCCTGGCCTGCAGAGGGACATGCCATTTAAGCATGGTATTACTTCAAATAAATGCATTGCACATTTTAAAATTATCCTTCCTAAGAGAACACTGGAAGAAACTGAGCCACTGGGACACAATGATAAAAACTAATTAAGAGTAAAAGCACTGATGGCAATTTGGCAATGCAAACAGAGGAAAGATGATAATGAATGGGAGCTGTTTTTGCATGCACTGAATACAGCTACTGTGATTCAGATTTGGAAGCTGTATAAAGGTCTTAGATGACTAGAAAAAAGCCACATTATTGAGACTCGGTCTCTGAGCAGATCCAACATAAGCCCAAGGGGTCAGAGCTCAGTGCTACAATAACATGACTGACTGCTTAACGGTAAATGTTTTCATAGTAGTGTATGAAACGATGGACCTGCAGCTGAGCCATTTACCATTATTTAGGTTCCAGACCACATCTCATGAGTGAAAGTATACACATTAGCAAAGATACCCTTTACTCCATGACTCTCACGTTTTCCTGTTTGAAAACTAAACATCTCTAAACTCTGCAGTTTCAAAGGATCCCTCGGTGACCCTCCTGACCCAAATTAGTTCCCTTGCAATTTCATGAGTGCCGCATTACCAAATGTGGAAAATGTATGGGTAAAGCACCTCAAAGAACCTCATGTAGTAGTGTATCCAAGATAACTCCTTACCCAAGATTCAGAGGCAGAACTGACACAAGAAGGGAAAGAAAATTAAAAAGTCTAATATCAAAATAATTGAAAAGTTAAGAAACTAAAGGTTTGAGTTATGCTAATGAAAAGAAACCATGGGAGAGTTTGGAAAGATGATAGAGATGCTGGAAGGCCTGTAACTGAAAGTCTGCCTTAGTCAAGAGAGAGACACACTAGGATACAAATCTGAACTGACGGATGCAACAAGCACAGGGTTAGATCTGAAAGGTGTCAGTCTGAAAGCCCAGACTAGTTCCAACTCACTGGATAAACTAATTCAGCGCAGGAAGGGAATAGCTGGAGTGTAGGAAAAAGGTGGATGAGTCACAAAGGAGGAGATTTTAGAGAAGGGTCAGACAAAGACTCAAACATGATAGAATATCAAGAAAAATGCGTTGGCTGCTGTACTGAAAGCACAAGAGATGACACAATATTTCTTCCTCCGATGATGTAGCAAAAGCTCTGTGCAGACAAGTTTCAAAAGGGAAGCTGAATAATTCCAAATGGAAGCAAGGAAAGAATGGGCCAGAGGAGCTCTGTGCAGCAGCCCTGGATGGTTCATTTGGTGCAAATAGAAAGGTAAGGATAAAAAGCGGAGATTCATGGAGCAGGCTGGGAAATACTCTTTTGGAGCAGAGAAATTAGATACCACAATGGTATTCACACTTTGGTATTTCTAATACATAAATATACAATGAAAAATCTTTAGGAGTCCATAAGATAAGAATGGAAAAACCCATTTAAAAATGAGACAATATATTTCTCTCTTAATAAGAGTTTTTGCATTTTGCAAGTATGAAGGCTCTAGTGTAATTAGATAGGTATACAAACTGAGTAGATATCATGGTCAAACAGACACAACTTACTGCAGGGAAACGCAGTTGAACTTGCCCTATATAATTAACAACCAATGATCAGCTTGCTCAGCCCCTGCAGAGACATGCTTTCATTATCCTGAGACAGCTATTGATAGCTTCCTGTATTTTCATCATTCCCTGGAGCACCAGGCAGCCTCTCATGCATGTCTGTATTCCAGGCTACTTGGTCAGATGTGGGGAAAGGCTGCTAGAGGCCAGCTGGGATAATGATTTTTAACAGCTGAACTACAGAATCTGAGATGATTATATAAAATTAATTCAGCTTGTGAATCCAATTAAAAATATGTTTTACCACTTTGAGAAAGCAATGCTTTTTAAAGCAATTATAGAAATATGCAGTTGCTGACTCACTTTCTCAGCAGAGTGCAAAACAATGTTGCACAAAGGCAGTGCTTTGCCACCAGCGTTTTATAAACAATGTAGAATTTGTGAAGGTTTGAAAGCTTAGTCCTGGTCAACATAGAAATGCAGTGAGTCTGAGCAAGTTCCCTTCCAAAAGTAGGAACTGGATCAGGCTTTTACTTTCTACTGAAAGGCATCAGGAGCTACCCAAGGTCTGTAGCCAGAGAGATTCCCACCACTGAAGAAGCAGTTCCTTGTTTAATAATTTTCGGCTGCCCATTTATGCTGGCTTGTGGCCACAGGTTCGAAAATAAATGAGTGCAGCTTTTGTGGGAGTGCAGAAGTAGCTCCAGGGGACTTTTGGCATTCATCTGTTAAACACTGTCACATATTCTAATCAAACATGTTATTGTTATAAAAATGTGATGAAGTAAGCCTTTAGTAGTCCACCTGTTTCCCCTTATTGTATGTGATGCTACATATCTTTCATATCATCAACATGGCACTGTAAAGAAAATAAAACAAACCTTCAAAATAATCTCATTCAAAGTTGATACAGAATAATCCCATTTCTTAAACTCTATAGGTATCAAGGCCAGGTTTAATGAGGCTCTGAGCAACCTGATCTAGTACAGGATATTCCTGCTTACTGCAGGGGGGTTGGACTAGATGAACTTTGAAGGCCCCTTCCATCTCTATGATTCCATGATCATCTGAGTCCATAGCAACCTTGGCAACCTCAATTTACCTGTCTTTCCCCTCAAGCATAAGGATAAGGGTATCAGGGTAAGAGATTCCCCAGAAATTATTTATATTTTATTTTCTGATCCTGTGAGCAACATACACTGGCACTGACCTGCTTTTTGTGAGGTGAAGGGGTGACCACTCCACCCAGGAAGAGAAGAGACAGCGATTGAAATACAGCTGTGCACTTTTCAGTGTTGGGACCAGTTAGGTGATTGAAGTACTTACAAAAAGATCCAGGATAACTCAGCTCTTCCTCTAGATGTCTCTTTAACACTGGCTTTCCCACGATCACTTCAAATTTTGCATTACTTCTCAATACCTCACAAGTCTTCATTGCTCTCTCTTCACAGCCCATGACAGCCTTGACCCAGCAGTTACCCAACAAAGCCTCACACTGCTTCCAGCCAGGGAGTACAGAAAACGTTTGACAAAGTATTGCCAAACACTTTGTGGCTGGAAAACTGTAAAGAACTGTGGGAAGAGTTGAGGAACATGACACTTCAAGAGAGCGGTAGCTTGGGTTGTGCACTCATTCTGAAAATTGAAGTAGTCAAACCCTGATATTTTTTTATGCAGCCTTCTGAACTTGAGGTTAGCAAAATGGCTATTCTCTTGAGTGTTTTTGAAGTATGTTGTGCCCCCATCCGCTGAGGAGCTACTGGGGAGTTTTGCCTCTGGGAACCCAGGAAATAGATGGAGCACTGTGAAGTGAGACATTAAGAGTTTCTCAGATAGGACAGTAATCAAGCCAGGTGTCTCTGTATTTAGCAAGCTAAGATAATGCCTTCATGATCTAATGAGGATGTGCTATGGAGACAACAAACTTTTATGCGATGCATCTGGTAGCCTGAGAAAAGCAGAACTGCAAATGAAACTATTTCTCCCTTCTGTAGAGATAAGAACTGCAAAATCCACAGTAATTTCACTTTCCTACCTGTTTACAGTTTAAAACACTTGCTAGACATGTAGACAGCATTATGCCATCAAGAATGAAGGGTCTACGGGAAATTAAGGGTGCCCAACCAGTCCCTAAATACATCATTCCAAATCAAGGGCTGTATTCCTCCTACTCCCCTTATTTAACTCATGACAGAGGCAAACCAAGAAGGGATAAATCTATGCAAATGAACCCTTGGCTATTTTTGCATTTTCCCATCCTCTATATGAAAATAGGTATGTATGTAGATATATATGTACAGAATATAAGACAGTATCTATGCTTTTTCCTTTGGCTGCAAAGGGTGTGTGCCAATTGCAGACACCTGAGCTTCCCTCATATTTGCATAGGACAGAGATAGGAGCACCTCATCCAGCCTATTGTGACTGCAGATCCTGGCATACTGTAGCACTGTATGCCTCTGTGTCCCAAGCCCTATGTTGACTGTCTGACCTTTTCTAGCTGTGTGAAGTGGAAGGCTAAGACTAGATCAGCCTGATGAGATAAGGGAAAACATAGTCAGACACCTCACTAGCATTCCAGGGTTAGAGAGACGGTAAAGAAGCTCATTTATGTATTACAGCCTACAAAATTGTGTCCTCCAAGGGAAGAGATTTGCTGGAGAATGCTGCCAAAAATACATGCTTAAAAAATTAGTAGCTTTGGGGGATAAAAATTGGACTTGAGCTGTGCTGTAAGGATGATTAGCTCCTTAAATCTCTTTTTGAGAATCCTATTAAATTCAGCTTCCACAGCTTGAAGAGGTTCTGTCCTTTCCTCCTGCCAGCTCCCTAGATAAAGGGAATATGTTGTGCTGGACAAGATAGTACTCTAATAGAAGGCTTCTCTCATAAGAAAAGCTGGAAAAACACTCAACAAATCCTTAAATTACATGGCATTTGGGTCTATGTGCAGGTTCCTGTTTCTAAGCCAGTTTTGTCTCCCCTGTACTGACCTGCAGAGCTTTTCATAAATACTTGATGCTATTAATCTTCCTACACAACTTCAGATGCACACATGGAGCACTCTATTTTCAGATATTTATTTGTTGTTGCATCTTTGAGTGTGAACAAAAAACCCCAGAATCTAAAATTATTCTCTCTTTTGGTCTTAAAAATATTGCAGTTCTATACAGTAGTGCAGGTGGGCCCTACTGCCGTGATTATATGATCCCTTTTACAAAAGCTATGAATTCAATGTGACCCCATCATCCTCTCTATGTTTAGCTGATCTATTTGGACCCAAGACAG
Source organism: Turnix velox (assembly GCA_013400935.1). Taxonomy (NCBI): domain Eukaryota; kingdom Metazoa; phylum Chordata; class Aves; order Charadriiformes; family Turnicidae; genus Turnix; species Turnix velox. The sequence continues at coordinate 146,609 of VZTY01028254.1, forward strand.
CCTGGAGTCTGGATTGTCTCCAAGATGTGCACACTCAGCTTGTCCTTGTAGGTAACCTGAAATCAGATACAGTTTCTCCCCATCTTCATACAACCCAGAACATGCAGTGAGTATTAGTGCTCTGACTTCACATCAGTCTCCACGCTCTGAGATTTTCCATGTTCATTTTGATAAAAGCGAGAGATAGGTAAGAGTTTAGGGACCAGACTTTAAAAGGCAGTGAAATGTGTAGCAACTTATATAAACAGCTAGATTTGGTGCTGGCAACATGGAGATTTGGAGCAGGAATGTGGTGAAGGGCCTTGTGAAGTTAAAAAATTAAAAATATCTTGAAAAAAGGAGGAAACAATTCAGAGGAAAAAAAAACAATCAACAAACCCATTCTTTCATCTGGGACTGACATTTGGAAAAAATATCTCTATAATTGCTATAATTTGTTTGAATGTTTAACAGTTGTATTATTAACATCTGATATTTACTAGGAGTATTTCTCACAAATAGAGTTATGCAAATCCACACAGTTTATCTAATTGCTCCCAAAATGATTATGTGGTCACAGATAATTTTGAATTTTATTTTTAATTGTGGCTTCTTTTCTTTTTTTTTTTATCATCCCTGAAACAAGCATACTTGGCCCAGCACAGTACACACAGTGTGCTGACTGCCAGGCAAATCCAGACTGTCCTGCTGATTGTCTCCGTACCATACTCATTGTCATGTCCAGAAGGTGCAAGGAAATAAAGTTGAGAAGATTGTGGTGATGTCTGCCAGTGATGTAAACATGTGTTCTCACAGTGGCACTGCAATTTCATCACTGCATCTGACTCTGAAATATGTCAGTAAGTCCATGGAGGAATGGAGAATCTACAGTGTGTCCTTAGGAGATAAGGGGACAGTATTTTTATTATGAAGGAAGCATCTGGATTTGCCTCATGATGTGTATGGAGATATGTGCACGGATAATCCATTTCTTATGGAACTGGTTGCTTGCATTTTAAGACATTGACATAATTACCAAATGCCAGATGTGACAAAAACTGTAATCATCCTGATTTTGACCCCATTTTAAATCTTGGGTTAGCTTTTTATTTAATATGCACTTATCACTGATGTAAAACCATAGGAGGATTTAATACTATTGTAAAAGAAAGAGGACATATTGTGCCTCTGAATCTCATAACTGGAATATGGAGTCTGATGAATAAGTAAAATTTAATGTAAGCTGCACAGTAAAAGGTTCTCCTTTTATGTCTCCCTGTTTGTACTACTCTCTGAGAATCTCTTGTATGTTCCTACTGCCCAGTAAAGTCTAGATTACATTAATTATTTTATAGTATAACTGATTTAGTTAATGTTAAAAAATGGTCCAAATCTCATTTGCATTTTCTGAGCATGTTAGAGTCCTAGCTAAAACTTCACGAAGTTATGAACTAATTTAACACAAAAAGCCAGTGGAGAATGGTCTCCTCGGTGGATAAGACTTCTGTTGACTTTTTCAGGCTTGAATTTGCACATGTGCTGAGACATAAGCCAACAGAAGAGTTCAAGTAACCTATCCAAAGGCAATTCATTATAACTGTCTAGGACAATCTTACCTGAAACAAACAAGAAAAAGTGCTTAACTATGTAACTGCAAACATTGTTAGGTTTTATTTATTTATTTCTAGGTGGCATTTCTGAGATTGTTTTGGTTTAGCCATAGGACCCAGGATGCTGCTGGTATCCCTGTATAAATGAAAGATAAATATGTATTCATGCATTTTATCTTCAAGGAAAATTAAGTCAGAAAATCTGTTTTAAAAGTGCTTTATTAATGTTGGACACACAAAGACTAAAAAGCTACAAGGTGGAAAAATCAAATTTTTCTGCTCAAGCTTAATTTGCTCCTTTTTATACATGAATTACAATAATCTTTGACATCATAGCCACAGATTATTTTCTCCAAGGCAGTGTCTTAACCCACATATACTGAATAGCAGAGACTAGTGTCATGGAACTACTCTGGGAATGGGCTGGCTCTATTTGAAACACTGCTTGCAGAGACTTAGCAAGATCTGTCCTGCTGTTGCTGCTTTCCCCGCCCAGGCACTCCCGATCCCTCCAGCAGCTCTCATTTGCAATTCTCAAAATACCATTTGCCCTGTCTGGTTCATTCTCCCCTTGCTCAGCACAACAAACCTAGCAGGTATAAGATCAGGATGTACAATGCCAGGATCTCAACTGAGAAGGTCTCCTAAGACTGGGCAAAAGAAGCCATTTCAAGGGAAGTTTGGCTTACCACTGGTAAATCTGAGCCACCACCTGCTCTGTATGTTGGTCATGCCACTCAAGCTGGTCTGGGAACATCAAGAGAGTGAAGCATGTCAACATGTGAGGATTACTCATAGGATTGGGAACTCCAAGGTCAATGCCGTGCTAGTAAATTAAAACAGTTTCAGGGTACTGATGCTCATCTGTCTCTATTCTTATATGACCTGGGCCAAGAGGAAACACTGATAATAAAGTCAGTCCTTTTGGAATGCCTGAAGAAGCTCCTTAGCTCTTTTGCATAAGGAGCAGTAATGCTGCAGAGAGTAGATTTACTTTTCTTAGTTCCACTGGCAAAGCAGCAGAGAGCTCATCAGCTTTAGGGACATTTAACTGGTGCTGCGATCAGCCCGTCTGTTCTCTTCAGCAGACTGCTGGTGAGCCACTGCTATTTGGGAGACATTACAGCCCTTTACTATCTTCAGCAGTTTTATCTTCCTCTTGGTCAGGCAGGAGACATTGCATTCTTCCCTTAGAATCTCTCTTAAAGGTCAGCTCACTGAGTGTGGGTTCTGGAAAGCCTCAGGAATAGCATGTGGACTGCCACATAAGGCATGCACAGCTGGGGTTTAGCAGCTGTGAGCTAAAAATCAGACTAGAGCTCAGTAAGACTGGCACCAGACTGCAGCTTGTTGGATTTTTTTAAATTATTTTTTTTTAAAATTACCTAAAGGTGTTTTTTTTCTAGTCTTGTCTTTTTGCTTTCTTTATAAGTGATATTAAAATTCTCATATGCAGTGCATTCATTGCTGGCAATTTCTATCTTTTATGCTTTACTGATGTTAGGTTTGCACACAGAAGGAGCCTTTCCGGTGTACAGCTGCAGAGATTACAGGGTCTGTCAGAAACCATCACTTAACAGTATGCTGGTGATGTCTGAAACCAACCCTGATACATTTAAAAGCTCTTAATGTTTTTGGACTTTCGTGGACAAAGTTTTGAGATACTGCTTTAAAAGGAGATGGAAAAACTTGATGGAAAAATAACATGTGAGCTTATTTGTCACCTGTGGCTCTGACTGAGAGTTGCTTTAGGGCCAGTCGCATGGGTTTGTTTCCTGACCTTTTTTTTTGCTTGGTTTATATTTCTACTAGGTTATGGAGTTTCTCGTAGGTATTTGGATTCTCCAGGCTGGAGCACCTGCTTCTTTTAAGAAGACCATTTAAATCATAGTAAAGAGATGCAGCTTCATTCTCACTTTTAACTCCAGAGGGCCATAACTTTGTGGCATTCTGGAATCTGCTTACCCACCTGTGCATTTGGCTTTTCCTGTCTACACTGTTTATTTATAATGCAGCGTCAGTGACTGCAGTCTAGAACATATCTGGAGGTCACTGAAAAATAAATATGCATAAAAGATGAAAAATCATTATTTTCTATGGTATTTAAAATGTTAGGCAGGAAATTAAGAGCTTGATCCGGCAAACTTCATCTCAGTAGGCAGTTTCATTTGCCTCATCAGCAATGACAGCCTTTGCGTGTGAGAGCTTTTTCAGACTTTGTGTGTGACAGAGACATGAAAATGATTTAGAAATTAACAAATATATCTAGGAATGTCTGAATTTCTGTGCTTAGCACTGCTATATTAGGGAAACAAGATGGATTTATTTGTGCAGTGTTTCAGCAAAGTCATATTCAATATGATGCAGTTTAAAATAAGGTTTTGATGTTCAGTGAATAATGACATGTAAGAGTCTGGTCAAAATGCAATATTCCATGCTATATTTTATAAACACTCCATAGTGCAAAAATGGTTAGTATATTTCACAAGGCATAATAGTTTGGAGAATTTTTCCCCTTGAGCAAGATTGCAGGGTGTTGCCTTGGAAGAGCCATGGAACCTTTTGTTGGATTTTCAAAATCTCATGGTTAAAACCAGGAAAGTTTTTGAGTTTTTTACAAAGGAGTGGAAATAACTAGTAACTCTCCACAGGTCTTCTTCCACCTCAGGAAGATGTTTAAGAACATGATAAATGAAGCCCTAGGAACTGTGGTATAATCCTCCGTTGTTCAGAGAAAGGTTCTTCAGTTTGATTCTCTAGAGTTCCAATGTATGTGACTAACACACAGTGAGTTGTCAGAAATCTTGCTGCAATCCCTAGTTACTTCATCAGGGTGCTCATTCTGTTTCATACGCAAACTGTTTTCTGTAAAACCTGATGTATTCCTTTTAGAAGGCTTATAGAAATACAGTCTCATGCTGTGTGTATTTTCAGGGATTCCCAGGGAGCTTATCTAGAGGATGTACTCCGTCCGACTTGATCTTCTGTATTCTGGATTCTCAAGCAATCAAATGGCTAACTTTTACACGCTTGAGAAAACATTGTCTCTAGTAAACCCAGAGCTTAGAGTTTTCTTCTGCAAGTGACTGTCCCAGAATGACTCAAGCATTGTGCAAAGCAATACTCAGAATAGTACATGACAATTAGATGCTTCTTTTAATTGCGCTGTGGCCATTAGCATTGAGTCTGACTGTGACTGGCAGCCCAGAAAAGAACCTAAGAATGCTAAGAAGAGAAACATTGGGCACAAATGCTGCAGGAAGGAGGGAAGTGGAGAGATGGGCAAGGTGGAAGAACCAGGGATGATGGAGCCACTCAGGACGCCCACCCTTTCAAGGGAGGCACAGATAATTACATGTATATTTGGCAAGATTTTTTTTGAGTGCAGTTGTTCAGTCCAGAGGAAAACACTCTCATCTTTTAAAGCTAAAAAAATGTAAAAATCTAAAAACTGAGGCTAAAGAGTGCATTGTGCTCTTTCATTAATAATAAAATACAAAAAAAGACCAGGAATGGCTGCCATTTTCCAGAAAAGCTCTTGGAGCTAGAAGTGAAGTGTGCTTCCCTTTTAATTAATTTTTTTAATGATTGAAAATACAATAATCTGACAATAAAAATATAACACCAGACTTAGTATCAACCTGATCTTAACTCTTTGGGGTGTCCAAGGGAAGACACACTATGCTTTTAAATATACAGGTGGTATTTCTAGTTCAAAAGAAACACCAGCAGACTGCTGACATCAGCAGAAAGATAGTGACCCTGATTTTACAATTCTCAGATTTTAACATAATTTGCATGATCATACTCCTTTCCTACCGGGTCAGTCATTTCAACTTTATCATCTCTGCCTTTTTGCTTTATCTGCTGTTACTGGCTGTAGGAGTTAATTGAGAGATGGAGACAGGACTTAACCGCTCTTTCAAGCATCTGTTAGTCAGCACTGTTGCATACCTAATATTGTTATGTGAATACTATTGGACTCTGAAATTGATGCACCAAATAGAATTTATCTTAGAAAATGAGTACATTCAATGTGCAGGTTTCCCCATCTGAGCTATTCACCTTGTCTGCATTTAGTCAACAGAGAAAAATAAGCACTTCTGCTCACCTCACCCTAACATAGACATCCAAAATAAGTCAAATGAATTGCATCCAAAAATTTTCTGGTTTACTCTATTCTTCATGAATAATGATTAGCATGAGTTGGTGCAGTTGTCAACACAGAAGTGTAGGTGAGATAAATCAGACCACCACCTTGGCATTTTTGGCAATTCTCTGCTTTGTAATTGACAGGTTATGCTATGGCAGAGCAGGTCCCATGCAGGACACGAAAAAAATTAACCATTACCTATGTGCAGTGTCTTATGAGAAGTAGCAAGTGTTCCCATCACCTTTCAGTAAATGCAAAGCAAAATAGCCCTGTACAGCTTCACAACATTAAAAAAAAAAAAAAGGTACTGTAGATATTCAGGGTTCTGTATTGCTATTGCTAAGGGCTTTTGCAACACAAAAACAGTCTAGGTGAGACTCAGACATCAATGAGACAATCAGTCACAGAGATGAAGAAGATTTAAAGAGATAGGCTAATGCAGCCAAATTCCCAAGGCAGGATCATTTTTAATGAGATTATTCTTGCTATATAAAGTTCCCAAGTTGAAGACTTCAAATCACTATTATCTATGTTGATGCTTTCTTCTTGTAATTTGCAGACAATTTTCTCTACTATGGGCTTGAATAACAGGTGAATCTCTTTCTCTTCCATCACCTACTTAATAGACTACAGTCATATCACCACTTAGTCCTCTGTTCTCTAGGTTGAACAATCTAATTTTTCTATATGGCACAGTGACTCTTCACAACATATCAAAGTTCAGTTCAAACATTCTGCATCCATTTGATGGTGCATCCAAAACCAGATGTACTGCTGTAATAGGGCCTTGCCAGATTTAAGTGAGGTGGAAAGACTGATTTGCACCTTTTGCAGCTTCAGCTCGTTTAAGTCCCAGTCTGATGTTCAGCTTTCTCACATCAATATGACATTGTTTGCCTGTACTCAGGAATCATCTTGGATAATCCACAGGTACTTCCCTACTACTCTTTTCAGTTTGAATACCCACTTGTCAAGACTCTACTTTGAACCCAAACCTATCCTCTGGCAAGCTCACTCCCATCTAGACCATCTCAAAATTAAGTGAGCCAGGTTGTCTCTTCTATCACGTCTCACACTGCAAATATTAAACAATACCATGCCAGGGCAGGCCCTTGACAAATATCTCTAAACATACTTTTTGACCCTGAGTCAGAAATAATTATCCTGAATACGATTTTCTAAATGGTTTTGTATCAGGCAATAGGATTTTTATCTCAACCTTCTTCCCCAATTTGTTCAGAGTCTGTTATGAGAAACCTTGAAAAATTCCTTGTATCAACATCTACTGCCTTTTATCTGTCCACGAGATTGGCTAGGCTGTTATATGAGGAGATTAGACTGGTCTGATACAATTTGGTCTTGACATATCTGCAGAGAAGCAGACAGGTAGGTTAACAAAAGGACTTCAGTGTCACCTGTCATTTCAGATATTTAAGAGCCACATCCTTAAAAAGTCATAGCTTCTGAATTTCCTGGCTCTTATATTTCTTCAAGGAAGTGTGTACTGCATTCAAATGCAGCCTACACCCCAGAAACATTTAGTTCTTAAATTCCAGCAGGGTTAAGATACTCTAAATAAAGCCATGTGGAAAATAAATGAAGATTTAATGAGAGAGATATGAAGAATGTCATTAATCCAGGAGGGAGACCTTCAGGTTCTGCTCAGTGTTTAGAATGGTTTCTTTATTTTCCATTAGAATATCACTGGATTAAAAGCCAGATGGATACTAAGCAGAACTTAAATTTATCTTTACAAACTATCTTTTTAACAGAGGAATCGTGTGTATTGTGGTGTAATGATGTGGACTTCAGTAAGTCACTAATATGTCAGGAAATACAAAGACATTAATGGTAAACTGTAGTTGTTTGGAATTTCCCCTCCTGCACCCAGAGGTATAGCATATGCTAAACACAAAAAGCAGGAAACCACCTGAAGCTGCAGTTTCTAACTTCAGTTATTTTTATAGCCTTATTGGCATTAAATTAGATTTTATATATATATATACAATATTATATAATATTGTATCTGTCTCAGAATTTTTATTTTTGCTGGTTTATTTCCTTTGATTTTTTACAGTTAACTGTTAAGAAGAAAAGCATCAATGTATAAGCATAAAATCTGGTATCAGTGCAGCAAATCTCAGACACTAATTCAGACTGGTTTAGACACAAAGCAGAGTAGAAAAAAACTTAGCACAACTAGACTGTTTCCCTGTGGTTTACTCTATGAGAAATCTCTGTTTAAAATTAGTACTGCACTATGCCTGCAGTGTTAGAGACATATTTTCCTTGTGGATAAGTTTAACATGTGACCTTGGAGCAGTTGATGTTGAATTTGGGACCTCTGTCTCACACAGATTTTACAGTCCTTAATAGATTGCAGCTTTTTCTTAAAACAAGCCATTTGTGAAGTATTTCTACTCTGCCCTACCTTTTCTAGATGTGTAAGATGCTTCAGTGGTTCAAATTCAGCCACAAGGTTCAGAGCACTTCAAGCAGCTGTATGGACAGTGTGATGTACAGTTGTTGAGTCAATATTGAGTAGCTAAGGTCTGGCGGCCAGAAGATATTGTGCTGTACGGAAAGCTAGGCCCCCCCCCAATATTTTTTTTTGGTAAGCCAATAGTGTTAAGTCTATGATGTAAGCGGACGGAAGTGACGTTGCAAACCTAAGCTACATAACACCGTGTTGCCCAGTAATAAACGCCATTTGCTGTCTACCATGTTGGTGTCTGCGTGCTGATGGACTGAGCGGCCTGGGGTTGGCCACAGTGCCGTTCCTGAACCAGGTCGCCACGCCTCTAAAGGCAACAACAGTGTAAGCATAAAAGCACCTATCAAAAGGGATTAAAAAATTAAAAAGGACATAGGTAAGACTGGCACTGTCATTCCTAGAGAGCCTGGAAAGATTTACCTTAAGGAAAGAAATTCTGCCAGTCTAAAATGATAAATGCTGACATCTACTTTGAATCCTAATGAGTGGGGCAAGAAACTGTTGCTTAACCATATGAGATCATTAACCCTTGTTAGTAATCTTCTTTTCAAAAGACAGATTTTACATTTAATAAATATGATCTTAGTAGAAAGTAAAGACTTCTAGAACATGACAACTACAATCCTTCTGAAAGGCAAAAAGTAGACATATCCAATCATGCCCTCAAGTGAAGCAAACTACAAACACCTCCTGATATATACATTCAGTGAATGATGAAAAGGTCTAAGCATCATGCACTAGACAAAGAAAATGGAAGATCAAGAATGTGACTAATGCTTAGGTACTTGAAACTGTGTGCACACGAGAGCTTTAAACTAGATTTGAAGGGGGATGGGGCTGCAGCTGGGCTTCCACCATTGAGACAGTGCTTTGAGTTGCCAGAAGTGAAGGTAAAGGAGGAGAGTGCCTGTGTTGATCAGGACAAGTTTAGGAACCTATCGAACAATCTGGACATCCACAGAGGTGATGGTAATGGGTCCGTTACTGATGCTGATGGATGCCCTGTGCCTGTACTTGGACTACAGGGTAGAAAGAGAACACCTGAAATGCAGAAAAAGGGTGTTCCAGTTGGTAAATCAGCATTGGCAAGGGGGCAACATAAATGCCTGTATGTTAATACATGGAATACGGGAAACAAGCAGGAAGAGTTGCAGATGTGTGTGTACGTATGTGGCTATGATGTCACTGGTCTCACAGAGACATGGTAGGATAATTCTTATGACTGGAGTGTAGAAATGGATGGGTACAAACACCTTAGGAAAGACTGGCAAGGGAGGAGCAGTTGCCTTCTGTCAATGAGCAGCTGGAGTGCATGGAGCGCTGTTTGGAGATGGATTAGGAGCTACTAGAGACCTTATGGGTCAGGATCAAAGTGAAGGCACAGGAGGGAAATGTTGTAGTGGGAGTCTGTTAAAGGCTGCCTGACCAGGAAGAAAAAGTGGATGAGGCCCTCTACAAATAGTTAGAAATAGCTTCATGTTCACAAGCCATGGTCTTCATGGGTGACTTCAACCATCCTGACATCTGTTGGAGGGAAAATATGGCAGGGCACCAGCAGTCAAGTGTTGGAGAATGGGCACAGGCTAAAGGGTTAACAACTGCTACTAAGTTCTCATAGCAAGAGTTACAAAGACATCGTTCAAAGCCTGAAGCAAATCTTATCAAGCTGGAGCCATAGCCTACCTGATGGCCNAAATGGTAGAGTTTATTATCCACAGGGCATCAAAGAAGGTGTGCAGCAAACTCATCACTCTGGACTTCAACAGAGCAGACTTTGACCTGTTGAGAGACCTACTTGGCAAGGTCCCGTGGGAAACGGTCCTGGAAGGAAGGGCCCAAGACAGCTGGGACCATCTCCTCCAAGCCCAGGAGCTGTGCATCCCAAGGAAGTAGAAGATGGGTAAGAATGCCAGGAGGCCTCTGTGGATTAACAAGGAGCTTCTGCACTTGCTCAGGTGCAAAAAGAGAGTGTATCAGGAGTGGAAGCAAGAGATAGTTAACTGGGAGGAATACAAAGATGTTGTCCAAGTAGCCAGAGATCAGGTTAGGAAAGCTAAAGTCCAGGTAGAATTAAAGATAGCTAGGGTCATAAAGGGAAATAAGGACTTCTACATGTATACAAATTAATAAGAGAAAACCTAGGGAAGGTGTGGGCCCATTCTAAAAGGAGACTGGAAAGCTGGTCATGGTGGATTTGGAGAAGGCTCAGGTGCTCAATAACTTCTTTGCCTCAGACTTCACTGTCAAGGACTCTGCTTGCACCATGCAAGTCCTTAAAAGAAAGGGCATAAACTGGGAGAAGCAGGATCCACCCACTGTGAGTGAAGAGCAGGTTCAAGACCACCTGAAGAACTTGGAGGTGCACAAGTCTATGGGACCTGATGAAATCCACTCACAGGTCTTTAAGGAACTGGCAGATAAAGTTGCCTAACCACCTTCCATCATATCTGAAAGGTTGTGGCAGACTTATGAAGTTCTTACTGACTGGAGAAGGGGGAACATAACCCAAATTTTCAAAAAGGGAAAATAAGAAAATCCAGGAAACTACAGGCCAGTAAGTCTCACCTCTGTGCCTGGTAAAATCTGAAGGCTTTGCAAAAACAAATGGAGAATGATACTGATTGGAGGTAACCAACACAGCTTCACCAGGGGCAAATCATGTCTGACCAATTTGGTGGCTTTCAGTGATGGAGTCACAGCATTGTTGGATAAAAGAAAGGTGACTGACATCATCTATCTGGATTTGTGCAAAGCATTTGACACTGTCCCACATGACATCCTGGTCACCAAACTAGAAAAGTATGAGTTTGACAGATGGACCACTGGCTGGATAAGGAGGTGGCTGACTGGTCGCACTCAAAGAGTTGGAGACAATAGCTCGTTGTCCAAGTGGAGACCAGTAATGAGTGGTGTTCCTCCAGGATTAGTACAGAGACCAGTGCTATTTGATATCTTTACTGGAGACGTGGACAATGGGATTGAGTGCACCCTCAGCAAGTTTGCAGATGACACCAAGCTTTGTGGTGCAGTTCACATGCCAGAAGGAAAGGATGCCATCCAGATGGACCTTAACAGGCTTGAAAGGTGGGCCCATGCCAACTTCATGAAGTTCAACAGGGCCAAGTGCAAGGTCTTG